>CM030365.1:46578523-47178523 GCA_017893485.1 Hemerocallis citrina | reverse complement strand
CAGATCGACGATCGGACGACCACCAATCAAAGTGATCAAGAACTCCAAGATGATGAGAATGCGATCCAATGGTCCATAATCAAAGGTGATGATTAAGATCCAACGGACAGCCAAGATGAAACCATGATCAAGAAGATCAAGATGAGATCGTGAAGATCTGACGGCCCACAACAAGAGATCAAGAATCAAGATCAATCGGACGGCTAACAATGTACTCAGCCATGATCAAACACCCACACGATCAAGAACAGCACCCACGGGGCTGCACTGCGGGAGGAGACGTACGGCGCACTGAGCAGCATCGGCGTTAGGAGGACAGGCCAGAGGGGGGTGCTGGACCGATGTAGTGGTGTAGGGCGACAGGGCGGAGGACTGGTGGTGGCATTGCGGTGGTGTGGAGGTTGTTGCTTGGCGGTGGACGGTGCGCAGTGGCAGACGGTGCTGGCATCGCGATGAGGTGCCGCAGGTGGCTGCAGGCGAGGAGTAAGGAGGAGGGTTTTCGATGCTGTAGAGCGTCACCGGAGGGAGAAGACAGGCAGGGGGCTGGCACTGGAGTGAAGGGGGTGGTCGGGTACTGTTGTAGTGCATTAGAAGGCACGGCAGCGACACTGGCTGCTCGACGTCGCTGGTGTGGCTGTTGTCGCAGCTGTCTTGTGTTGGCGATGAGGAGAGGGGAGTCGCGGTGCCCCAGGTTGTAAGTTGGCACAGGGGGATAGGCGGGAGAAGGAGAGTGGGAGATGAGGGAGGTAGAAGACAATGAAACGGGGGGATGGGTTTAATGAAGAAGGTGACGGCTAGGGGAAGGGTAAACGAACAGACTCCTTATAAATAGGCAGGGTTAGGGTTGTATTCGGGTCTGGGGATGTAAACGAGTTTGGGGGTAATGATAATCGGGTTTTGGGGTTTTAGAGTGGATATTGGGTAATGGATAAAGGTGGGTAGTTTAAGTGAATGGGTATAGGCTTTAATTGATAAATGGGTTATTGTATAATTGGGTTTTGAATTGGGTATTGGGTTTAATATCCAAAAGAATAGATAAAATAATCAATAGTAAATAATTAAATCAAGTATAACAATCAGTAATACAATAATAAATCAAATAGTATAAATTCAGTTAATACTCAAATGCTAGCAAATACAATACGATTTTGTAATAATAATAATAATAATCGAAAACAAATAAAATTATCGATCAAAATAGATTTTAATAGGATATCGGATAGCACAATTTGACAAAAGAACTTGAAAACCGAAAAAAATAATTTGCAAAAATTTTTAAATACAGAAAATACACAAAAAATATATTTTTGGGAAAATAGGGGTTACAATCCTACCCACCTTACAACAAAATTTCGTCCTCAAAATTTGCTTAGGCGGTACATAGGATAAGACAAAAAGCAAACAAACTTAGGGGAGGGGTAACAAAGCAGAGGGCTAATGGGGAAGGAACAAAGCAGTGGCAACACTAGAAAAAGAAGAAAGATGGATAACAAGGCAATCAAATGGAACGCAGAAAGAGAATAAACAGTATCAAAAGGAAAGAATCAATACCAGATAACAAAATAATAGGGGAGTCGGCAGAACTGAAATCAAAGAGAGAAATGACAGGAAAGAATTGAATCAAACAATAAGTCAACGGATGAGAACAATTGAAAGAGATAGGGGAAACCAAAATAATGCAAGGAAGGAGAAGCAACAATATGATCTTGGGACCTGTGGGTTATGGGCCCACCATGCTTCTGCTGCGTCACTCTGATGGTGATGTTCCAAGCTGCAGACAAGTCGTTGTAAACCACGTGACACCAAGCGACGATCCGAGCAGGAAGAAAAGAATGAGACACCAGATTAAAATTGGGATTTAGAGGAGGGCTTTAATTTAAATAATTAGGTCAAAACCAATGGGCATTAAAAAAAATAATATTAATAATACAAAAATCAACACATAATAATAATAAAATAATAATGATAAAAATAATAAAAATAATAATAACAATAATAATCATCATAAACATACTGGTAAAAACAATAATAATAATAAAATATTAACAATACTGGTACGGATAATAATACAAGACAGAAAATAATTTGGGGTTCAACGTTTTGATGAAAGTAATTCAATATCAACATCAAAATTAAAATAGTATGAAAAATACAATAATAATAATAGTAATTTTCTTGACACAAAAATTTTCTTGACACAGGGCAGTAAATCCGTAGATGAGTACGCTGAGGAATTCACCAAACTCAGTCGTTTCGCTACCGCCTTGGTGGCGAATGAGAAGGACCGGGCATACAGCTTTCTTTTGGAGCTTGATCATGGGATCCAGATGCATTTGGCTGCCCACCGCCTCTGTACATATGCTGATGCCTTGGAGGCAGCTTGAGCAATGGAGTAGACATTCTAAGCTTCGAATGGGATGAATCATGCTTTAGTTTACTTGTGCTTTGAGTTTATTATATTCTTTGTTGCTACTTAAACTTTTATTGGACATGTTGTCCCAAAGTTTTTATTTTTGTTCCAGATCTTTTATTTATTTGAAGATTTTGTATTTGTTTTCAAATAATTCCATTGATTATGAGTTTTGTTTTATGCATGCGTGGTTGTATATTTCCTTTATATTTCCTGTTGTGTTTTTGAGTCAATCTTTACAGCTTATGAATGATAAAAATCATTCGCTGGGCTTTGTCACGTGCTCATATTCCGTATTCTTTTGGGAAGCAGGGCATGACAGATTTTTAATGGTATCAGAGCTGAAGTTGAGGCAGGTTCTAGGACCGACGTGGTTATTCATGAGGATGTATCTCTCCGCTTTGGGACCCATCTATGCGTTCCAAAGAAGGAAGTCAGGCAGAAGTTTCTCGAGGAGCCTCATCGCTCGCCATACTCTATTTATCCCGATGGCACTAAGATGTATCGGGATCTCAAGCTGCATTTCTGGTGGCATGGTATGAAGAGGGTCGTAGAAAGTTTTGTTTCACAGTGCTTGATCTGCCAGCAAGTGTAGGAAGAACATCAGAGAAATGTTGGGCTTCATCAACCTCTTCCTATTCTGGAGTGGAAGTGGGAAAACATCACCATGGACTTTGTGATTGCATTGTCGAGGAGTCCTAAAGGTCACAATGCCATCTGGGTGATTGTGGATAGGCTGACAAAGAGTGCCCACTTCATTCTTTTCAGGGTTGGTCAGTCTACTGAGAGCCTTGCAGAGAAGTATATGCAGGAGATCGTCAGGTTGCAGCATTGTATCCGACAGGGATACGAGATTCAGGTCTCAGTTCTAGGAGAATCTTCAGGGGAGTCTTGGAGCAAATTGAACTACAACACAACTTTTCGTCCTCAGACTGATGGGCAGTCAGAAAGGACTATTCAGACATTGGAGGAAATGTTGAGGTCCCGTGTTCTGCAGTTTGGAGGATCTTAGGAAGATCACCTACATCTGGTAGAGTTCTCGTACAACAACAACAACTATCAAGCATGTCTTAAGGCTGCACCGTACGAGGCACTTTACGGTCAGAAGTGTAGATCACCAGCGTGCTGGGATGACATTGGTGAGAGGAAGCTATTGGGGCCAGAGTTGATCATAAGGAATGTCGATGCAGTAGCTCAGATCAAGAAGCATCTACAGGCAGCACTGGACAGGCAGAGGAAATGGGCAGATGTTCATAGAAGGCCTTTGGAATTTGCAGTGGGAGATCATGTGTTCCTTAAGGTATCACCGTGGAGAGGTGTTATCCAGTTTGGTGGTGGGGGCAAGCTAAGCCCGAGGTTCATTGAGCCGTTTGATATTGTGGAGCGGGTAGGTAATGTGGCCTATAGACTCGCATTGCCGCCGGCTCTATCTGGGGTGCATGATGTCTTTCAAGTCTCCCAACTCAGGAGGTACATCAGAGAAGAGAGCCATGTGATCGACTATTCAGAGTTGTCCGTGCAGCCCGATCTGTCTTGTGAGATTCCACCAGTTGCCATCTTGGACAGGCGGGAGAAAGTACTGAAGAACAAGGTTATCAAGTTGGTTCGAGTTTCTTAGAATCTTCACTCGCCTGGTGAGTCGACTAGGAAACTGGAGGAGGAGATCCAGAAAAAGTTCCCCTATCTGTTCTCCTTTGTTTTCTTTTCTTTTCTTTTCGGGGTTACCCTATGTACTACTATCTGAATTTCGAGGACGAAATTCTGCTTGTTAGGTGGGTAGGATTGTAACCCATGTTTTCTTTTTTGTATCTTCTTCTGTATATTTGATCATTGTACTCTTCTCTGTTCAATTCTGAATCATGTATTTGATTTTTCTCTCTTAATGAAATCCATTATTGCTTTTGGCTTAAATTTTGTTCCAGTCTGATTAATTTGAAAATTTCTTGTCACCCTAAATTGTTATTTTCTTGAAATTGCCTAATTCTAAACATCTAATTCATGGCCTAATCTATTTTATTATTTGAGTTTTTCTTTATTGGATCCAAACCATCTATCCTATTACCGAATCCCCTATTGGATACTACCCAATAACCCCAAACCCATTTACCCAATATATATACTTACCCTAACCTAGTGTAAACCCTAACCCTACTCTACAGTTTAACCCCAGCGGCCTACCCCTTATCTCTCTCCCAATCTCTCTTTCTCCCGTTCTTTTGTTCCCTTCGAACCCATCGTCAGCCACGCCTTCGACCACCCTGTACTCCTTTCCTCGACAGCACCCCGTCAAGCCCCGCCTGCAATCTCCCGAACTCATCGCCATTGCCTTGTCACCGTTCACCACCATTGTCCATCGCCAACATCTCTGAGATGCAACCCATCATCTCAACCCTGTCATCAGACAGTCGAGCCCCTCGTCTTCTCACCCTCGTGGAAACCATCTGCTTATCCCTACCTCCAACCCATCTGCAGTCAGTCGCTCTCGCCATCTTCACCCGCCTTTATAGCCCCGAGCACCCTCTCCCCGATCCTGCTACCTCCCACCTCGCGATCGGCCAATGCCAGCCAGTCGAACACCCCACCAGTCGTCGACTACCCTACAACCAGTTGACCGCGGAAGTCGCAACTGCCGATCGCCATCAGAGCTGCCGCCATTGCTATCCTTTGCCGTTGCCAAGGTGTTGTGGTTGTCATGGCTTGCTATTGCTGATGTCTTGGTTTTTTACGTGCGCCGCATGTATTGTTGTTACCCCTTGTATACATGTTGTGTTTTCACGTATCTTGCACGTGCTTGCCCGGAATCCAGTCCCGTTATTCTAATTCATCGGAATCGTCTCTTATCAAGGCAAGTAACTTGTACGATTCTTTTGTTTCCCCATGCAAGCACTTTTTTTGAAATAACACAAGTAGATTTTGTTGTGACTCGCCTTTTGTTACCGTATATACATCTTGGTCCTACTCGTTGTTCGTCTGTATTAATTTCCTTAATTATAAGGGTCACAACCTTTCGTCAATACACTCACCTCACAATAACAAGTTAGATCTAATTAATTATCTAATTACTTGGCTACATGAAATCGTGAATCACCATGACTTATAGATGCTTGGTTGTGTGATGCATGTGTTGATATTGCTTCATTTTGAGTTGAGAATAGACATGGGTGTTGTTTGAATAATTATTAAACCCTGATTTGTATCACACGTCAACTTAGATCCTTGGTAGTTATTAATCATGTTATATTTCATGCAAAAATGTAACTTTATATACTGCTATCTTGATCTTGCTTGAAAATTTCGACCCTGTTAATTACAGAATTTTGAATTAGTTTCTAAATATGAATTTTAGCCCCATGTGCCTAGTTTTCAGAACATCTGAGGGAATCGAATTTCGAGTTACATTTTGGGAGATATCACTGTTTTAGTACAGGTGGGTCTGGATTTCTAGATCCACAATTTCACTGTACCACCATGTTTGTCCATTTAATTTGGACATGTTATAAGTAATATAATAATATGAAAATTATTTTACTGAAACTAGACATGCTAGGGAATCACCCTAAAGTTTTTTGGATTTAGTTGATGAGTTTTCAGATCTTATACATGCATCCGAACTGTACATGAAAATCTTTGTAGAATGTGAATTTGAACCAGTTGCTGTAACTTTCATTTATCGTGTGTATATGCGCTAGACCGGCAGAGTCTAGTTTCTAGAACTTTTGATGGATCCAGATTTGTTTTCTTGTAGCAGCAGGAATTCCAATTTTGGTGCAGCAACGTCTTGCGGTTCAGAATGGGTATTTTGGTATTTTTAAATATTTGCATGTTGTTTCTTATATTTTGTGATCCAAAACATGTCCCTTGCATCATATAAGCTCTTGATACATCCTTGTCTTGTCCCGTTCACGTTATCTCATGATCATGTTTATTTTGTAATAAAAAGTAACAAGCTGGGGTTAAGCATAAGACCTACTAGTTGGCAATATAGGATAGTGTACTCGAAAGGGGGCCTGTGTTTCCTGTAAGAGTGGCACCTGATTTGGATTACATGATATGATTTGGCTACAAGATATGATTTGGTTACATGATATGGTTGACCACTGCGAGACCGGAGTACATGAACCTATAGAATTTGCCACTAGAGTCTAAACGTAACATGATTGTATGCATCAAACCTGTGGAATGGGATGCAGTAGTACATGCATTTTATAGGTTGATAAAGAATACCAAACTTAAGATTTGGCACAAGCACATGTATATCCCTGTCTACCAGTTACCTGAATTCGTTACAAGGGCATAATTTTGGTTACATGATTTTGCTTTACAAGTCACATGATTCTGATTCATAAGTTGTTCCCGTTCACATGTTTACAGTTATTTGCATTATACTTGATTTCGTCTTGTTTCATGTTCTTTATCAGTACTCTTGATTTTGTTATATTTCTTGGTTCCTATTCTTCCTAGTTGTTCTTGTTTCTTTTGCTTGTACTACTTGCAGCCCGTACCTTGAACCAACGGGCATCTTGTCTCTTGTTACTCTATTTCCTCCACATAATTAATACACAGGTTTTGGAGATCAGCTACCTGACGGTGTGAGTGATCAAGTGTTTTGAGTTTGGGCTGGAATCTTTATGCTTTAGTTTACTTTTGTTTTGAGTTTATAAATTCCTTGTTGCTACTTAAACATGTATTGGACATGTTGTCTGAAAGTTTTATTTTTGTTCCAGATCTTATATTTATTTGAGGATTATGTATTGTTTTCAAATAATTCTGTTGATTATGCGATTTGTGTCATGCATGCGTGGTTGTATATTTCTTGTATATTCCTGTTGTGTTGTTGAGTCGATCCTTTCAGCTTATGAATGATGAAAATCATTCGTTGGGCTCTTTCACATACTCGTATTCAATATTCTTTTGGGAAGCGGGGCGTGATAGTTTGCCTGCGTGGTTGTGTTTATTTTCATATGGTTGAGTTGATTATAACAGCTTATGAATGATCTGAATACATCATTCACTGGGCCTTAGTTGCGTGTCCGTATTTTCGTATAATGGGAAGTAGGGTGTGACATCTCCAATCCCCATTACCGATGAGTGCTTCCAGGCAAATTTGCTGCTACAACCCTAGGTGTATGTAAAGGAGCAGGAAGGAGGGATGATTTAATGTCGGCTTGGTGGAAGTTCATACAGTTTTCCCTCTATGCTTATCTCCAAAAATATTAGACACCCCCACTATTGCAAGTCATGTAATATTTTGAGTTTGATTTATTATTGTAATGTGAATTAAGCTTCATTGTTTGTCAATTTTATTATGTGTAATGTGAATTAGGACACTTTTATGTGATTAACCTCCTATATGTGTCATATCCATGTTCTTGATAATCTTATCATACATGTATTGATCTTTATATGTGTTAAATGTAAGAGTCACACTAAAACACGTAGGCACTCTTCATGTTCATTTACAATCTTCTTGATGCTAATTAACATAATAAAACTCATCTCCCTCTGACTGCAATGCAACATCTGAAGTACACCACACCAATTAAGTATAACATGTCTTCAAAATCCTCCTAACCAGGTCCTCTATTTAATCCGAAACCATTTATAAATGGATGAAAACAGACCCAAAACCAAAGAAAGACAGATAGGATTGAAAGTAAAACACCAGAACATGATTGTATAGAAGTGGACCTAAGACGTGTGGCTAGAGAGAAGTTTTGTGAGACCTCTGTTTGTGAGCGAGGGCAAGAGAGAGGAATGCAATCAAGAGCGAGCTTAAACAGTTTGATTTCAATTTGTATCGAATTTGAGGGACTAATGTTTTAGATTTGGGGGTTTCGGGTTTTCAATTTTGGGGTTTAGGGTTTTCGATTTAGGAATTTAGACTAGAAATTTGGGATTTCGGTTTTAGGAGATGATGTAGATTCAGAAAAATGAGTGATAGTGAAAATAGAGAGAAAGGGAGTTTTTACAATGTATTTAAATGCATGTATTTATGGTATTTCACATCTAAAATTAGAGTTTTTTGGATAGTTGACTACAAATATTATTACAGGGGGTTTATTCCATTGACAGAGACATGAGGGGGAGTTTATTGCTTTGACCTTATAGGTAAGGGGGCTTTTCTACAATTTACCACCAAAATAATTCATAACTTGTTTGTATTTACTGACAACAATAAATAGTTCATAAGTAGAATTCCATCTATGTTTAACAACTTTAGGGAACTCTTTAAATTTTATTCCCTTAAGCCTACATTATTGTTGGAATTCTTGAAGATTAGGACCTCTTAAATCTATGAAATGCACTCAATCTTTTATTGCACACATATATGGTTCAGTTATCTTTAATGCATCATGCACTCACAAATTGAGATTATATCATGCACATTTGACATGAAAATATTTCAGGCCCTAAAGGCTTAAACGCTTGAATTAATGAAGAAACTGCCTTTTTTATTATTGGCGGCATTATCGAGACTAATAGGAAAAGATTTTATCATGAATACCATAAGTATATCAAGCTTGTATGATTTGGGATGCGATAGCCGCACCATTATAGGGATACATCAAACATCCAAATTGTATTATCATCTTTTGAGGGATCCAATCAATATCAATCCAATAATAAGTTGCACATATCATTGGAACATTGTTACAACCTTTTCAACAATGACTAGTTAATTGAACATTACAAGTTAAAGAATACAAAATAGAAATTCAAAATCTCTAAGCTCTTTATAGATTTTAAAACAATGGATTTAACGGTAATTTCAGGAATTCGTTTGTAATTGGTGTTAATAGAAGTTTGGTGAAATGTCTGTAGGTTCCTACTGTCGGAATAAAAATTAGTATCTAATCTTTAATAATGAGTCTAGCCATTTCCTTACATACGAAAGCATGTCCATAACTATTACTATCTAGATGACTGGTCCTAGGGTTTATTTTTTGTTGGGTAAGATTGTAATGCCCCGGATCACCGTTACCGGACATCCGTGACACAACCAGAATCTTTGCCTTCAAATGCATCTCAACACAGTAATAACACGAAAATTTTAAAACTTTTATTGCCAAATAAAATCATTACATCATAAATTACAAACGTATTTTGTTCTTGAACAAGGAATACAAATTATATTAACTCATTACAACTGATTACAAAATAATTACAGACTCCACTTGTAATCACTGCCGAAGTCCCCTGAGTGGTCAATCTGCTTCCCTGAGACTTGCCTCTCGGCTTGAGTCTCCCGCTGCGTGACACTGATTATTTCTGCACCTGCTTATATGGTAGGACCGGTACTTAAAGGTGGAAAACGTCAGTAATTCTGCTGACGCAATGCTAATAAGAAGTAGCGATCTCTAACTTGCTTGCCCACAAACCATCTTGAATGAAAAAAGAAATGTGCATCCTAATTTCTCAGTGTTTGTGTATGTCATGACCTGAAGTCTAATGCAAATTACAGAGTACAGAATAGTTGCACTTAATTTAATGTCAGCAAAACTGTGGATACGCATGCATCCCATACCACATACGTTCTAGATCAAGCCATTTCCTCTAGTTTCAGGGTTTTGAACCCTCACCATGCAATGCCTTCTACTATTGTACACTTTCTGTTCCTGATAAGTACAACATTATTGAGGAGGTTATAAAATTTGGGGAGCTACCCCGTTTGTCACTAATAATCGTTGCATCGGACCTCTCTCAAAAGCCATGACGAACTTACAGATACACCGCAGCATACCGATTGTAACACCCCGTGTTAAAATATAATATATATATATATATATATATATATATGTGTGTGTGTGTGTGTGTGTGTGTGTGTGTGTGTGTGTGTGTGTGTGTGTGTGTGTGTGTGTGTGTGTGTGTGTTGAAAATGGTAAAAAGGAGTTGGCTGTTTGAATTAATGCAATGGTTACATATGTTAAAAAGTGTTTGGAGTTGGGGGGGGCACGTTTGAAGAGAAAAGCAGCATTGGAGCTGCTTTGACTTCGGTCAAAGTCACCATGGTGACGTGGCAGCTCACAGGGGCCCACCCGAGTATATGTTGCTGTAGACATTTCGGCTGTGCATATGAAGAATAAAATGTATGAATAGTACCATATCGGTTAAATCAAAGAATAAAATATAATATAAATATAATAGCCTATGATCAAAAGTCACCAATCCGGTTAACCACCTTTTGAGAGGCAACCTGCGGTGGGCAGTTGTACTACATAGTATCTAATTTGTATTCTAAATTGTATAAATTGTCAGAGCTAGGGGCAGGGGCGTTACAAATGGTATCAGAGCCGACTTTCGACACCGGGTGTGGGGCATGTCTATATAGTCGGGTGGAGAATTCCAGGACTATAGACCCAGTCGGACGGTGGATTCCGGGACTGTGGTGTGCCCACAATTATATCCGGGACTGTTATTGATCGGGCGGTGGATTCCGGGATCATAATAATCGGGTGGATAGGAGAGTGAATCAATTAAATCCGGGATTATGATTGATCGGGTGGTGGATTCCGGGATCATAAATAATCGGGCGGATAGAAGAGCAGATGCTCCACAATGGCTAGAAAGGAGATCCTGCACTAGATTGGAGGGTGTCTGTAACACCCCGTGTTAAAAGTATTATATATATATATATATATATATATATATATATGTGTGTATATATGTGTGTGTGTGTGTGTGTGTGTGTGTGTGTGTGTGTGTGTGTGTGTGTTGAAAAAGGTAAAATGGAGTTTGCTGTTTGAATTAATGCAATGGTTATATATGTTAAAAAGTGTTTGGAGTGGGGGGGGGGGCACGTTTGAAGAGAAAAGCAGCATTGGAGCTGCTTTGACTTCTGTCAAAGTCACCATGGTGACGTGGCAGCTCACAGGGGCCCACCCGGGTATATGTTGCAGTAGACATTTCAGCTGTGCATATGAAGAGTAAAATGTATGATATCGGTTAAATCAAATAATAAAATAAAATATAAATATAATAGCCTAAGATGAAGATTCACCAATTCGGTTAACCACCTTTTGAGAGGCAGCCTGTGGTGGGCAGTTGTACTACATAGTATCTAATTTGTCTTCTAAATTGTATAAATTATCTGAGCTAGGGGCAGGAGCGTTACACCAATTGCGCTGAAGATCCACCATGGTCCATTCGTGTCCACCAACATAGAACAAGGGAACATCCCGTTCTTATCAAGGTACCTCAGGAATTAACAGAGTAAGATACGGCTTCCCTGTTCTTAACTATTGAAAAGACACAACCTATATCCCTCTGTCAGGAGGACAACCTTGGTTAACACCGCCTAGTGCTGGTTCTTAGAATGAGTCGAATTATAGGGAATCACCCCTAACACCAATTCGGTCTTCAAGCGAACAGTAAAGAAAACTTAATTAAATATAGTTTACTGAAAACACGTTATCACTCAAATCATGCACAGTGTCTTATCAAACAAATGTTTGAGCGTAACTGGTCTGTCAAAATAGCAATTAATCATGGTGAATTATTCATCGATTTCCAATACCATCACAGGTCCTCGACCATATCCCCGGTCCGTGACTCTCAGCGAGTAGTCCATCAGCACCTAACTAGATGCATACAAATTTGTGAATGAAGGTAAACATACGCAAACACCAATGCTCGACCATTGACAGACTCAGACATCAAGACACCAGTCAAAAATTTACCATATAACTATTCTCTTACTCACGTTTCCATCATGAGTACTAAGCACAGCAATCACATATAAGTCCCAATTGAAGTTCTTAAGGGATAATACTTTAAAACATCTTAAAACTCCAATAATAAGCAGTTGCAGCGACTCAAACTATGCTCATCAGAATCCAAAAAATTAGGCTTCCTAGAAGGGTGAAAAACTCTACTGTAATCCCCCAGTTGACAACTCCCTCAAATTTCTTATAGAATTCAAGTTTCCTGAGTTAACACATGCTTGGAGTCGATTAAGAGAGCACGTTGCTGAACTTGTAACAATCATAACTTCCAATATACAATTCGGAATTGCATGATATTACCCATTCTGGAAAATTAAGAGTCTAGGCTACAACTTTCTAGTTGACTACTGCATCCGATTCATTCATCTAATTGCTCTAAAAGGTCTCTCAACCATCAGCCCGTGTACTCCCAGTACACTGGCTGCACCTTGCCGGTGGCATAAAAACCTACTCGCTGATCAGAAAGACAAAAATCCAGGTTCTATGAAAAAGTAGGAGTGTCTACTATAACTTCCTAGTTGAATACATCCGCAGATTCATTCACTAAAGTCATCAAAAAGTCCAATGTATATCAGGTGCACATTCAAGGAAAATTTGATTCATTTAACAAACAGTATCTCGACTAAGACTGGATCTGCCCCAATCATAGGAAAATCATAACTTTCAAACCACAGACTGTAATTGCATGACTCTAGATGTTTTGGAAAGCTATGACTCTCCACTACAAATCTCTAGTTGATCATTCTTCCAAATTCTTAACACATAATTCCTGAACTACACATATTCCCAAACTTGTTAACCTGAGCTAAAGCTAACCTGGTCTACTTTAAAATTCAATTAGAAATCAACCCTATGTTCAAAGCTCATTAAATTTGAGATTCTGAAACCAAACATATACCATTCAATTGCAACTAGATTCATAATACACAGGGAGTTATGACTCTTCAAACTTAACATAAAACTCTCTCTGCTTTTCAGACGGGGGTCTCTACCTCTTTATACAATTTATTTTTAAAACTCCATCAAATGCTATCTAAAAATTGTAAAATTTGAGTATCATGATGTAGACTCCTACTAAAAGCTACTGCAAAAATTTAATTGCAATATCATGCACACACAAGTATTTATGAATAGATGAATTTCAGTCTCAAAACAGACAGATTCAGCATCTGTCTTTCAGACCAGTTCTAACTTACAAATTTTTTGAGGCATCAAATAATCTCAGAAAAAATGTAAAATTTGAAACTATAGTCCTAGACACATACAAGAGCATCCAGCAGAAATTTGAGATTAAAATACCCTACCATTACTGAGTTACGATTTTTGAAAGATACACCATATTTTTTACTCAACAGCAGTTTTCCAATCTGCTCTCTGTCCGAAAATAAAGTCAGTGTTTGGCCAACTAAATGGACTCAAAATATTATGAAAAAAATCATGTGAGTTATAGATTCATAGCATAACAAGTCCTAAAAGTTTTAGTCCAAAATTCCAAGCCGTTTGTGAACTAGAAAATCCCAAACTCACACATCTCATACATGCTCTTCTAACAAAATCATGGTAAGAGTTGTTCTACCATACAAATTCATCTTATCTTAGCAAGTCACATGCTCATACACGGTAGCCAAGTTCTTAGCTACTACTAAATACAAATTTTATACCCAAAAATAAATAAAAATACTAAGTTAGAGTTTTAGAGATCACCCACATCTATGGTTGCAAGAGGACTCCTACTAGCTTGCTTGCTAGCTTCCCCTCCTTGCTCCTCCTCTTTGGTATCAATGAAGCCCTATCTTTTTCTCACTTGTTCTCTGCCTCTTTTCTTTTTCTTTTTTCTTATGAAGCTATGCAAAAAGAAGAAGGAAAAACAGAGAGTGAAATGGAGTAGGTGTTTGGAGAAATGAAAAATAGGTGGAAGGGGGGGGGGGGGGGGTTATGTTGCCGGGATTTGGAGTGGGTGGGGGAAGGGGTGATGTGATGAGGTGTAGGGTGGAGGGGTGAGGAGATTGGATGGTTGGATGAAAAGCCAACATACACAACTAGAACCTTCCACACTCTTCTCATTCTTTCATGAAGAAATCAACATGGCTAAGTTTCCACCATTGGATCTCATAAAGATCCAAGCCATGATCACCATGATGTTAGGGTTCATAATTCTAGGTTAGGTCAAGTAACCTTAGGTTAAATTAGTAACCCTTAACCCTAACCCTAGCCCTAATGCAAAATAAAGCATGATCAATTACAATTCAAATTAATATTTTGGTTTCCATGACAAAATATATTCAAACATTTATAGAATATACACGGGCATATTCATTTTCAAAACAATTATAAATCAAACTTCATAATTTATCGAATACGATCTAATCAATGTATATATAGATATTTATCTATTTACTTAAAAATACGATATTTTGAATTTATCAAAATCTATGTTTGTAAAAATTATTATTTTTCCGAAGATTGTTTTATCAAAACAATCGGGACAACCTACATAATTTAATTGAGAAGATATCCCGAATATACCTCATTGGGTTCAGAATAACTAATATATTTGAACTTTCTCCCGAAGATTGTTTTATCAAAACAATCAGGACAACATACATAATTTAATTGAGAAGATATCCCGAATATACCTTCATTGGGTTCAGAATAACTAATATATTTGAACTTTCTCAATTAAAACTAATAATTATTAGAAATATATATAATCAGGTGCAATCCTCAACTGTGTACGGATTATGATGCATTACTCCCTTCTTAGAATTGTTCTGTCTTCATAACGATGCTAGTGGAGAGGAAAAACAAAACAAAATCCCCCAATGGTTCATGAGACATTTCCCTGAACCATCTCCAGTTCCTCGAGTGATATTCTCGACAAACTGATCTTCTACCAAATTGAATTGTTGTTCTTCAGTCTTCTGGACAGATCCATCTTGAAGTTGATGCTGATACCCTCCTATTTCTACTTTGAAGTAGACAACACCGCATTATTTTGCTTGTATTTGTTCACAAGTGATGCTGATTCACTCCATGATTATGACTTCTGCTGGTCGATGACCACTCCCTCCTTAGAAAGGACAAAGTCACGAATTGCCGCTTCAATCCCTTAGCAGCTCCTTTGAAGATTTCACTGAATTATTGGCATGATAGTCCCCTATCTGGGTGAGATTTCTTCCTTGGCGTGCTCCTGGCGATTGTTTGATCATAAGCTGATCTTGGAGAAATCCGTCGCTTCTTGGAAAAGGTTGAGTGAGTCGTTGACGGTCCTTCCTTGAGTCTAGGTATGATCCACTCCTGGCGATGGTGCCTAGTTTCTGCTGATTTCTACCAGTGCCTCCTTTGGTGCATCGTAAATGCTGGTCTCATATTGAGTTGTTGGTGCAACTTATTATCCTTCCTCAACTCCTGTGCTACGACCTACCCTCATTTGTTGTTCAGCTGCAAACTTGTTAGACTAATATCAGGTTACAGACCTTCTCCTTGACGTCTAGCTGTAGGCTATCTGCTAGATATTTTAGTTGCAAACTTGCCTTTCTAACATCCAGTTGTATCACAATTACAAGAAAAATTCATTCATCCAGGGAATATTACATCGAAAATTTTTCCAAAATATAATATCATTCATAGTTGAGTTGAACTTTCATAATACAATGTAGATTACACCACACTTTGACTTCCAAAACGTACCAAAACATAGCCAGCTCACATATTATTAAACCTTGTTACTGATGTTCTGCTACGTGGTTGCTGAGCATCCTTCTTGTAGTTGTGGGCAATTTGGCTTGATATGCCCTATCTTTCTGCAGTTGAAATATGTAAACTTATTCTTCAGGCATTGTGAATTATAATGTCCCTGCTCACCGCAAAGAAAACATGCTCCCGCATTGGCGTTGGTCTTCTTCAGCTTTTGGTTCCCACAGTTGTAACCTTTCTTGGTTGTAATTGCCTTCTTGGAGCGTTTTCCCTTAGAACATTTGGTTTTTTTCTCAACTCTCCTTGGCTTGATGGTCTTCTCAGCAGTTCTTGGCTTGGTGTTTTCCTGGAGTTCCCACCAATGATCCTATAAGTGTGTCATATCGGATCGAAATTTATCTTGTTCTTCTTTTAGGCGTGCAATCTATGTCTGGTAAGTGTTGATCTGCTGTTTGGCCTGGCAGACTGCCTTGTCCCTGTGCTTCTTCATCTTGTTCATTCTCATATATAAGATGGTTGTCATCTGCTGTTCCGTGGTTGGGTCTGGTAATGGTGGAGGTGAGTTCTCTTCTTTACTGGCATGTTGTGGATCTTCCCTCATTTCATCCTCTACTGTCATCGATCCCTTTGTAGGCACTGGTTCATCTGCTGCTACTGACTCATCACTGATAAAGATATCTTCGAACACAATTCTGCAAAACATAAACGAGTTTAGTCCTAGTTAGAGATGAATCACAGATATATCGATTACTCGATCTATCTAAACATAAACCTACCTCTAACTGGAATTTTAAGTTTTAATTTCCTGCTGTGTTAGATTACGATTTGAATTCAGTTCTGATACCAACTGTAACGCTCCGAATCCCCGTTACCGGACATCCATGACACAACCAGAATCTTTGTCTTCAAATGCATCTCAATACAGTAATAACACGGAAATTTAAATTTTTTTTATTGCCAAATAAAATCATTACATCATAAATTACAAATGTATCTTGTTCTTGAACAAGGAATACAAATTACATTTACTCATTACAACTGATTATAAAATAATTACAGACTCCACTTGTAATGCTATCATCTGTCTACAAGAATGACAATCGACTGATCACTGTCGAACTCCACTGAGTGGTCAATCTGCTTCCCTGAGAATTTTCTCTCGGCTTCAGTCTCCCGCTGTGCGAATCTGATTATTTCTGCACCTGCTTGTATGGTAGGTCCGGTACCTAAAAGGTGGGGAACGTCAGTAATTCTACTGACGCAATGCTGATAAAAAGAAGCGATCTCTAACTTAGATACCAACAAACCATCTTGAATGGAAAAAGAAATGTGTATCCTAATTTCCCACTGTTTGTGTATACCATGACCTGAAGTCTAATGCAAATTACAGAGTACAAAATAGATGCACTTAATCTAATGTCAGCAAGACTCTGGATACGCATGCATCTCATACTACATACATTCCAAATCAAGCTGTTTCCTCCAGTTTCAGGGTTTTGAACCCTCGTCGTGCAATGCTTTCTACTATTGTACACTTCCTATTCCTGGTAAGTACAACAAGTTTGAGGAGGTTATAAAATTCAGGCAGCTACCCCATTTGTCACTAATAATTGTTGCATCGGACCTCTATCAAAAGCCATGACGAACTTACAGATACACCGCAACATACCCGTTGCGCTGAAGATCCTCCATGGCCCGTTCGTGTCCACCAACATAGAATAAGGGAACATCCCGTTCTTATCAAGGTACCTCAGGAATTAACAGAGTGAGATATGGCTTCCGTGTTCTTAACTATTGAAAAGACACAGCCTGTATCCCTTTGATAGGAAGAGACAACCCTGGTTAACACTGCCTAGTGTTGGCTCTTAGAATGAGTCAGATTATAGGGAATCACCCCTAACACCAATTCGGTCTTCAAGCGAACAGTAAAGAAAACATAATTAAATACAGATTACTGAAAACATGTTATCACTCAAATCGTGCACGGTGTCTTATCAATCAAATGTTTGATCCTAACTGGTGTGTCAAAATAGCAATTAATCACGGTGAATTATTCATCGATTTCCAATACCTTCATAGGTCCTCGACCATATCCCCGGCCCGTGAATCTCAACGAGTAGTCCATTGGCACCCAACTACATGCATACAATTTTGTGAATGAAGGTAAACATATGCAAACACCAATACCCGACCATTGACAGACTCAGGCATGAAGACACCAGCCAAAAATCGACCATATAGCTATTCTCTTACACATGTGTCCATCATGAGTACTAAGCACAACAATCTCATATAAGTCCCAAATGAAGTTCTCAGAAGGGATAATACTTTAAAACATCTTAAAACTCTAATAATAAGCAGTTGCAGTGACTCAAACTATGCTCATCGGAATCCAACAATATTAGGTTTCCTAGAAGGGTAGGAAACTCTACTGCAATCCCCCAGTTGACAACTCCCTCAAATTCCTTATAGAACTCAAGTTTCCTGAATTAACACATGCATGCTTTGAGTCGATTAAGCCAGCAGGTTGCTGAACTTGTAACAATCATAACTTCCAATATACAATTCAGAATTGCATGATATTACCCATTCTGAAAAACTAAGAGTCTAGGCTACAACTTTCCAGTTGACTACTGCATTCGATTCATCCATCTAATTGCTCTAAAAGGTCACTCAACCATCAGCCCGTGTACTCCCCGTACACTGACTGCACCTTGCTGATGGCATAAAAACCTACTCGCTCATCGGAAAGACACAAATTTAAGATCTATGGAAAGGTAGGTGTAACCTCTATTTTTCCTATTTTGGATTTTTATTGTATTTTTTTTCTTGGTTATTGTATCTAGATTCTTTCTATTATATAATTTTGCTTTTCTTGGGTCCATTTATTTTCTTCGGATCATTTCGTCTCTTTTCTCCTATTTTTGGCTCATTGCAAATTTTTCTCTTCATGTTTTGAGTTTGAGTTGTTCCGCTATATGTTCATCCCGTTATTTTATGCTTGTTTATATCTTTTCGGAGCCTAAATTTGTACCCTAAACCCATTAACCCGCAACCCCAAATCCTAATTTCTTAATCCCCTATAAATACCCATTATTAAACCTAAGTAATTACTCTCTCTCTCCGGCATTTTCTCTCTCCCCTACCCCCTGACTCTCCCTCCCTCCTCTGTTTTCCGTTTCAAACCCAAAAACCCAACCACCGCAGTCGCTCTCCGATCCCATCTCCGACCACCACCCTCGACCTCGTCACTCTAGCCCTCCGTCGTCATCCCCGTGCCATCATCATCCCCATCACCTCTCATCCTCGTCATCTCCGTTTTCCGCTCAAACCCATCGCCTGTGCCTCCCTCCACGCCGTTGATCCCTCATCTCCGCCTCTCCATTCACTTCGCAACCACTGTGGAACCCCTCCTCATTGTCGTTCAGAACCCCCGAACACCCCTACCGTCTCCTCCTCTTTTTCGTTGAGAAATAGAACACCCCTTCGAGCTGCCGAATCTCGTTGCTGCGTCACTCCTTGACCGCAGTGCCACTGCCGTCCGTAACCCAGAAACACTCTCGCTGCTGCCGTCGCTTCCCGACTGCAGTCGCCATCGTTCCTCGCCTCCCACCATCTCTCGCTCTCTGTCACAGTTGAGAAAGAGGAAGCGCAATGGGTTTTGCTGTGTTTGCTGTTGTGGAGTAGAAGATCCGATATTGCCGTTTGGTGTTTGTGTGGAGAAGGGTGATTGCTGAGTTGCTGTTGGTCTTGGTTTTGGTGTTTTGCATGTAACTCGCACATGCTAGCGTGTTTCCACATACGTGATACGTCACCCCGGATTCTCATCCCGTTCTTCTAAATATTCGAAGCTACTAATTAAAAAGGCAAGTCTCTTCCTAAACTAGTATTTTGTAGGGGTGGACAACTATTATCCGAACCGACCAATCCAAACCAATCCAACCCAAACCGACCGATTTTTAACCGAACCAATTGGGGGGTTGGGTTGGCCAGGTTCTTGATCTTCAATAATCAACTGGACCAGTTCGGTTGTTGGATGGGGCTTTCAAATAACCGATGAAACCGAACCGACCGTACCTCTATGCATAAGTCCATAAAAAATATATTTCTCCTTTAATTTCTTAAATATAGAAATAGTCATTTCACATTTTCTTGGAGATACAAACAGTCTCCTTTAATTTCTTTAATACAAACCGAGCAGTTCTACCTATGTTTTGATACTCTATAATCTTGTGTGTTATGTTGTTGAGAAATGCTTGATTTACAGTGTGACCTAGTTTAATAGAATCATGAAGTTGATGTAACATTTAGCAGTTACTTTAATCAAGTCAAATAGAAACTGTTTTCCAAATCTTTTTTTATTTTACCTGAAATTCAATTAGCTATGGTTATTGATGTTTCTTTTATGATAATAAACTAAGATTACAGAAGTATGCAAGTGAAAAAACACTTTATCTCACCCATTTAAACGTCATCATCTCAAACATTTAGTGCAAAATTCATTAACAATTTGTGGCTTTATGAATCTTCATTTTAAATTCATTTCTGAATAACAAATAGCAGGTTGTTTCTTAAGTTTGATTGAAGTTGATCTTTTAAATTTCAAAAAAATTATGAATGATGTTGAAGAAGGTGAAAAGTAGCACGCCAAACCGATCATCCAATCCAATCCAAACCGAGCTTAATCGGCTTGGATGGAAACCGATCCTATTAAGGTTCGGATTGGTTGCGGGTGAGAAAACTAAAAAAACGATGTTCTTTGGATCGGTGGTGGATGGTCCATATTAGGTCGGATACCGACCGATGCCCACCCCTAGTATTTTGTTTTGCTCAAGATCCCTTGATCTCTACAAGTAGATCTAGTCCTTTTCTTTATCATACTGTTATTTGAAATTCCGTTAAGTCTATCAAGGGTTTACACGAGCTAACTCGAGATATTCTTAACATCGTGCCGCTATCTTTGATCTAAAACCTAGTCCCCCTTGTTCATTGCATATGCAAATTTACATGAAAAATAACTAGATCCATGTGTCAGACTTGTTTGATGAATTATATAATGAGATTGAATTAAATTGATGAATTGATTACCATGTCTGTGAAATTGCATCTAAGAAACTGAAATTATGCATGTTAAACGTCTATTGGAACTTTAACTATTAATTAGCATGAATTATATGATTGTATGATTAAATTGTTGCCTATTCATGTCAAAATAAATTCTTGACTGCTGTGTGTTTCTTTTTGAATCAGATTTTCGACCATATTTCTGTTTTATTTTGAAATAACTTTCTAAACATGAAATTTAGCCCCAGATGTCTAGTTTAATACCATTTTTACGGATTTGAATTCTAATGTGTAATCTGTTAGATATCATCATTTTAGTACAGCTGTGTCGGAATTTTCAGATTCACAAATGCATGCGTATCATGCTGTTCCATAATTTATTTAAGCATGTTACTAGTAAAATAAAAATATGAAATAAATCTAGCTGAGACTAAACATGTGTAGGAATGACCTTGAATTTGTATAGATTTATTTGATGAGTTTTCTTACCTGAAACAAATAGGTGAACACAACTTACAGCTTCCTGCCTGATCATAAAATCTGAAAGAATAGGACTTTCACTCTAGTTCATGTAGCTTTTATATGTCATGTATATATTCGCTGGGACTGGTAGGGAGTCTAGTTTATAGAATTTCTAACGAATCCAGATTGTCTTTTTTGTAGTAGTGGTAATCTGTGTTTTTGTACAGCAACGTCATGATATCTAGATTTTATGAATTGTGTTGATTTAATATGTTTGCTTCTTGCTTTGCCTGTAATGAGTAGAACTAGTCGCACCTTGCATAATACAACATTGAAACCTTCTTGCATGCTCACATAGGATGAAATAAAATGATAACAAGCCGGGATATTATGGGTTGACTTGGTAGTAAACAATCAGAGACTGTACTTGGTAGGGGTCCCTTGCTAGCTGATTCCCGTAAATTTCTGCACATCCCGTGAATTCCAGTAATTACCGTACATCCTATAAATTTCGAATTACTGAGCCGAGTACATGATCTGTTCAGTTCACCATCAGTCTAAAGCGTACACTGTGTGCTTGTGCCGAACTAGTGAAATGGGATGCAGTAGTACGTGCACTAGATAGATTAATAAAATGATTAACATCCTGCATTTGACATTTCATGCTTGATCCTGTACACTGTCATCAAAATTGAACTTGACTTGACATTATTCATTTCATGCTTGATTAAACATAGACCTTTATATTATTGCCAATCATTGACTTTGCTATTTACTCTGATCCAGTCCCTTTCCTTTGATATACATGTTCCTATTATTCTCTGCTTCTCTCTACTTGCTGTCCACGACTTGCTCTAAGGGTATTCTTTTCTCTCTTTTTAGATCAAGAATTCACAGGTACCGAAGGATCTCGACCAACAGGAATTGATGAGCAATGATTCTAGAAGATGGAGTCCAAGATTGCACTCCTTAATTTACTTTATTGATAGATTATTTATTTTGAAAATTGTTATGACATTGTACTTTGTTTTTTTTTTAGCTTTTTTTCTGACAGTATGAGATAGTTTTGAGAAGGAGGAGCAAAGCCAAAGAGTCAGTGCAGAAATTATCTCAAACTCTCAAAACTTAATAAAACATCAAGTGGGCAATAAATTTACTACTCCAATTTCTATTATGTTGTAGGGTGTATGTATGTTAGAGAAGTTATATATGTTGTATTGAATAAGTATAAATTGATAGAACTGCATGATCAAAATTTAGACTTCAATTGTTTAAATATAGTATGTGCATGAAATTTGTGATTAGAATGTTGTTTGGATATATTAGAAGTCTAATGTTTATGATTAGAAAGTGACCCTTAGTGCAATGAAGGAATCAATATTAGAATATATTGTTAATGCATTTCATTTTATGAAATTGAGAATTTATATAGCATCTGAAATTAAAAGAAGAAACTAAAGAAAGGATTTAAGTCGAATAACATGTTGTATGTGATATAAATGAGTTGTTTAAATATCTGGAATGTTTAGAAATGCTTGTGCAAATGTATCGCTCGATGTTTTAATGAAAATAATTGAAATCAAAATCAAAATAGAAGGAGATTGAAATATGCAGGTATGTCGAAGCACCATGCAAAGAAATTTCACTTTTGCAGGAAGCTTCTGCTAGCCTTGTCTCTGACTTCAGGTGCTTACAGAAGCACCCTGCGGAAGAAAAAGAGCTTTTGCATGTACCTTCCGAAAGGCACACAGAGTTTCAGGTTGTTTATTTGAATTTTTAATCGATGCTTCGACCTATTGCTTTGATTTAAGGTTAAATGGACATATTTGACTCTGATAAGAGTTTGGAAATTGTTTAGATGACCCGTATTAATTAATGCACCCTTATTTTAGAGTCATGAAGAATTTTAAAGTATAATTGTAAAGAATTGAAACTTGAGTCGGAGATTGTAATATCTCGAACTAAATTTCAAGTTGAATTAGGGTTGAGTACCATTAATAATACTATGAAATGAGAGAGTGAAAACTATACAAATTTGTAGGTATGTGTCAGATCATGTAAAGTTGGATTTCATATGAGTCATAACTTGATTGTTTGAATGATGAAATTGCATGTATTGTATAATTAAGCCAAGTACAATGGGCATTGGTGTCAAAGTGATGTAAATGTGAAAGTGGTATTACTTGGCCAAAGGCAAGGGAAAGATTTCAGTGAGGCCCGGGTCCGGCAAAGTTAGAGAACGCCGAGGGAGGAGTGGAATAGGGTCGGTGTGACCAAGATTCCAGTTTGTGTGAAATGTAAGTTCGGAATAGGGATCATTAAGTCTAAATTATATATTGCATTATTTAGTTAACAACTTGCATTAGAAGAATATATGATGGAAACAATGACAGACATGTCCGGTAAGGAGCTTCGGCTCCAATGAACGTTTGGGACTAAGGATAATCCTAATAAATCCACGTGTATGGGCTAGGGGTAGGCTAGTAAGGTCTGTAGTTACAAAAGATCAACTCACCGGGGTTCATAATTGAGGATACATTTGGTAAATCCACGTGTGTAGGTTAGGGGTGGGCTGGTAAGGTCCATGAATCTGAGAGGTCAACTTGCACGTGATTACACGGTGGAGTGCTAGTCATTGGGTTTAGGCATGCACAACAAGGAATTGTACCCTAAATAAGAAGTAACACCTAGTAGCTTGCATTCGAGAACTATGTTGTATGAGCAGCATAGCACTTCAAATAAGTGTGCATTATAGAATCATAGTTAACATGTGCATATAGAACTTATGAAATAGTATATTGTCAGACAACGTTCAATGATATAAAATAATTGACATTTCCATATTTTGACTGGTTCATTGAAACTTTTCATTACTTATTAAATCACCTTTAGTCAAACTTCACCTTGGTTAGGAGTTGCGAGAGTTGTTGTGGTTTTTACCGTTGGCCTCACAAGCTGACAATCCAACAGATTGTGGTTTTGCAGGTAAGTTTTCCTGAGGAGATAGTGTGCAAGTGTAGCACCCTAAGAGTCTGTCACCTTATTAATCCATGTGATTCGGACATGCTGTAAGATTCTCTGTATTTCCCTATGTTATATTATGTTTATGTATGCAATTAAAGTATCGATCTTGTGAGTAATACACGGTTCCTAGTGTTCGGGTTCTGGGGTGTTACAGAATAATATAAGAGTCGACTTCAATTAGTTGTACTATAAATAGTATGGTAAGTGGGCTTAGGATGACTCTAGATGTGTTTGATTTAGTTTGTGTTCATAAATGCTATAGTTGTTTTTGAACTTTGTGTTTATGATACCCTATACTTAGACTTATTTCTCTCCTTTTCTCTTCCTGTAGTATGGCGGATGGCTATAATCCTATGGAAGATTTTGAAGTGGAAGAACCTTTAGTGGATATTACGGAGGAAGAATCTGAGGAAGAGGATTATCATAAAAGAGGAGAATCTCAAGGAGGAAGACTCCAAGGGAGAAGAACCCCAGGTTTTATCAGATGTTGAGTCACGTCCACTCACTCCACCTCCAGTGAGTTCTTCAGATTATTCCTCAGTTATTTCAGTAATGCTGAGCTCCAACCAAAACAAAATGGATGCTTTTCAATGCCAATTGATCATGTTTCAGTGGAGGACGAGTTTGCTCGAAGAAGAGCAACGACTGGAAGACCAGCATCGCTTATTTGGAAGCCAAGGTCATAAGCCTCATGGGATTCCAAGTCTGTACAGCATGTCAAGTGAGGAATATGCTTCAAGTGGAAAAGAGGAAGTCCAAGAGGTGTCATGAGCAGCTTCGAGAAGAGTCGCTGAACTACGAGGAAGAATTTTAGGAATAGATCTTATTGAACTGGATGTTCTAGGAGTTGATGTAATTATTGGAATATATTGGATGGCAATCTGCAGTTTAATTATCGAGTGTAAAGATAAAAGGTGGTAGTGAAAGCACCAGGAGGACTCGAAGTTACATTCCAAGGATTGAATAGGTACAAAGGAATAGTAGCAACCATAACCAAATGAAAGATCCCAGAAGAAGTCAAGAAGATTCAAGTGATTAGGAAATTCCCAAAAATGTTTCTAGATGATTTACCAAAGTTACCACCTCACCATGATGTTGAGTTCGACATTGTTGTACAACCTGAAAGTGCATCAGTGTCCAAGGCATCTTACAGGATGGCCCCTATGGAACATGATGAGGTTTATGAGGATTTGTATTGACTACAAGGAGATAAACAATGTGACTATCCAGAGCAAGTACCCGATACCAAGGATCGATGACTTGATCGATTACAGAGAGCGACAGTGTTTTCGAAGATTGACATGAGTTTAGGGTACCATCAAGTTCGGTTCAAGGAAAATGATATTCTAAATAATGCGTTCAGAACTAAGCATGGGCACTATGAATTCGTGGTAATGCTATTTGGAGTGACGAATACACCGATTATATTCATGGATATAATGGATCGGGTGTTGGACTGTTCATTGATGTATTCGTATGGTATTCATAGATGACATTTTGGTATACTCCAAGTTAGAAGTGGAGCATGCTGATCACCTGGCATAAGTGTTGGCAAATATACAAGTGCATGAATTTTATGCCAAGTTATCTAAATGTGAATTTTGAAAGAATGTGGTGACATTCTTGGGGCACGTCTTTTTAAGGAGGGAGTGGCGATGGTCCACAGAAGATTTAGGCAGTGAAAAAATAGCCCCGACCCACAAACATGAAGGAAATCCATAGTTCTTTTGGGATTGACAGGGTTATTAGTGGTTCATTCAAGGTTATGCACAGATAGCAATACCGTTGAACGGACTAACCAAGAAAAATGTGGACTTTGATTGGACAAGTGTGATGACAATTTTCACGAGTTGGAAGAGAGATAAGATCACCACTATTAGTACTTCCTCAGGCAAGCAGGGGTTATGATGTTTACATTGATGCTTCTCTTAAAGGATTGGGTTGTGTTATGATGCAAGAAGAAAAGGTGATAGCTGATAGGTCCAGGCAATTGTGACCACATGAGAAGAACTACCCAACCCACGATTTGTAATTGGCCACAGTAATATTTTCCTTAAAGATATGGAGGCATTACGTGTACGGAGAAAATGTCTATGTACACCGATCATAAGAGTTTGAAGTATATCTACAAACAGAAAGGTATGATCCTAAGATAGAGGCAGTGGTTGGAATTATTGGAGGACATTCATCCTGAGATCAAATATCATCCTGGGAAGGTGAATGTGGTAGGAATGCCCTTAGTTGGAAGGGTAGTTTATCAAGTCTGATCACTAAGACAAAGGAGTTGATAGAAGAATTGGACAAGGATGGGATAGAAGTAGTGCCACAGAGATTAGGTGCAATATAAGCACACCTGAAACTTCAACCCAGTGTGAAAGACCATATCCTGGAAGAACAACATATTGACTTGGAAATTCAGGAAATGAAGGAGCAGGTCTACTCGAGCAAATTATCAGAACCGACACTCTTAGGGTTTTTAATAACCTGGACCGACCCACAAAATTTATGAAGGCTGGCCTTGGATATCGATTCGAGCCCCACCTGGGCAAGTCCACACAGGTTTCAGATCAAACCAGCTTTATTGCTACCCCTGGTTTAGCAACTAAAAATGTCATTTTTCATCATTTCTTTAGGTTTTAAAGCTCCTAAAATGGAGAATAATTAGAAGTCAACTAATTAATAGGTGTTGTTCACTATGTTCTCTCATTTTAGATAGTTTAATCTCTCATCTTTCACCATATTTCTCTTTTTTTCTTTTTGGAGCAAGAAGCTTTAGGAGTTATGAGAGCCCTCCTCAAAGGGGAGTTTTTAATACTCTTTTCTTGTGCTTTCTTTTTTGTTTATTTTATTTTAGCATATTTTGCATGAAATGTAGTTCTTTTCCATAAAAGATTCTACCTTTCCTTCATTTTAGCTCTCTACTTTGGATAATAAATTAGTTCTACTCATTTTCTTAGCCTATAATTGTTAGTCTCTACTTGCTCGAGTTTTTATTCTAGTATTTTTAGAATATATTGAGTTTATTTTCTTGCGCTTTAATTTACATTTGCTCTCTATTTTTTTTTTGGGTGTTAGTTTTAGATTAAAGATTGCATATTTAGCATTTCTACACTTGCACTCATACATCCTTCACATAAATATTGAATGTTTTGCATGTTTGCTTAGTTATCTTTGCACTCTTAGGATAAAGATTTGATCTATCACATATTTGCATATTTCTTAGCATATTTTTGTCATAAAAATCATATCTTTTTCATATTTGCATATTTCTCACCACTTTTTTCCTCCAAAATTCACAATTTTTTTCACTACTTATACATTCTCCCATATTTTTACATAAATCATTTTTCACTTTTGGTTGTTAGTTGAGTAGACTTCTAGTTTATTACTTACCACAAATCTAACACCATTCGTCTATGACTACATTTTCGTGTCTTACACACACACACACACACACACACCGCGCGCGCGCGCGCACACACATATATTTTCGCTCCATAGAGTGTAGGGAGGCTTATTGCTAGCCTCCTCGCATCAGATCACTAATGTGGTAAAATTCCCTACCATTTTCACTTCATTTGTATTTTACTTTGGATATATACTACACTTCACTCTTATTCGTTATGCATCTTTCTTTCTTTCTTTTTTTAGGACTACATAAACATCTTGTGGGGTCGTGTGAATCTCTAGCCGGTTAGCGGATTGATGTGTTAGCTTGCATAGCTTCCATGAGCATTTAGACCGACAAGCCTACTTAATCTCCCCATTGTGCACTTTTTCCTGAATTCGGTTAGGTAGCGATAAGGATCATTTGGCGTCGTTTGTGATAGTGTGTGCTGGTCGTACGACGGTCTTTCATACTTCTTAGCATTCTAGTCCAGACATAAAGCATACGAAAGATCATCAAGACCATTCCATCTACGATTGGGAGCTCATAGGGTTGGCGATTGCGATGGGTCCTCAAGACTAGCTAGCGCTTCTCCCCCACGCTTGTACGTATCTCTCTACTTAGCCGATCCTCCAGTCATGCTAATTTTTTTTTAAAAAGTGTACGGCAAAAAAAATCCAGTGGGGCTACTAATTGTTTGTTACTGCTTTCCTTTACTACTTTGCACACATCGGTCATTGTACACTTGTGTGATTGCACCATACAAGACAAATTTTGGAACACCAATTCAGGTGGGAAAGAGGACTCAGCTATTGAAATATACAACCGGTTGCGTCAGCCCCTTCTAGCATCCTGCGACACCGTCTGGACACTATCCACAGTAGGGTTGTAGCTTATCCTGATGTACACTAGATTATGCAGAAACTGACCAAAGCGGAAGCTGCCTAAGCCTTGTTGCCTAGTTGTTATTCCAGCATCTTTGTGTATGATTGTTTATCATGGGCTACCCTTGTATTACTATTGTCACTCCCCGCTTTCCAAAAAGAGAATACGAATACGGATACATGACTAAGCCCAGCGAATGGTTTTCATCATCCATAAGATGTTCAGAATCTTTACAAAATCTCACAAAAATAACCAGAGTCGGAAGCAAGAAAATTCAACCACATATGCATAATCGAATCAAATATACCAACAAAAATTTACTTGAAACCAAAATATAATAATCTCAAATAAATCAAATCTGAACAAATTAATTATCCTGGGTCACATCGCCCAAATAAAAAATAAATCCAAATAACATATACATTATTCCAAATAAGAAACAAAAATAATAATAATAGCAAAACTCCAGCACTAATATCTCATATCACCAAATCCATCTGGCAGCTGATCATTCTGGTCTGCAATTAATAAATTGCAAGAAAAAGCAAAAGAAACAAACTCCCGTCAATGCAAGTTACGGACCGCTTGTAGTGCAGGATACAAGTACAGGAAATAAATAAACAGATGCAGAGTAATAGCGGAAACAAACATAGCATGGAATAGGCATATCAACAAAAATATAATATCTAACATAAATCAGGAAAGAAAATCAGATAGCATGGTATACTAACACATACAGATATCATGTGTCAAGTGTCAAGTGGTATGCAGACAGATATACAGATGATGGTGCTAGATGATAGTCAGACAGATAAAAGATAATCCGATAACAGATGTCAGATAATAGATACAGATTAACAGATAATAGATGTCATGTTCTTATAAGTCTTGTGTTTATTACTATCTAGGTAGCACTTCATGCGTCCATCCTTTTACCACATGGTTGCTACATTCAAACAATTTAAATTTTAGATTTCGTAGGGGATCATATAGGGCCGTGTACTTAGGTATCAGACAGACAAATATTAGATGCAGATCAAACAGACAGATAGAACCTATAGGTTCTCTTCTGAGTACATCTTCCTATAGGAAAGTAATGTAGTCAGAGTTCAAATAACAGAATCGTACCACATAACAAATAATTAGATGGGAAACACGGGCCCCCTTCCAAGTACACAGTTTTATATTTTCCACTACTAAATCTTTCCCAGCTTGGTTATTTTGTTATTATTATCAAGCAGACATGTATGTGCATAAAACAGAGAGAGAACATCATGGTATAAACAATTAACAGGTTCAGGGTCACAGACAAACATATACAGACTATAGATAACACATAAAAGAACAGAACAACGAAAATTCTAGTTTAGGACTACAAAACAGTACTGCACTAAAACTGGGATTCCCATTGCTACAAACTTGCAAACCTGAATCCATCAGAAAATCTGAAAAGTAGACTTCCGTCCGAATTCAGTGAATATATATAAGTCATATAGTGTTTCACAAAAACATGAGTCAAAACTGAATTGAAACCAGAAAACGTGTTCATCCAGAAATCAGAAGATTGTATTCAAAGTCAGGAAAACAGCATGAAAACTCATTAACTAAATCCACAAAAAATCTGGGGTATTCCCCTATATGTGCAGCATCAGAATATAAAGTTCTTAATTTTTCAATATAAATATTTTATTCAACAAAAATCAGAAAATATCACGATGCAATAATTTTGTAAATATGAAATTATAATCACTGCAGTACGAAAACAGCAATATCTCACAAACCATAAATCAAAATCCAAATCCGTCAAAAGGGTGATAAAATAGACACAGTAGGCTAACTTTCATATTCACAAATATTTTACAAAAATCAAGTAGAATTAGGTCGAAAATCTGGTTCTTTACTGAACAGTATGAAAATTCTGCATGTATAGTAATTGTTTGGAAACATAGAACAGTTTATAAAACTCATCAAATAAATCCACAAAATTTCAGGGTTAATCCCAATCAAGTCTAGTTATATTGTGAAAAATATTGGATCATAATAATACATTTAACACAATGATTAAAATAGATTACTCTTCAGAATTCATAGAAAACAAGATCTGGAAATCTCTCTACACCTCTCTAGTAAAATAGACATAACTCACAACGCGTAAAACGAAACTGAGATCTGTCAGAAGAGTTGGAAAATGGATAGAATTCTCTACAAATCTTATTCACAAATAAAATTCATATACTGACCTTAATAGGGTCTAAAATACAGATCAAAAGCAAGGTAACAGAAAATACAGAATTATTCTTTGAACATAAAATTGTCTAGTTCATGTAAAACTCACCCAAATCAACCCAAACATGAAATAATGTACTCGATGTCCAAAAAACATAGTATAGGGTATTTTGCAAGTCCACGACAAGTATAGCACGAATAACACATCAAGCACACGATATCACAAAATAGCATGCATATATACATCCAAAAAGTGGTCATCCCTAGTTGTTTAATGTCATGTATGTCGTGAGGCAACTATGGACGAATCAACACAATAGAGACAATATATAACAGAGGATTCACACACGAATTATCTCGAGAACCCAACTACACTACAGGCGGTATTTAGTACTTGTATTACACAAAGAAAAGAATACAAGTTACTTGCCGTACAGACGATGACAGAAATGGCACAAAAGCAAGAATAACGGGAACGGATTCCTGAGCTACGAACACAACGACGAACTCCGAAATACGAACCAAGAATGAATCACGAACAACGAACTACGAGCCCGCGAACAAAACTCGAGAGCCACTCCAACCAATAACACGTACATGGGAGATGCACGCGCACACCACACCAACCACAAACGGCAACGAGTACGACAAGGAGGTCGGGACAGCGGCTGGTTGAATGCGGGGCTGAACTGGCCTGAGTGTCAATGGGGACGGCGACACTGGCGGACAGTGACGGGGCTGCTGGTCGACTGCAAGGCGCCGAGAGGAGGGAAGCACAGCGGGAGCATTGGGAGTGTTGGCGTTGCTACTGGTCGAAGCGCAGGGAGCTGCAGGAAGAGGATGGACGGAGAAGGAGATGGCTTGGAGGTCGGGGAGACGAGAAGGGACGCACACAAGAGGATGGGGAAGAGAGGAGATCGGGAGGTAGGGTTTGTGGCTGAGCGGTTTGGACGTGAACAGGGATGGGTGTATATAGGGTAGCTATTAGGGGTTTAGATTTAGGTGCACAGTATGGGTATCGGGTAGGTTATGCTAACGGGTTTGGAAAGTTAGATAATGGGTAATAGGGTTATGAAGATCCATTAAGCAATAGAATAGGATTTTAATTGGGGTTTTGGGTTTAATGGATCCAAATAGAAATAATGGCTATTTGATTTAAATAATAAAAATCCCATAAAGATATGGGGAACCAAATGATTAAATAAAATGGACATGAACAATTTTGGTAAAGGGAATAAAAAACAATAGCTCGATCAAACAGAGGTGAAATAATAGGTTGAAAAACTGAAGCAAGAAAATCAAATGAAGAGACGACAATTCAAATAGATGAATATATTGAAAATAAAGATCCATTATACGGTCCAAAAGAGATACAATGAGAGAAATACCCAAAAAGAAAAAAAAAATACATCCAAAAATACATAAAATGGAAAATAGGGGTTACAAATCCTATCCTCCTAACAAGAAAAATTTCGTCCTCGAAATTCAAACATGAAGATACATAGGGTAATCCCAAAAAAAAAATAAAGAACAAAATAAAAAGCTACTCAAAAAAATGAGGAAACTTCTGCTGAATCTCCTCCTCCAGCTCCCAAGTCGACTCACCCGGCGACTGAGGATTCCAAGAAATATGAACCAGCTAGATGACCTGTCCTTAAGCACTTTTCCGGCCGATCCAAAATAGCAACTGGCGGAATCTCACAAGTCAAATCTGGTTGCACGGTCAACTCAGAATAGTCGATCACGTGACTCTCATCGCGGATATATCTCTTGAATTGTGAGACATGGAAAACATCGTGAACTCCTGATAAAGCTGACGACAATGCATGACAATAGGCCATCATGCCTACTCGCTCCACAATATTAAATGGTCCAATAAATCTAGGGCTGAGCATGCCCCCACCACCAAACCGAATGACACCGCGCTAAGGCGATACCTTTAGGAAAACATAGTCACCAACCTCAAACTCCAAAGCTCTCCTGTAATATCCCGGTCGGATATTATATTTGTATTATTATTATTTTTAAAATTAAAATATTTTTATGGAAATTTTTTGGTTTTACCAATAAAAACTTATCTGTATATATATACTAGTAAGTATATAAGTATATATATGTATTGTATCGATTTTTGTGCACTTGTACAAAATCCTGTAAAATGCATTTTTGAGAAAATGGCTGTATAATATAGGGCTGGTATTAAAAATTATTATTTTATTATTATTTTATTTTTACTTTCAGAATGGAAATATTTTTGGTGGATATTACCTGATTTTGATAATAAACATTATCTATATGTATATACCGGTCTGTATACATCTGTATTGTATCAAATTGGTACTGTAATCTTCCGAGCCGGTAATAAAATTATTTTTATTATTATTTTTGAACTAAAATATTTTTGGCAAAGATTATTCGTTTTAACGAATAAAAATTATCTGTATAGACAGATATATATACGTATATGTACTGTATCGATTTCGTACGAAATCATATAGTATGTGATTTTCGGAAAATTTCTCTTATTCTTGATCAATCATGATCAAATGGAGGGTAGGAATTAGATTAGGTGTTGATTGCAAATTTATTGGGTTTGATTGCAATTTTAATTTGTAAATAGATCTCAAATTGTGTGAGGCACAAGAGAGAGAGACAAGTGGCTCTCTCTACCACATCTTTCTTTCCCCCTCTCCTATAACTTGGCCAGACACACACAAGAGGGCAAAAGCCCTCTTTCATTTTGTTCCTCCATCTCCTCTCACTCTCTCTCTCTTTCTCTGTTATATTTCTTCTACATCTACCACTTGTTTATTTTAGAAAAAAATTGAGAAAAATAGAAAAGAAAGAGATATCAAATCAAAAGTAGAAAATGGGTTCATTTGAGGTTGTTTTTGATAGGAGGAGCAAGAACAAGGAGCAATGAGGAGAAGGGCAAGGCTAGTTCTTCCAACCGATTTGGGTGGGAGTTTCTCACCTTTTTTGTATTGCTATTATTATTGTTATTTTCTTGTTATGTTAAAAACTTGGACTATTTTCATGTGGTTATTGAAGAACTTTGGACTAGAATAAATGGCATAAAAAGATTGAGGGGTTAGAACTTAACAAGAACCTTAAAACCCCCAATCTTGAAACTAGTATGTAGCTTTAATGGTTAAAACCGATTACTTGTGCTAAAGGTGGAATCTTGAGCTCAAATTAACTTTTGAGGTTCTCATATGTGTTATTAGCATGCTCTAATTTTTATAGATTTTTCTGAGTTAGTTTGATGGGTGAAACAAACCGTTTCCCCAAAACAGCAAAAGTTTATCAAAAACAGCAACTTGCTGTTTTTGGGTTACTTTTGTAGTGTGTTCAACGGACCAAATTTGGAGTTCCTTACGGAATTTAGAAAAGTGTTCAACTAGAAAGTTGTAGTAGATGTTCTCTCCTTTCCAAAATGTCCTATTTGGTTAGATTCCAATAAGTATTGCAAATGTTATGAGCTTTACAAATCTCAGCAGCCAGCTTTTTGGTTAAAGCTCGCTGCTTGGATTGTTCGAAGTTTTTGCACCTCTTATTGATTGAATCTGAAAAAGTGTTCAACTAGAGAGTTGTAGTAGAGATTCTCACCTTTCCAAAATATCCCATTTGGTTAGATTCTGATAAGCAGAGCAAAATTTATGACCCTTACAAAATTACAGCAGCTGGCCTTTTTGCTAAAAGCTCGCTGTTCGGATTGTTCGAAGTTTTTATACCTTTTAATGACTGAATTTGGAAAAGTGTTCAACTAGAAAGTTGTAGTAGAGATACTCACTATTCTAAAGTTCCCTATTTGGTTATATTCTATTAAGTAGAGTAGGAGTTATGGCTGTTACAATTCACAGCAGCCTAGCTTTTGGCTGAAAGCTTGCTGTTTAGATTGTTTGGTGTTTTTGTACCTCTTACTTACTAAATTTGGAAAAGTGTTAAACTAGAGAGTTGTAGTAGATGTTCTCACCTTTCCAAAATGCCCAATTTGGTTAGATTTCGATAAGCAGAGTAGGAGTTGCAAGCTTTCAAATTTTCAGCTTTTTGTTAAGAAATCTGCTGTTGGTTAATTTTTGCTTGTGTTCAAAGGACGGGGAATTGAATTTCATAAGAAATCTAAAAAAATGTTCAGCTAGAGAGTTCTAGTAGATGTTCTCACCTTTCCAAAATTTCTTATTTGGTTAGATTCCAATAAGGGGAGTCGAAGTTACAAGCTTTCAAAGTTTCAGCTTTTTATTAAGAAATCTGCTGTTGGTTAATTTTTGGAAGTGTTCAAAGGACGGGGAATTGAATACCATAAAGAATCTGAAAAGTGTTCAACTAGAGAGTTGTAGTATATTTTCCCACCTTTCCAAATTGTATAATTTCGTTAGATTCCGACAAGTAGAGCAAAAGTTACAAGCTTTCAAAGTTTCAGCTTTTTGTTAAGAAATCTGTTGTTGGTTAATTTTTACGTGTGTTCAAAGGACGGGAAATTGAATTCCATAAGGAATCTGAAAAAGTGTTCAACTAGAGAGTTCTAGTAGATGTTCTTACCTTTCCAAAATGCCCTATTTGGTTAGATTCCGATGAGCGGAGTAGGAGTTACAAGCTTTCAAAGTTTCAACTTTTTGTTAAGAAATCTGATGTTGGTTAATTTTTGCGTGTGTTCAAAGGACGGGGAATTGAATACCATAAGGAATCTGAAAAAGTGTTCAACTAGAGAGTTGTAGTATATGTTCCCACCTTTCCAAATTGTATAATTTCGTTAGATTCCGACAAGTAGAGCAAAAATTACAAGCTTTCAAAGTTTTAGCTTTTTGTTAAGAAATCTGCTGGTGGTTAATTTTTGCGTGTGTTCAAGGGACGGATAATTGAATTCTATAAGGAATCTGAAAAAGTCATAAACTAGAGATTTGTAGTACATGTTCCCACCATTCCAGAAAGTATAATTTGGTTAAATTCTGACAAGTAGAGCAAAAGTTACAAGCTTTCAATGTTTCAGCTTTTCTGTTGAAAATCTGCAGTTTGGTTAACTTTTGCCTGTGTTCAAGTGATCGGGTTTTGAGTTCCTTACGGAATTTGAAAAAGTGTTCTACCAGAGAGTTGTAGTAGATGTGCTCACCTTTTTAAAATTTCATATTTCGTTAAATTCCGACAAGTATAGCAAAATTTATGAGCTTGGAAAGTTTCAGCTTTTGGCTGTACTGTTATTGTTTGAAATTGTGTTTAACGGACCAGATTTTGAGTTCCTTACCGAATTTGAAAAAGTGTTCAACCACAGAGTTGTAGTAGATGTTCTCACCTTTTTAAAAAGACTAATTTTGTCGAATTCCGATAAGCACAGCACTATTTTCTTCTAGGTTGTTAGAAGGTTTTTTATGTCGCTTTTGTGTACTCATTAGTAGTATGCTTATATTAGGCTGTTAGAAGATTCTTCTGTTACTTCTAATTATAAAAGACCATGTTTTATTAGTGAGCATGTTACTTTGCTTCTAGGTTGTTAGAAGATTTTATGTTGCTTCTATGCGATTCATCTGTCTCGTATTGTCACGTCCCCTTCCCAAAAACACGAAATATGAGCGCGTGACAAAGCCCAGTGAATGCTTTTCATCATTCATGAGCTGTAGGATTGACTCAGCATCATAACAAGAATATAACAAAATGTACACAACCACGCATGCATGAATAATTTATTAATCAACAGAAAATAATTGAAACAAAATAATAATATCTCAAATAGTTTTCAAATCTGAAGCAAAAGATAAAACTCGGGACTATAAGCCCATTACAAGATTCAAGTAGCAAAGAAGTAAATTACTCAAAAACAAAATATCTAAAATAAGTCTTTTCGCCAAACAAAACCTAGAACGTCTGCTCACCAATTCCAGCAGGCAAATCGTCTCCAAAGTCTATATATATAAATATAAAAAGAAAAAAAAATAGAGAAAACAAGATAAACTCCCTTAGTGCAAGTTAGGACCGCAAGTAGTACAAGCAAGGGTATGAAAATAAGTGCAAGAAATATGGAACAAGATTTGGAATCAAGAATGTATAACATAATATAATAGGGATGCAACAAGTAGGGGGATTCAAGAAACTACCTAGCAAGAAAGACAACTCAAGTGACAAAATTGGGTAACAAATACTAGTAGTAGAACAAGTGTCTACTGAACATGTAATGGTATCAAGTATCAAGTAACAAGTATCACGTACAAGTAACAAGTAACAAGTCTCAAGTAACAAGTTTCAAGTAACAAGTCTCAAGTAACAAGTCTCAAGTAGAATAAGTGGCTAGTGAACATGTAATGGTATCAAGCATCAAGTAACAAGTATCACGTACAAGTGTCAAGTAACAAGTCTCTAGTAACAAGTCTCAAGTAGGGTATCAAGTATGTACAAGTAACAAGTTAATCTTAAGTCTAATGTTTAATTCTATCTGGGTAGCACTTCATGTATCCATATTTTTAATACATGGTTGCTACATACAATCAGTTACGTTTAGGCCTAGTGGTGGATTTTATAGGGCGGTATACTCAGGTATCAAGTATCAAGCAAGTCATTCTCATGAATCGAGTAATCATATAACTAGTTCATGTGTCAAGTCATAACAAGACAAGTCATGAATCAAATATATACTAGTTCATGAATCGAATAATAACAAGTCCATGAATCGAATAATAATATACTAGTTCATGAATCAAATAATATACTAGTTCATTAATCGAATAATAATATACTAGTTCATGAATCAAATAATATACTAGTTCATGAATCGAATAATAATATAACTAGTTCATGAAGCATGTATCAAGTGGAAAACACGGGCTCCCTTCGAGTACACTTACCTATATTGTCCACTACTATAGTCTTTTCCTTAAACCCCAGCTTATTATTTATTATTATCATCAAACAAGCATGAAAGTGTGCGAAACAGGTCAAGTAAACATGATCAAGAACATGAAACAAGTTTAAGATAATTACAAAGCATATTCGAAGGCCAACACAAATTAAGATTATCAAGAACTACGAGAATTGCAGTTCTGGACAGCATGACATTGTTGTACCAAAACTGCGAATCCCGTTGCTACAAGATAGAAAATGTGGATCTCAGAAAGCCTAAAAATTAGACCTCTATCCGGTTCCAATGCATATAATTAAGACACATAAAAGTTGTTGCAATTGATGTCAAAACAGCAAACTATACAGCATTTGTGTTCAGTCAGAATTTGTAAAACTGAGTTTATACATGTGAATTAGGTTTGAAAATTCAATAATTAATTCTAAGAAAATTAGGGAATGTTTCCTAGGGTGTCCAGTATCAGCAAGTAAAATTTCAAGTCATTTAGTTACTAGTAGCGTAGTTAAAATAATTGTAAACCAAAGTGGTGCAGCAGTTTTTATGAATCTGTGATTACCGACGCAGCAGCAGTAAAACTGTGATATCTCTCAAATTGTAACTTGGAATTCAAAAATTCTGGATGTTATTAGCAACTAGACACTTGGGGCTACATTTCATATTCAGGACTCAAGTTCAGATTCTAGTTTTATCGGGGTCAAAACAGCAAGCCAAGACAGAACAGAAACCAAATAAAACACTTGTTGTATGAAATGAATCAAAATTTTACAAGTTGTGAACAAGTGCATCAACGAAGGGTTGCGACTCTTAGATCATGTAATAGATAAAGCGAAACATGAGATCATCAACGATAAAAAAAGAGGAGTCACATTTATAATCTACTTGCAATATTTTCAAGGAAAAAGCTTGTACTTGAAAATGAAATGTACAAGGAGATACTTGCCTTAGGGTGATGAATCCGAAGGAGGAAAAATGGGAACGGATCCTGACACGGACACAACGAACGGATCGAACGAACACACGAACAAATCACGAACACAAACCAACGAACGGATCACGATGACGATCAAGATTAAGATGATCAAACAACGATCGGGCAAATCGGCACGAATGCGATCAAGATCAACAACATTGGACGGTCCAGATCAAGGTGATGATGAAGTTGATGATGATCGCGATCGAACGGCCAAGATCACCTCGATGGTGACATTCAAGATGATGATCAAAGTAGATCCGACGGCCCACAATCAAAGTTGATCAAAACCAAACCAAATAGCAATGGCACTGTGCTGGCTTGGCGGCAGACAGCGCGTGACACGCAAAGGCAGTGCCGGCGAGGGGGCATCGGAACAGGGGTGGCAAGGCGGAGGACGGCAACCAGCGATGGTGGGGAGTGGCCTGCAGTCGTGCGGCGCTCGGGAGGAGCACAGCACATAGGGACATCGGGGATGTAGGGCGGTGCTACATTTGCTGTAGTCGTGCTGCTGTTGTGGCTGATGACAAGGTGGAGGAGCACCGGAAGAGGCACGGCCAGGCGAGGGAGACACACACCGCAGGGAAGCTGTGCTGCGGCTGACGTCTGAACGGGGAGATGGCGATGCTGGCGCTAGCTGCGTCGGGAGTGCAGGAGCGTTGGGGAAGGCGCTTCGCTGCGGCTGCTGCTAGTCGACGTCGGAACACAGCGCTTAGGGGGACGTCGGAGAGGCAGCGACGCTGGGGTGAAGCGACGGGAGGCCGAGGTGGGGCACCGGGTTATGCAGTCGAGGGGAGGAGACAAGAGCGAGGAGAGAAAGATGAGAGGTGGAAGATGAAAAGGTAGGGGGCGGCTGTAGGTTTTGGTAGGTTAGGGTTAGGTTAGGGTTAGGTTAGGGTATAGGGTTAATTATGTTTATATAGATAGGGTCAAAAGGTATGGGTTTAGGTGATATAAGATCCAATAAGAGAATGGGTATTGGGTTGGGGGCTTATTGGGTTTGGGTTTAGTTAAGGTAATTGGGTTTTATTAAATAGGAAATAGGGTTAAATAAAGTAGTATAGGGTTATATAAAAAGATCCAATAGAATATATGAAATAACCAATAAAATTATGAATTAAGATGTAATTTGCATTACAAGATAGAATTTATTTAAAATACTACCAATATAGTTAGTAAATAAAAGTGGATTTTTAATAGTCAATCAAAAATATCAATAAGAACAATATTACTAATAACAATCATAATAATAAGAAAAATGATAAAAACAATAATAGTAATAATAATAATAGTAATAGTAATAAATAAAAGTAGCAATAACAATAATAAGAAGTGTATTACAATACAAAAATCATAGAAAAATAGTTACAGCTAAAAATTAATTTACAAAAATGTTAAATACAGAAGAATACATAGAAATTACGAATTTACGAAAACAGGGGTTACACGTATGTAGCTTATTTGGCTCGTAGATATGTGGTTGTCTCGTACGTAGCTCACCTGGCTCGTACGTTGTTGCAGGTTTCATACGCAGCTCGTTTAGCTCGTATGTGATCTGTTTACTCGTACATAGCTTATTAGTTAGTACGCAGTTTGTTTTGCTCGCCTAGGGTGATATCATTCCCCTAGGAGCCATCGACCATCAAGACGTGTATTTATTTTACTCATAAGGGACTGTGGACGAGTCACTCCTCGTGTACCATCAGATCTTTACCGGTGTAGGTTGATCGCGGACCGGAGCGTAGACGGAATCCAAGTTCAGGGTAGTAGCATGCGAATACGTTCGTATTGCCGGGGTATTGGATCGATATGCTATGAACAGGATCCTTATGGATTCTGGTAAGTCTAGGTTGAGCACCTAGTAGAGTTGTCTTGCGAAGTCTAACTTAAGACCTAGCATGTTGTGCTAAGTACTGTTGTCATCCCTCAGGTTGTTTAGGGTTAGGGACATTGTTAGGGTAGTAACTTATGGCTATTCCTATTTAACCCTTATTTGTTATCATTTTTGCCTAAGGGAAAGAGTTGGTATTAAGGGTGATACCTTATGATCCGACCTGTTCTATAGGCCAACACTAGGTCGTGTTATTGGTTGTACCCTTCCTGTCAAAGGGATACGGTATGTGCCTTCACATAAGTTGGGAGCACGGGATCGTATCTCGTCTGTTAATTTCTGAAGTGCCATGATAAGGGTGGGATCGATTCTTTTCGGAGCTAGGGGATGGACCCCCGAAACTCCGTCATGCTCTATATCAAGAAGGGCGAACAAGCCATAGGCTACGGTCTATCTGCTAGGGGGCCACAGGGGATGCTTCGAGCTAACCTGTGTTGTAGTTAACTCCAAGGGTTCGTCAGATTTTTCAGTGAGGTCCGGTACGCCGGGCAATAATGGCAAATGGAGACACCACTATATGACTACAAATGGCAGAATTAGACCGTTTCAGAGCAATCTCATCCGTCACGCTGTATCTTCAGTAATAGGTTGAGTACAGAATTCATGGCGTGGGTTCAAATCCCTATATATGAAGAAATAGCTTGTTATGGGCGTATGTGGTATGGGACGCATACTGTTCCGGAGACTCGCTTGCATTAAAATAAGAGCATCTTGCATTAGTTAATCTTGCATTAGAGTCTAAGTCATAGCATACACTGACACATCAATTATATATACACGTTTCTCTTTTCATCAATCTGTTTGTTTAAAGTTGAGAATCGCTGCTAGTCATCAGCCTTAAAGTGTCAATATATGTACTGACGTCCTCATTTCAATAGGTACTGGATTGCAAAATTACAGGTACTGGATTGCAGAGCTACAGGTACAGGATTCAGGAGGACTCAAAGCAAAAGAAGCAAACTGTTGATTTTATTTTAATTGTAATATATGTTGTAATTTATTAACTGTTGAGAAGAATCCAAGTGAAGTACCAAGTGTTATGTATTATTCATTGTACTCTGATGTAATTTTATTGAAAGTTTGTAACACTTGGGCTTGTATAGCATTATTGTAACACCGATGTAATGTACTGCAGTTTTATAACATTCGAACTTGTATTACAATTGTGATGAATAAAAAGTTTTAAATTTCTCTGTTTTTCTGTGTATTGTGGCTAATTGAAGAAAAATATTCTGGCCCATGTCACGGTTTCCCAGTGTATGGAAATCGGGCGTTACATCTCCGATGGACATCGGCCCATCGCCCTGCCTATCCTGAGCTGCCTGCAAGTGCTTCCTGATCTAAACCACCGCATCAACTGTCCTGGTGATCAACTCCGGACCCAACAACTTCCTCTCACCAATGTCATCCCAACACACTGGTGATCTGCACTTCTGTCCATAAAGTGCCTCGAACGGTGCAGCTTTAAGGCTGGCCTGAAAGCTGTTATTGTACGAGAACTCTACGAGATGCAAATGGACCTCCCATGATCCACCGAACTGAAGCATAGAGGACCGCAACATGTCGTCAAGAATCTGGATGGTCCTTTTTGGCTTTCCATCAGTCTGGGGATGAAAAGTTGTATTGTACTTTAATTTACTCCACAAACTGCTCTGAAGACTCTCCCAAAACTAAGATCTGAATCTCATATCCCTGTCGGATACAATACTGACTGGAATCCCATGAAGTCTGATAATCTCTTGCATGTACTTCTAAGCTAGGCTCTCAGTAGAATGCTCGAAATGGAAGGGAATGAAGTGTGCACTCTTCGTCAAACGGTCAACAATCACCCAAATGGCATTACGACCCGTAGTACTCCTCGACAAGCGGTCACAAAATCCATAGTTATAAGTTCCCACTTCAACTCTAGAATGGGATGCGGTTGAAGAAGTCCGGTGGTTCTATGATGCTCTGCCTTAACCTGGTGGCAGATCAAACACTGAGAAACAAACTGAGCCACATCCCTCTTCATACCATGCCACCAGAAATGAAGCTTCAAATCCCGATACATCATAGTACCGCCAGGATGGATAGAATAGGATGACTGGTGGGCTTCCTCAAGCAACCTCTAATGAACTTCACCCTTCGGGATACATAACCTGGACCCAAATTGAAGCGATCCATCAGCATGAATAACCATGTCCATCCTGGACCCAGACTCAACCTCAGCTCGAAAACCCTGCAACAGCGCATCACCAGCCTAAGCCTCTTTGATCTGATCCACAAGAGACAACTGAAGCTGGAGTACAAAACAACTCTGATCAGAACTCGGCAAAAAAATCCAACTCCAACCACCGCATCTGCTCAATCAAATCCCTCTGCTGAGTCAGGAACATGGCTACCGGTCTACTGCTCAAAGCATCTGGCACCAAGTTTACTTTACCCGGATGGTATTGCAAAATGATGTCATAATTGGCCATAAGTTCCAACCAACGTCTTTGCCTCATGTTTAACTCCTTCTGGGTGAAGACGTACTTGAGACTTTTGTGGTCTGTGAAGATCTCCACTCAGTCCCCAAGCAAATAATGTCTCCACAGCTTCAAAGCAAAGATTACTACCGCTAACTCCAAGTCATGAGTCGGATAGTTCTTCTCATGCGGCCTCAACTACCTCGATGCATACGTAATGACTCAGCCCTTCTGCATCATAACTGCTCTAAGACCCTTACCCGAAGCATCACAGTGAACTACAAATTTGCCTGAACCATTTGGAATAGTCAACACAGGCGTTGATGTCATTCTGTTCTTCAACTTAGCAAAAGCCTCATTACTAGCCTCAGACCAACAGAAATTTTGATCCTTCCCAGTCAGCTTAGTCAATGGTCCTGCTATCTTCGAAAAATCTTGGACGAATTTCTGATAATAGCCAGCTAAACCAAGAAAACTCTGCACTTCAGAAACTGATTTGGGAACGGGCCAATCCTTCACAGCCTCAACCTCAGTCGGATCCAAAGAAATACCATCGCCCGAGATAATGTGCCCCAAGAAAGAAACCCTGTCGAGCTAAAACTCACACCTGCTGAGTTTTCCAAAGAGTTGATTCTCTCTCAAAGTCTAAGAACCACTCTAAGATGCTCAGCATGATCCTCTCGATTCCGATAATACACCAAAATGTCATCAATGAAGACCACCACAAATCTATCCAGAAACTGGAAAAAAAACCCTGTTCATAAGACTCATGAATACAGCTGGCGCGTTCGTGACCCCGAACGGCATCCCAAGATACCCATAGTACCCGTATCTAGTCCTGAATGTAGTCTTCTGTATATCAGTCGCCTTCACTTTGACTTGATGATACCCAGAACGAAGATCCAACTTCGAGAAAACAACAGATCCACTCAACTGATCAAATAAGTCATCGATCCTGGGCAACGGATACTAGTTCTTCACAGTAACACTGTTTAGCTCCCGATGATCCACACACATTCGACGACTACCATCCTTCTTGTTGAAAAAAAGGACTAGAGCATCCCAAGGCGAAACACTGGGTCTGATGAACCCCAAATCAAGCAACTCGTGAATCTGCACCTTAAGCTCTGCTAACTTTTGGGATCGTACCCGACTGAACTTCAATACCAAACTCTACATCCTTTTCAGGGGGTAAGCTAGGCAACTCCTCTGAAAAAACATAAAGAAAATCCCGAACTACTAGAGGCGCAGCCTCACAGCTTGAGTGCAATTCCATCGCACAACCTCCTGGTCAACTGCAGTCTTAGCTCGGCCAAGGAACATTTCCCCGACATGGAACTCAAACTCTGCACGATCTGGAATCAGGAACACAACTTTCTTGGCACAGCAATCAATAATGGCGTGGGATTCACCCAATCAATCCATACTGAAAATGACATCGAATCCTAAATTTCTAGTTACAATCAGGTTGGCCTTGAAATCTGCGTCCCCAATAACCACGGGACACTGCCTACACTCCTGGGAACAAATGACAAGACCACCACCTATCACAATGTTCCAAGCTTCTGACATGATGCTGCACTCCAACTGATGGCGAGCCACGAACCGGTAAGAGATGAAGGAATGGGTTGCCCCGGAATAAAAAAGAACATGAGCAGGGAAAGAGTAAACAAGGACGATACTTAATATAGAATCAAAAAAAGACAGGAAAAAAGAATGGATGAACAAGGGTGAGAAAAATACAATGCAGAAAGGTAATATGAAAGAACAAATGCAAGAGAAACGAAAGAAGCAAAAAGAGGAACAACAAAAGAACAAAGCAAAATACCTGCAACAACACCTTCAGCTGACTCAGCACCTTCAGCTGCGGGCAATCCTGAACTGAATGGTCAGCAGTGCCACACTTTAAGCATCGGCAGCTAGCGCGAAAACAGTTCTTGCGCTCATGCCCAGACACCTGGCAGAACTCGCAAAAAACACTCCTCTTGAAACTAGCAGAAGAGTAAGGAGCTGCCCTGACAGGACTGACGGGAATAGGCCTTCGAACAGGCCCACCAAAAGGCCTAGCAACCACAGAGGAGTGCAGAACAGTCTGCTGAGAAGGAGCCAATCCACCACGAGTCTGCTCCTGAGCTTGAGCTACCTCAAGAGATTCTGCATAAGTCCGCAAGCGAAGGGAGACAAGCTGCACCCTAATCTCTCGCTCAAGCCCTAATGTGAATCTACGAGCCATTTCCTCTTCGTTCGCCACAAGAACGGATGCGAAGTGGCTAAGTCTTGTAAATTCAGCTGCATACTCGTCCACAACCTGGAGCCCTATTTCAAGAAAGTCTCATATTACAACATTGCATGGACAATATGTAACAAAATTTCAATAATAGAAATAACGATCAACCTTGTTTCAGGACTGGGAACTGTTGCTCTCAACACTAGTGCTGCTAGGGAAGAACTTCTCCAAGAAGCCCCTAGTGAACGCGGCCTAAGTGATCTGTCGATCGAGCCTTTCGGACTCTGACTTCCACCAAATATGAGCCAGATCCACCAGCTGGACGGCTACCACATCTACTCTATCAGCATCTATAAACCTAGCTACCAAAAGCAGTTGCTCAGTCCGGATCAACCACTGTTCTGCCTCCAAAGGTGTCTCAGTGCCTGAAAACCTGTCGGGATGCAGCCTCATGAACTCCATGACTGTACCCGAATGGAGAGGAAGAGCTGTCTGCATAGGCACAACGAGCGGCGGAAGCCGAGCAGCTTCAAAAGCAGCCATCAACAAGTCACTGTGGTTCTGCTGCATATTGATCAGCTGTTCCAACACATTGGTGACAGCCTCAAATCCGGGATGATCATCCTGAAGACGAGAAGTAGAACCTCTACAAGCTATGGTCTTCACAAAATTAAAAACAATTAGCATCCAGATTATTGTTGATTTTAATTCATTTTGCATGCATGGTTAGTAAAATGTTGAGCCAATCCCAGATCGAGTCAAGCTTGTCTAATATATTAGTCAGACTAATACATTAGCCAAACCTGGGCTCTGATACCACTAAAAATCCTGTAATGCCCCGCTTTCCAAAAAGACAATACGGAATACGGATACGTGACTAAACCCAGCGAATGATTTTCATCATCCACAAGCTGTTCAGAATCTTTACAACATCTCACAGAAATAATCAGAGTCGGAAGCAAGAAAAATCAACCACATATGTATAATCGAATATAATTTACCAACAGAAATTTACTTGAAACAAAAATATAATAATCTCAAATAAATCAAATCTGAACAAGTTAATTATCCTGGGTCACATCGCCCAAATACAAAATAAATCCAAGTAACAGATACATTATTCCAAATAAGCAACAGAAATAATAATAATAATAATAACAAACTCCAGCACTAATATCTCATATCACAAACTCTATCTAGCAGCTGATCATCCTGGTCTGCAATTAATAAATTGCAGGAAAAATTAAAAGAAACAAACTTCCGTCAATACAAGTTACGGGCGGCTTTTAGTGCAGGATACAAGTACAGGGAATAAATAAACAGATGCAGAGTAATAGCGGACACAAACATAGCATGGAATAGGCATATCAACAGAAATATAATATCTAACATGAATCAGGAAAGCAAATTAGATAGCATGGTATACTAACAGATACAGATAACATATGTCAAGTGTCAAGTGGTATGCAAACAGATATAAAGATGATGGTGTCAGATGATAGTCAGACAGATAACAGATATAGATGAACAGATAACAGATGTCATATTCTTATAAGTCTTGTGTTTATTACTATCGATGTAGCACTTCATGCGTCCATCCTTTTACCACATGGTTGCTACATTCAAACAATTTAAATTTTAGATTTCGTAGGGGATCTTATAGGGCCGTGTACTCTGGTATCAGACGGACAGATATCAGATACAGATCAGACAGACAGACAGAACCTATGGGTTCTCTTCTGAGTACATCTTCCTATAGGGAAGTAATGTAGAGAGCCATTCCAACCAATAACACGTACACGGGAGATGCATGCGCACACCACACCAACCACAAACGGCAAAGAGCACGACAGGGAGGTCGGGACAGCGGCTGGTTAAGTGTGAGGCTGAACTGGCCTGAGTGTCGACGGGGACGGCGACACTAGCGGACAGCGACGGGGCTGCTGGTCGACTGCAGGGAGCCTAGAGGAAGGAAGCACAGCAGGAGCATTGGGAGTGTTGGCGCTGCTGCTGGTCGGAGTGCAGGGGTTGCAGGAAGAGGATGGATGGAGTGGGAGATGGCTTGGAGGTCGGGGAGACGGGAAGGGACGCACACAGGAGGATGGGGAAGATAGGAGATCGGGAGGTAGGGTTTGCGGCTGAGGGGTTTGGACGTGAACAGGGATGGGTATATATAGGGTAGCTATTAGGGGTTTAGGTTTAGGTGCATAGTATGGGTATCGGGTAGGGTATGCTATCGGGTTTGGGAAGTTAGATAATGGGTAATAGGGCTACGAAGATCCATTAAGCAATAGAATAGGATTTTAATTGGGTTGTTGGGTTTAATGGATCCAAATAGAAATAATGGCTATTAGATTTAAATAATAAAATTCCAATAAAGAGATGGGGAACCAAATGATTAAATAAAATGGACATGAACAATTTAGATAAAGGGGATAAAAAATGATAGCTCGATCAAACAGATGTGAAATAATAGGTTGACAAACTGAAGCAAGAAAATCAAATAAAGAGACGACAATTCAAATAGATGAATATATACAGTCCAAAAGAGATACAATGAGAGAAATACACAAAAAGAAAAAAAAAATACATCCAAAAATACATGAAATGGAAAACATGGGTTACTACTATTATGTCGATGATACTGCAAGTCAGCAACCAGAAGTATGTACTCAAAGCCAATGTACAAAAACACATCTGAATCATGACACTGAAACATATGAACAGTTGTACAGAACAAATGCAGAAACATATTCAGGGTACTATGAGGACATCACCCATTTGACACACAAATGATAGCCACCAATGAACAGCCCGATGGGGATGACGATGAAGAACCTGGATATGGAAATCAACCATTCACAAACAAAATGTCGTTAAGGGGTAGCTTAATGAGACATCAAGACATACCCCACATTTCGCACATAATGACTGATGACGACATAGGCATCTCTTTTCCTGAAATCTCAGAAGACCTTCGCATACATATGCAATCAGTTGTTAAGACTCGAGTACCGAATCATGCACAACAAATGCAGCCATACTGAGACATTCCAACAACGTCCAAAGTTGTTAAGAATTTCGCCAAAACATATTGAGATCCCGAATCCATGCCATTCCCAGTCAGGCACCGTGACTCAGGAGGACATACTTGACCTCATCCAAGAGCACCCAACAGGCCAAGTCTATCTCAAGAAGACATTCCATGACTTCTATCCAACCCCAGCATTTTCAATTTTGGAGGGGTTCAAACCTCCTATGATTGAACCATACAAGGGGATACACCTACCGAAAAGTGGTTTTCAATAATATGTGACAGTATTAGGCCACATTTACACAGTACTGGCTATATACTCCTCAACTGTGTGATGGAAGGGCTAGCATGCAAGTGGTTCAATAGTTTGAGGCAAGAAGAGATGAATGATGTCAAACACAATAATTCAAGATTCTCGGCATCACTTCAGTGATCAGATCGAGAGGGCCCCATCGTTTATTGAATTCACCAATGAGTGTATGAGACTTGGAGAAGACTTCAAGAACTATGTCATCATATGACATGATTTGTACTATAGAGCCAAACTTCGTCTACCAGAAAAGCAATGTATCGAAATGATAATTAATATTGCAAACTCTGGTTTCAAAGCTCTCTTACTTCTCTCAAAACCTACCAATATCGTAAAACCTTATGATATTGTTCCTGACTTGGAGAATGCTCGCAAGGAGGGCCTCCTCCGCGAAAGCCACTCCCAATCCAAAGAAAAAGCCAAGGCTATCAAGGGGGGCGACCTTTGAGGGAACCACAACCAGAGGTCAGGTGAATACAGTGGAGCAACAAGATACCTAGCAGAGGCAAGCATAGAACAGTTACAGCAATGCACCTTCGTCGTATAGAGAACGACCATTTCACGGTAGAAGGACAGAGTACCCTACACTACTAGTTGACTACCTCACTCTATATAAGATTCTCATGGACAATGGACAGATCCAACTACCGTAGAAATACCCCTGTAGGGCGAGAGAGAACTCCCATATCATCAAGTGTATGGCCAAAATCTAAAATTTCCTTGGGACCAAAAGGGGCCTTATCTATGACTTTCACAAATAAGGGATGTTCGACTATGACTCAATCAGAACTCTAGCTGCTCAGACAGAAAGGCACCCCATGGTCAGGCTTCAGAATCCATTGCCGAACCACCAAACTCAAGGTCAACAATAGGAATGTCCCAAGAATGTTACTGTTACTACATGCTCGTAAGAAAAGAAAGTGAAGTGGATTACACCCAAAGTACGATGCGAATAGGAAAGCCTTGGGGCAGAAGAAGGCTCTTCACAAACTCTAACTTCGGTATGCGGAACGGTGAGTATTGCAGAGGCATCAAAGCCTCTATTTACACTTACCTGACCACCATAACCAATTCAGCTTATCTTAAATCCACCTCCTAAACCTCAGCAGCCAACAAAAATAGTGTAGTTAATCGATGGAGCTAGTGCATCAAGCCTATTATCATCCTTAGTTTAAGCCAAATTAGCTCCTGAGACCTTTGCCTGTCCCAATGGGACCAACAGAGTCATTCAAATCTCATGCTCAACAAGAACATTATCAACCTCCATTTCAGCCAGGTCAGCTCATGAGGCCTCCTCTTCTACCCATGCGACCAATATGGTCAGCCAACCCTTCAACTCAGTAGTTCAATTATCAACCGCCATTCCAACCATGTCAACTTCAAAGGCCTCCTCCTTAGTTAGTCATCATCATGCCTCAATACCCTGATACCTCTTCGTGGCCTTCCAAGGGTCCTCGCATTATCCGATGTCCTCTTTCGCTTTATGGTTCTGGTTTAACACCAATTCCCATGCTTGAGTTACAACAACAGACTGAGCACTTGAAGATTGCTATAGTCAGGGTTCCCCAGAAGTCTCTAGCACCCACTGCAGTTGTTTCCCATCCTCTAGAATTCGAGCCCAGGAAGACTGCTATAGTCATGGTTCCTCGAAAACTAATGAAACCCGAGGTAGTCATTCATCCTCCGCTTGAGTCCGAGCGTAGGTGCATCATAGTAGATTTCCCTCAGACTCCTACTCCTACAACTCTCGTTGCTTAGCCAAAAAAGGGTCTTTCTGTCGGCACAAATTATCGAATACACAACTTCAGTAGCTCGACCAGTAAAAATTCTTCCTCCAGTACTAGTCACTGGAAACACAGCTTTTGTGACCTGGTCCGAAAAGATTCTTCCACCGAGGGAACAAGCCATTGAGATTAAGGAAACCCACATTCTTACAGAAATGATAGGGGGAAAAAAAGAGTCCAGTTTTAACATCATGGATACTGGGGCATCTTTAAATGTGCTACCCCTTCCAATTTTACGGGCAATTGGACAAAAGAGATCTAACTCCCACTTTTGCTACAATTGTAGCATACATCTAGAGTAAATGAATCATCCACCGCACTATACAGTTGAAAGTAGGGATATGTACCACTAGCATCCTCTCTGAATTCTACATCATTTACACCCATCTGCTTTTGACCTTATCCAACGAAGGTTTTGGCTGAATGACCTTAGGGGTGTTTTGTCTAATCATCACCAGTGCATCAAGTTGCCTTTTAAAGATATAGTGGTCAGAATTAGAGGCATGTTGGTTCCATAAATTTAATTTGCTTTAGGGGAACACCATTCCCTCACCAAGTTGATGCCACAACAATAAGACACTCTCCCCATCATAATATGGAACCCTTCTTCGATCGATTCCCAACATACTCACATTATCGTGATACCAGAGGTAAATACTCTTCTCTTTCACAAGAGGATACAAAAGCTTGCTCTGGACTTTACTGTACAAGATTTGGCATTAACCATGAACCGGTCAGGGGAAACTGTGATAGGGCATAACTGTAACACACCGAATTCCAAAATACAACTGAATTCGAAGTTCCACACGATCTTTACACTCCTTTCGTACAATTTTACAAGGAAATAAAAACATTTCTTACATCAAAGTTACATTATACCTTTATATTATTACAACAGAAGCAATTTGACAATAAATTACATGAAACAACATTTAAATCAATCTTGAGCAGCATGTATACTTCAATTTGTCAATCATCTTTACCTTGCATGTAAAACTGTGGGCACGTCAGTTCATTCAACTGGCGAAATATTATACAAAGCCATCTTCTCTATGCCGGAAACAGTATAACGATTCTCAATACTTAGCAAACCACAAACTTGTCACAAACAAAACTAAAGGGACTATCCTAATGATGTCGTGTTGTGAATATGCACTTAGTCCTTAATGCAATTATTTGTATTATATGACACTAATGCGCACTTGTTCAGAGTCTATGCAGCTCATACTACATAGGTTCGAGGGAAAGCCCTTAACCGTTCTTCATCTTGTAGGGCTCAATCCCTCGTCATGACTTAATCTACTACTGTAACTACGGTAAGTATCCTAGATATTTTCTGACCTACGAACTCATGTCTAGGTGCCCTGGAGGGAATCCTAACGCACTGACACATGACTCATCATGCAGGCATCCTGTGGTAATTCAGCTCCTACCGAAGACATGACACCACCCGCAGTCATCAAACACCCCACGAGCATCGCCACCAGAATGGTACTCTGGAGCAGTATCTACGCCCTATCATAACACATCATGGGACATCCTGTGAATACTCTCACGCCGCCAATCCAATGGCCCTCATACTCAATGTTTTGCTCTTACTTTCATCACATCTTCACTATGTATCTAATCCTTAGTTTAATTGAATCATGAATAAAATCAATCCCTTAGGGTTAGCACTCCCACTATACTGGTCTTATTCATTTATTTTACATGACCCAAACTTTGGTCTTTTCATCTCAAATATCATTTCCACATTTCTTTTATTGCCGGTATAAGGCTTAGCTACACCCTAGTTCTCAATTTCAACTCATAATTACAACATCGAGCTTTTCATACTTATAAGGTCATTTCATGATTAATCACAATTCACATTTCATAAGCATCGTATTCATGTATTCACATATTTCATAACTCATCACAATCAATAATTCAATTTCACGTGCAATTTATGCATAAGAATAAGTTTCAACTAGTAGTAATCAATAATTCATTTATTCCACGAATCTATTATCCTCATTTCAATTCATATTACAAGCACAATTTATAAGTCCAATTAATCACACAAATCACAACTTTCAAAAATTCTTCATTACTAATTTTCATCTTTATAACTCAAAAAAAGCTCATTTATTTTTCCTTTATTTAAAAAGACAATTTAATTTCAAAAAGAAGTCCTTTCTTGCAAAAAGCCTCAATTTCTTAATTACACTTTATCAAAAGTTACGTAAATTTTTCTCATAAAGTCCAAATAATTTTCAGTAATTTATTCCGTATTTTTCCCAATTTTTAATCTATTTTTTTTCTCAAATTAATATTAAAATCCCACAGAATTTTTTTTTTTAAAAATCCAAACTCCCAACCAGATTTGAACCCACAACCAGCGGCCCAATAGACAGCGCACAAGATCACTGTGCCAAAGCCCCAAGGCAATATAACTAGGGGTTATAATCCCTAAGTATCGACTCTCGGCAATCGGATTTTTAACAAAAAAATAAAATAAAACGAAAAGCCACAGTATCAAACCCGAGACCCCTGACTAGCCCCCCCGCTACTGTAGCAAATGAAGACTCTACCAACCAAATGGTCTAAGTGGCCATATCGATTTGAAGGTAAATTAATTGGGTTTTGAGTTGGTTCTCTGTTCATATCTACAATTCATGAATTCTCAAAACAAATTTGTCTCCTTTTCTTCTCTTTTGAAAGCAACTTTTTCCAGAATTAAAATACACATAAACCTACAGCAACCAGTATTTTTATAAGCATTTTTAGCTCTTTAAAACATTTATTTTAGCCCTAGTTTGTATTCCATGTCCATAATTTCGACATTTGAAAACCATAGCACAACTCTTCATGATTAAAGTTAGGTTTCCACAAAAATCACTTCGTTATTGTTCTCTTTCTTCTTGTCAATCGACCATATTTTAGAACACAAAGATCATCTTTTCTAAAGAAAAAATTCTATTTTTATCAACTAATTTACACATGATGCATTCAATCATTTATTTGCAACTACAATCTCTTTCATTTATTCTAACATTCATGTGGCACATACAAAATGGAGAATTCTAATACATAAATTAACAATTATCCCTTAGTAATCATTCAATCAATTTATCTCTAATATTACCACTCTACTTTAATTAAACAAGCATGCTTCCAATTTCTCACTAGTTAATTCCTATAATTTCATTAAAACATACCTAGCACGATTTTTAATATTAGAAGCAATGAGAAACACCCACCTCTTTGGCGAAAAAGCAAATAAAAGCTCCTAGAGTCTCCTAGAATGCGAGAGAGTAGCTTCCTCCTCCTAAATTGTGTTGCAAAAGCCCTCCTTCTTGCTTCTTGTGCAAAAACTGAAAGCTTCCTTGTGTGGGGATGGGGCCTGGCCTCTAGCTTGGGACACAACTCACTCAAACTATATACTCCCTTATGTATTTCTCAGCTATATAATTTCTTTCTTTCAATAATTTTTTTTGTGTGTAGAATACATGAAGGTAGAGGGTATTTATACTAGTTCTAGGATAGATTGGAGGGCTAGGATTTCACTAGATGGTTAGAGATGGATGGCTAGGATAGGAGGGAAAGTTGTAACAACCACCCATAATCAAATAACCACCCATGCACACACACCCACTCTCCCATTCATCCTTAAGCATACACCCGGCCTCCAAGGTGTGCAATGCACACTATGTGCATTCACGTGCCTTCTAGTACCCCCCTATTTGAAATTTGTACAATTTTAATTAATCAATTGTTCACAAATTGTGTCTACATGATAAGTGTGACAATTTAAATGATTAATTAAGTTTGTGGGCTTCACAAATAGTGGGCTTAGACTTGTCGGCCAAAACAATAAAATAATAAATTATTGAAGTCGGCTCAAAATAAGAAAGCAATGTTTTAGGCTTTACAAAATAAGCTTTTCAGAAAAATAGAGGAAAAGAAAGAAATAATAGTTCATACTACAAAATGAAATTTTTATAAAAAGAAAATAAATATGTATATGAAATTTTGCATGTGCACAACACGTGAAAATCAACATTTTTATTAAAATGAAAGTTTAGGGTATTACAATAACTGACCCATTACCATTTTTCTTTATGATGGGTAAAGACGACCTTCGTTCCCAAAGAGAACCACATCATCGAGAGGACATGTAGCACTCCAAATTTGAAAATAGAAAATACGGGACACAATCCAGAATCTTTGCTTCAATGTAACTTAAACACAACACAATAATACAGGGAAATAAAAACTTTAATTGCATAATTCCTTATTACAAAGCACAACGGAAATTAATACACAATTGATACAACTTGTTCCTACATTTGAACACCAGTCTTCACATAAATCCAAGCTTTAACTCTTATTCAAGCCACTCATTTTCAAATGCTGCAAATCTGTTAAACTGTAGGCACGTTAGTCATATATAACTTGCACAATGCTGATTAAACCAGCGATCCTCCAAAGTCTCACAACCAAAAACTTGTTGCACAAAAAGAAAACAATAATGGAAAGATTCGTAAATCAAAAGGTGAAGCAAAACTAAATGATCAAGTGTCTCTTATAAAAACAAAAGAAAAATACATAAAACAATGTCCAAGGAAAACACAAATGCACACAATGCTCACTAATGCACACTTGTTCGAATTCTAGGCCGCTCATAAAACATAGGTCCGAGGGAAAGCCCTTAGCGTTGCCTCATTATAGGGTTTAAACCTTGTTATGCAAAACTTATACCCGTGACCAACATAAGATATAGAAATTCAGTGGGTATTTGTAACACCCCATTATTTTATAATTTCAAAACAGTCGTTTGTAATTCTTTTATTGCTATCAAATAATATTATTATTGTTATTATTATGCATAAATATGCAATTTTATTTATATATATATATATATATATATATATATATATATATATATTCCTTAATTTATTTATTCATTCGGTAGAGTGGGTTTTATTAGTTTTTATTACTAAAAGTAAACTATAAGGGTATATAAATAATAAGAGAGCCTTGGAGGGGTTTATAATTAATTTTTCATTTTATTTACCAACTCCACCCTTCCCCATCCTCTTCCTCATTTCTGTCTAGACCCAAGGTCGACCGACCCCCTCTTTCATATCTTTATTTAGGGTTTCCTTATTTCCTCAAATTCTTAGCCATTTTAAGAAATTTTTATGGGGTTCTAACTAATTTGAAGGAGCTCTCCAATATCCCAACTTTGGTTTCTCGAATTGGCATTTTGGAAGGTGAGAAATAATTTCATTAAATTCTATAAGGTTATATGTTTTAAATTTTTAGCAATAAAAATAGTGTAATAGGGAGATTAGAAGATTATTTTCGGGTTAGAAGTGGTTAATTCTTTAACTGATATGGTAAGAGTAAATTTGAAAAGAGTTAGGGTTTTCGCTTAGGAATTAAAAGAGATTATGTCTCGAATTTATTAGAGATTGGTAATAGGAATTGTTGCGAATTATGGGAAAAAAATTCGAATAAGTTTTGGAAGATTTTATAGGCTTAAAACCTAGTTAATAGAATAATGAGTGTGTGCATACGTATAATGCACGCCTGGCATTTGATTTAATACCTATAAGAATTCAAAGTATTTCCAGTTGTAAATTTGGAATGGTTTGAAAGTATTTAACACTAATTTATATATAACTTGGTAATAGGCGGTGATAGCAACCTCTGACATATAGCTGGGGAGCCGTATACCGAGTTTTTGCATTTTGGCAGGTGAGTATGATTCTGTCTATTTTTCATATGATATTTTATTAAACTTTTCAAAGGATGGACACGTGTGTGTGTGTGTATATATATATAGGAAAATCTTCCATTGAGCACTCGCCCTTTTAACCATCGTATGGTTGATCCAAACTGTTCACATTGATCTATACATTTAAATTAGTCTAAATATGTCAAATCAAGTCATTTGAAATTCATTTACTCATTCATTGAAGTGTTACAAAAATTGAATGGCTGAATATCGTTTTTTTATAATGACATGATGGATGGGCAATTGAATTTCAAATGACTTGATTTTACACATTTAGACTAATTTAAACGTGTAGATCAATGTGAACGGTTTGGATCATCCATGCAATGGCCGGAAGGGCGAGTGCTCACGAAAGTAGTGCTCAACCGAAGGGCCCCCATATATATATATATATATATATATATATATATATATATATATATATATATATATATATATATATATATGAATAGGGACGATGAGGTTTAATGTGTGATGTTTGTGAGTACAATTATATCTATTATCCCTCATGATCTGGTACAGTTTCATTGTTATTTGAGCTATTGTATGGCATGTATGTTGAATTGGAAATTTTGGTAGAGAATACGGAAAATTATAGTTTATTATTAGCCTAAATGGTGATTTATGTTTTGGTCATGCGTGTATCTTACACTTTGATAGATGATGATACAGATATGATATTAGAATTATTATATACTGGGTCCCTTTTTTCCATGTATATACATGAGGGTTATGGAAAGAAATAATAGTATATACTTGATGTTATATTACCCAAATGGGTTGCGGTGTTTTATAACCCAAATATATGAGTGATATTCTTGGTGATATTATTGCTGGTATTATATTGGTAGTAGTAATATATCGGTGAATTTATTTGACTAAGCAATCGACTTTATTCTTCACAAATGCGTAAGACCCTTGTTGGGCAGCATTGTGTGAATTTATTTGACTAAGCTATCGGCTTGAGTCTTGACGAAGGCGTAAGAACCTTGGTGGGCAGCATTGCGTGAATTTATATGACTATGCTATCGGCTTTAGTCTTGACGATTGCATAAGACCATTGATGGGCAGCATTGTGTGAATTTATTGACTAAGCTATCCGGTTTAGTCTTGACGAATGCATAAGACCCTTGGTGGGCAGTGTTGTGTGAATTTATTTGACTAAGCTATTGGCTTGAGTCTTGGCGAATGCGTAAGACCCTTGGTGGACAGTTGTGTGAATTTATTTGACTAAGCTATCAGCTTGAGTCTTGACGAATGCGTAAGACCCTTGGTGGGCAGCATTGTGTGAATTTATTTGACTGAGCTATCGGCTTGAGTCTTGACGAATGCGTACGACCCTTGGAAGGCAGCGTTGTGTGAATTTATTCTACTAAGATATCAGCTTTAGTCTTGATGAATGCGTAGGACACTTAGTGGGCGGCGATCTGTGTAATCATATAACATTGGAGAGATTTATATATACATTTGGTGTTAGTATATTGGTGATATTCATTATTAGTGACATTCTTTTTAATGTTATATTAATGATATTGGTGATAGGATACCGGTGATGATGTTGAGATGGTTTTATATGATTAATTGGTAATACTATTTTACCGATCGTTATAAGTATCTGTATATATGTATGCGATAATAGATTGATGCTTGATATATATATATGTATATTGTTGAGCATGTGTATAAGAATACAGGTGACTCAGGCGAGGTTGGTGAATTATAGGAGTTTATATATATAGGAGGTTTATTGGCAAGCGTGGGGAGTATTCCTGTCGATTGGTCAGGAGAGTATGAATATAATAGTTATATCTTATGTTGTGGTAAAATTTTTGGGTTATCCAATGTGTATTGAGATGGATATGGCTGGATGACGAATTAATGGAAAATACAGAATTTGAATAGTTGAAATCGGGGTTATGTGGTGCTTTTGCATGGTTTTTGAATGTTTGGTGCTTTTAGTGATAAATTGAATTTTATACATGATCAAATGATGTGATTAATGGCATGGTGTATGTATGATATGCGAGTAAAGGTAATGGGTGATATTGAGTATAGGTAAGTGCATATTCCACATGATAAATGGAGTATATAATTAATGTTCTTTGAAACTGTGTTTTATCGATAGATAGACCCTAATTGGTGATATTAATGGGATGTATGTTTTGTTAACACTCATATGGGTGTGTTTGAATGAAAAGAGATAGTGATGTGATTAATGTATGGTCAAAAGTAAATTTTTGATTTACCCTTGCCAACAGAATCCATATGATTTAGGCTAGACCTCATATTACAGGAGTTATTGGCTTGGGGTGTGGTGTTATATATTACCCAAGTTATTGTCTTGGGGTGCGATGTATATTACCCAAACTATGTGTGGGATGCGGTGTATATTACCCAAGTTTCACTTGGGTTATAGTGTATTCCCTCGCTGGTACAGGGCCAAGATGAAGACTTAGCCTCGGACGTGTAAGACTCTATGTGAGCATTGATCCGTGTGTTTATTTAACTGGGCTATCGTCTTTAGTTTAATGATTATGTGGGCACTGATCGATAAATTAATAAAATGTATATTTATGTGAGAAAAGTGGGAATTTTAAAGTTGAGTTGTATTATGAGATGAGAATGGACCTTAAAGTAAAAATAAGATATAATATGATATTGGTATGCCTTAGGAATTGTGTCGAGGAATTACTCACCGGGGCAAAATCCTAGAGAAAAGTGAGAGTTGAAATTGATAAAAGGAAAAGAAAATGATAATATAGTCAAGGAAAGTGGAATTGTTGATGTATATGTATATATCAACTTAGTGAAGATAATGTAAATCAAAATATGTGGGATGTGGTATTTATTACCCAGTTTATCTGGGGTGTGGTATTATATTCGCCAAACTATGTTGGCGTGTGGTGTTATATATTACTCAGAAGTAATGGTTAAAATATGGTAAGTATATGGTGAGAATAAGTGTAAGGATGTAATGTTAGTATCTTTAACTTGGTATCGTGTCAAGGAACTTCCGCACACTATTTCTGTGGAAATGGTGGGAACTACCTGCCTAGGCACGACTCCATGTTATATCGTGTGTGTTGTCATATGGTGGATTAGTTACAGACTAGTAATTACATCTAGTGTATAATCAAGTTTTCTTTCCTTACGTTTCATGCTTAATTTTAGGAGATATTCATTTATAATCATGTTAGTAAGTTCTTTAAATTTCATTTATATGATTTTATTGTAGTAACTAACCTGGTGGAATATACTTACACCAGTACTAACTGACCCCTGTTGTTTTGGGGCTTAGAGGAGTCCCTCCCTGAGAGCGGACGTCCTTAGACCCTTTTTGCCGGATCTGAAAATTAGCGAGGTGAGGTACCCTGGATTCCTTAGTTTTGCAGTTTTACTTTCCTTTGTAGTTGGGTTGGTGGATTGTGTATCAGTTATAGACAATCTGTTAACTTAAGTTATGTATAATGAGGGTAGATGGTAAAATTGGTATAATATATTATATTTTGGAAGATTATGTATGTATCAGTATGAGATAATGATATATAGTGATGAGATAATGTATGTGAAAATTCGTGCCCACCTTGTTGTAGAGTATTGGGTTCTGTGTTTGGTTTTTTAAAGGTTTTCTACAAAATTATTATGTTTTCAAGATAAAATTTTGATTTTTATTGTATAACTTGTGTTATATGATGATATTTACACCCAGAGCCCTTTATATATGATGCCTGTGTGATGTTGCTTATTTTGGCCTGGGGAGGATATATATTATTGCCTGTGATGTGGTATTTTTAATTGTTTGCAGAATTCCGTATGAAATTTCTGAAAAAGGACAAATATTTTGGGGGAGACTCTGCCCAAATTTTAATTGAAATCTATTAAGATTATTCTAGAAAGAAATAGTTATAAAAAAAAAATTAGTGTCGTTACAGTTGGTATCAGAGCCTAGGTTAACTAGGAATTTCTTGCAAATTCTTGTTATCTTGGTATGGGTTCATTACCGCCTAGTAGAGAATGTAAATTTTTGTTTTATCTTTTAAGGGTGTTCCGCTTAGTGCTGATCATGTTATTGAATGGTGTCAAGCCTCAAAGTAGAAAAGTTCTAATATTGAGGTGTGTATGCCCTCCCTAGGATTTAGATAGTAGTTTCTTTGATGTGTTGGGAATGAAAAGTGTTGGAATTTTGACCCAATTTGATTCCACTCGTGGAAAGGGTGATGGTAAAATCTTATATTTGGGTAATTTATCGGTATAACCGTCGGTAGATCTTTCGAACTTAGATCTGAAATTTTTACTTGATATTGATGATACATCACCTAATTGGATGATATTGATGAATGTGCTACACAATATATTGTTTATTCCTGATAATGATGTCGGATTATGGATGAGATCGAAGGTAGAAAATGATAAATTAGAACTTTCTGTGGTGGATGACCTTCGGTGGAAAGTGATAGATACGGCATATAGCACTAGGTATATTGTACATCTAGGAAGTACGAGGAGGTGAGGAGATCTCGGGAGGACCATTTGATGGTCTAGTATGATGAAGCATATTGATGAGTTGGCCGATAGAAGTTTGATTTGTTTTCATCTGTACTCTTAGCTCGGGGACGAGCTTCTTTTGAGGTGTTTATAATGTAACACCCCCCTTATTTTATAATTTCAAAACAATAGTTTGTAATTCTTTTATTGCTATCAGATATTATTATTATTGTTATTATTATGCATAAATATGTAATTTTATTTTATATATCTTAATTTATTTATTCATTCGATGGAGTGAGTTTTATTAGATTTTATTATGAAAAGTAGAACTATAAGGGTATATAAATAATAGGAGAGCCTTAGAGGGGTTTATAATTAATTTTTCCTTTTATTTACCAACTCTACCCTTCCCTATCCTATTCCTCATTTCTGTCCAGACCCAAGATCGACCGACCCCCTCTTTCTTCTTTTCTTTTAGGGTTTCCTTATTTCCTCAAATTCTTAGCCATTTTAAGAAATTTTTATAGGGTTCTATCTAATTTGAAGGTTCTTTCCAATATCCCGGCGTTGGTTTCTCGAATTGGCATCTTGGAAGGTGAGAAATAATTTCATTAAATTGTATAAGGTTATATGTTTTCAATTTTTAGCAACAAAAATAGTGTAGTAGGGAGATTAGAAGATTACCTCTAGGTTAGAAGTGATTAATTCATTAATTGATATGTTAAGAGTAAATTTGAAAATAGTTAGGGTTTTGGGTTAGAAATTAAAAGAGATTACGTCTGGAATTTATTAGAGATTTGCAACAAGAATTGCTGTGAATTATGGGGAAAAAATTGAATAATTTTTGGAAGATTTTATACGCTTAAAACCTAGTTAATAGAATTGTGAGTGTGTGCATAAGCTCACACTAACCCGTCAATTTTGGATCTAATTCGGTTTTTTACTTGGAAGGCATCGGGAAGGAATTGGATTGTAATAATATCGATTCATATAGAAGAAAAGTTTCTCTATTGATTTCAATGTATAATGCACGCCTGACGTTTGATGAAATACCTGTAAGAACTCAAAGTATTTCCAGCTGTAAATTTGGACTGGTTTGGAAGTATATAACACTAATTGATATATAACTTGGTAATAGGCAGTGATAGCAACCTCTGACCTATAGCTGATGAGTCGTATACCAAGTTTTTGCTTATTGGCAGGTGAGTATGATTCTGTCCATTTTTCATATGATATTTTATTAAATTGTTCAAAGGATGGACACGTATATATGTAGAGAGGAATACGGAAGATGGAGTGTAATGCATGATGTTTGTGAGTACAATTATACCTATTATCCTTCATGATCTGGTAGGGTTTCGTGGTTTTTTGAGCTATTGTATGGCATGTATGTTGAATTGGAAATTTTGGTAAAGAATACAAAAAGTTATACTAAATGGTGATTTATGTTTTGATCATGCGTGTATCTTACACTTTGATAGATGATGATATAGATATGATATTAGATTGATTATATACTGGGTGTCTTTTATCCATGTATGTACATGAGGGTTATGGAAAGAAATAATGGTATATACTTGGTGTTATATTATGCAAATGGGTGCGGTGTTTTATAACCCAAATATATGAGGGATATTCTTAGTGATATTATTGCGGGTATTATATAGGTAGCAGTATATCGGTGAATTTATTTACTAAGCTATCGGCTTTAGTCTTGACAAATGCGTAATGTTAGGTTACAATGGCAAACACATATTGAATATACAGCAGAAAAATTACACAAATTATTGAAATCTAGCCATGGATCCATGCAAAAACCATAAATCGTGTTTAGGAATTATACCCTATGAACGGATCTGCTGTCTCCAAGATATGTCGATCACAGCACTGCAATGTTGCGGTGCCTCTAAGGTATTCACACGAACGGATCAAAACCAGGCTTTCCTTACGCCGCAGTACTAGCTGCGGGATGGGGTTGTTCCTCACGATCTCTCTTACACAATTTCTATGACAGTTAGGGTTTTCTTGTGTAACTCTTTTTCACAGATATGTATCATATATATAGCTGAAGAAAATTAATCCTAAGAGAGTAATGAGGTCGTTGGGGTAACAATTCGACCTAGGTCAGATTCGTGTGTGGGCCTCTGAACTTTAGTCAGCCCATTTAATCTAATTAAATGTCCAACCAATGCCAGGTGTCCAAGTCTTACTTGGATTCCCAATTAAATTCATCTTATGAATTTAAATCTCAATTTCGATCCATTCTAAATATGTGACCCGGTAGATTCTCGTTACGTTGACAGTAATACTAAAATCTTATTCTAGTATTACAAACAGTGAGCAGTATCTAGCAATACATCACTGCTACTCTGTAACCCCTGTTTTCCCATTTTGTGTATTTTTGGAGTGTATTTTTCATTTTGGTGTATTTTTTCCCTCTGTTTGTTTTCCTCTTGTATTTCTTTTGGACCGTATATTGGAGTTGTTTTCAATATATTCAGTTCGCGCAATTTTGATCTTCTTGCGATTGATTTTTCTGTCTCTTGATTTGTTCTTGATCGTTATTGTTATTCTTTTTCACTCTTCAATTGGTTCTCGTTCTCTCTATTTTATTCTTGGGTGCTCGTGGTGTTTTGGTTGTTTACTCTATTGCTAATCCTATTGCTTTTGATCCCTAATTGATTACCAAAGCTAAATTAACCTATAATCCTATTTGAAACCTATACAATTTATCCTAATCAAATCCTAATTAGACTAATACTACTACTCCTATTGGACCCATAAAACCAATTAACCAACATACCCATACCCATAACTAAACCCTACATATATAAGCTCTCTCCCTCTCTAATAAACCCTAACCCTACTCACCCTACCCCCCGGCCAGCCTTCCCCTTTTGTGTCGTCAACACCCCAGCCAAACCTGCTCTCCCCACCGACTAGCATACCCCCATTCGCTGCCCTATCCTGATCCCGATCACCCCCTTAGCCGACCAACACCATACGCGAGCACCATCTCTATCTCCCCATATCTCTATCCCTCCATCCTTCGATGTAGATCAGCAGCAGCAACCGCAGGAGCAGCGACAGCCAGCAGGGACCAGCCGCCGCTACCCCGACGCTCTCTCTCTCTCGATTCTTAGAGCTTTGCACGTGCACGTAGTTTGCACATGGGTTGCTTTGGTTCTTGATTTTCGTTCGTAGGTTTTTGTTCGTTGCCCGGGAATCCATTCCCATCATTCTTGATGTTCGTTTCGTCTTCGGTTAAGGCAAGTAACTTGTACTCAATTTCTTTGTATGATACAAGTCATAAATTTTGCTTGTAGTGTAGTTGAGTTCTAGAGACAACTCGTGTGTAATGTATTTTTATGAGTATTGTCTCTATAGTGCTATTGACCATAGTTGCCTCACGACACAAATTTAACATGAAACAACTTAGGTTTTAACCGTTCTTGATATGATCATATATGTGAGTTATTTGTGAGAATTGTGTGGTTGTTTGGATCCATGTGATATACTTGTTGTGGACATGCTATATACCGTATTTCGTGATGTTTGGACACTGGGTAGACTCTATACCATGTTTGATTGTGATTGGAACAAATTTCGTATGATTGATGTTGGTTTTGTTGTTGAAGGAAAATCTGTATTTCGTCGATTATAAGTTTTGATTGGTATTTTAGACCATAATAAGGTCAGTATCTTAACTTCAGTATTAAACATGATTTTTAGAGAAATATGTCTTCTTTCCAAACTTTCTGACCTTGATCGATTTTGTTTTCGTATGTGTGAGATATGATTGTTTTACTACAGAGGTGTATTATATTTCCAGATTTTGTTTCTTGATGATTTCGGTGAATAAACTATTTTGATACTAGTACTAAGCATATTATTTTGATCAAAAATTTTGGTCAGTATTTCTATATCTATTTAGGGATTACCCAGAATTTTGGTTGATTTTATTGATGAGTTTTATACATCATTTCATGCTTATTTATAAAAACTATATTTGCTGAATTTTGCTCGCTGTTATGTAAAGATTTGTATTTTCAACCTAATTCCTTTTCCTGTATGAAAAAAATTTGTAAAATATGAAAGTTAGCTTATTTTGTCTATTTTCATATCCGTTTTGCGGATCTGGATTTCGTTTCACGGTTTGCGAGATACTACAGTTTTTGTACAGCAATGTTGGGAGTTCCAGATTTGCCAAACTATCGTTTCTTGATATTTTATGAATTTTTTTGGATAAACTAATCTTACTGAAAAATTATGAAACTTTAAATTCTGATACTAGACATATAGGGGAATACCCCAGATTTTTCCTAGATTTATTTGAGATGTTTTGATGCTGCTTTTCTGATTTTGAATTCGATTTACTGATTTCTGGCTGAACGTATTTTCTCAATTCAAATCAGTTTTGAGTTAAGTTTTTGTGAAATACTATATGACTTATTATATTCACTGGATTCGCTTGGGAGTCTATTTTCTATATCTTTCGACGGATTCAGATTTGCAAGTTTATAACACCGGAAATCACTGTTTTACTACAGTATGGTCTTGCTATCCTGAACTAGACATTTGGTTATTTTATCCCTTTATGAGTTATCTTGCACCCATACATGTTTATCTTGCTATCTGAACTTGTTACTTGATCATACTATGATATACTTGCTTGTTTCGTGACACATACATGCTTGTTTGACATTAATAATAATTAACCAAGCCGGGATTTAAAGGGACAGATCTAATAATGGATAATTCAGAAACGTGTACTCGGAAGAGAATCTATTGATTCTATGTGATACTTGGGTTGATACTTGAGAATTGGCTTGATACTTATAACTTGAGGCTTGATATTTCACTACTTGAGGCTTGATATTTCACTTGAGGCTTGATACTTCACTCTTGAGGCTTATTTACTTGATACTTGAGGCTTGATACTTGATACTTAATTTCTTGAGGCTTGTCTCTTAGTACACTACCCTATATGGTCCACTATAAAATCTAAAACGAGATTGCATTGACTGTAGCAATCATGTGATAAAAGGATGGCACATGAAGTGCTACCTAGATAGTAATAATACAAGACTTGAACATGAGACTTGATACATGGCACTTGATACATGATTACATGATACATGAGACTTGATGCTTGAACAGAATGCTTGAAACTTGCTACTTGACACTTGTACTTGACTACTTGACACTTGTTACTCGTTACTTGATTTCGTATTACTTGATTCGTGATACTTGATGCATGTTTACATGATACTTGATACTTGCTGCTTGTTTTTGTTTCACTTGTCATTTGATACATGCCACTTGTACTTGTTCATCTTGCCATGCTAGTATTCTATTATGTTATCATGCATATTCCATGTTATTAGTTAGTTTTTTCCATGTACTTGTATCATGCATTACAAGCGGCCCGTAACTTGCATTGACGGGTACTTGTTTTCTTCTTCCTATTCCTGCAATTGTTAAATTGCAGATTTTGGAGAACAGGTTCCAGATGGTATTGGTGATATGAAGTATTAGTGCTGGTTCTTGTTATTATTATTTCTTGTTTCTTGCTTTGAACAATATTGTATTTTGATACTTAGATTTATTTGTATTTAGGCAATGTGACCCAGGATTTTGACTTATTCAGGTCATAATTATTTGAGATTAATATATTTTGTTTTCAAGTATTCTTGTTGGTATTTTGGTTCATATGTGCATGTTGGTTGATTCTTTTGCTTCCAACTTTGATTATTCTTGTGAATGTTGTAAAGATTCTTGAACAGCTTATAGATGATGAAAATCATTCGCTGGGATTTTGTCGCGTATCCGTATTCCGCATTCTCTTTTTACGAAGCGGGGCATGATAAGGTTTTTTAGTGGTATCAGAGCCCAGGTTTGGCTAATGTATTAGGTGCCTAATATATTAGACAAGCTTGGCTCGAACTGGGATCGGCTCAACATTTCACCAACCATGCATAAATAAATAAATTATTATCAACATTCATCTGGATGCTAACTGTTTTTGATTTTGTGCAGACTATGTCTCATAGATGTTCTTCTCATGTTCCGGGTGATCAGCCTGAGCTTGAGGCTGTCACCGCTATGCTTGAGCGCTTGACCAATATGCAGCAGAACCATAGTGATCTGGTGATGGCTGCTTTGGAAGCCGCTCGTGTTCCTCTGCCTGCTGTGCCTATGCAGGCCATTCTTCCTCCCCGTCTGGGTACAGCACAGACTTCATGAGACTGTATCCCGACAGGATTTCAGGCACTGAGATGCCTTTGGAGACTGAACAGTGGTTAATTAGGACAGAGCAACTGTTTTTGGCAGCTAGGGTTGCAGATGCAGATCGTGTAGATGAGGTAGCCATCCAACTGGTGGACTTGGCTTATATCTGGTGGAGGTCCGAGTCCGAAGGGCTCGAAAGATCGATCACTTGGGCCACTTTCACTAGGAGCTTCTTGGAGAAGTTCTTTCCTAGCAGCACTAGAGTGGAGATGGAGCAGCAATTCTTGGCCCTGAAATAAGTTGGTCGTTATTTCTAGTAATGGAATTTTGTTACAAATTGTCCAAGCAATGTTGTAACATGAGACTTTCTTCAAACAGGGCTCCAGGTCTGTGGACGAGTACGCAGCTGAATTTACGAGACCTAGTCGCTTCGCAGTCGTTCTTGTGGCGAACGAAGAGGATAGGGCTCGTATATTTACTTTGGGGCTTGAGCACGAGGTTAGGGTGTAGCTTGTCTCCCTTCGCTTACACACTTATATAGAAGCTCTTGAGGCAGCACGTGCTCAGGAGCAGGCTCGTGGTGGATTGGCTCCTTCTTAGCGGACTATCCGCACTCAGTTGCTAGTCCTTCTGGGGGGCCTATTCGGAGGCCTGTCTCAGCCCATCTGGTCAGGGCAGCTCCTTACTCTTCTACGGTTCCACAACGGACCAGCTTTTGCAACTTTTACCATCTTGCTGGGCATGAGCACAAGGAATGCAGGCATGCCAATCGCCGCTATTTTGGTTGTGGTGCTTCTGATCATATGGCGTGGCATTGCCCGCGATAGCAGCAGATGGCTCTTCCAGTCAGGGGTCCCGTTTAGCAAGTTGCCCCAGCTCGTGGTCCAGTTAGACCACCTCTTCCTCCGCAGTGCCAGATTATCGGTAGAGGATCGCTGCTCCAAGGAAAGGTCAGGCTTTCAACCTGACTGCTGCTGATACTGAGTCAGCTGAGGGTGTGGTTGCAGATATCTTTTGTTTTATTGTTTTTATTGTTTTTATTGTTTTGTTGGTTTTCTTTTGTTTCTTCATTTCCTTTTGTTTTATTTCCTTCTGTTTATCTTTCTGCATTTTGTTTCTCTCACCCCTGTTCCACTATTCTTTTCTTTGTCTCTTTTGATTCTGTCTTAGGTGTCATCCTTGTTTGCTTTTTCCCTGCTCATGTTCTTTTTTATTTCGGGACAACCCATTCTTTTGTCTCCTCTTGATTTGTCGCTCGCCATCAGTTGAAGTGCAGCAACATGTCAGAGGTTTAGAACATTGTGACAGGTGCTGGAGTTGTCATTTGTTCCCGAGAGCACAGGCAGTGTCCCGTAATTATTGGTACCGCAGATTTCAAGGCCAACCTGATTGTAATTGGGAATTCAGGAGTCGACGTTATTCTGGGTATGGATTGGCTGGGTGAAACCCATGCCATTATTGATTGCCGTGCTAAGAAAGTTGTGTTCCGGATTCCAGATCGCGCAGAGTTTGAGTTCCACGCCGGGGAGTCTTCCCTTGGCCGAGCTGCAGTTGGGGTTTGTGCGATGGAGTTGCATTCAGGCTGTAAGGCTGCGCCTCTAGTAGTTTGGGATTTTCTGGATGTTTTTCCAGAGGTGTTGCCTAGCTTACCCCCTGATAGGGATGTGGAGTTTGGTATTGAAGTTTAGTCGGGTACGGTGCCTATATCGAATATCCCTATAGGATGGCACTGGTTGAGTTAACTGAGCTTAAGGTGCAGATTCAGAAGTTGCTTGATTTGGGTTTCATCAGACCCAGTATTTCTCCTTGGGGTGCTCCAGTCCTTTTTGTCAACACGAAGGATGGTAGTCGTCGACTGTGTGTGGATTATCAGGAACTGAACAGTGTTACTGTGAAGAATCGGTATCCCTTGCCCAGGATCGATGATTTGTTTGACCAGTTGAGTGGGGCTGCTAGTTTCTCGAAGTTGGATCTTCATTCTGGGTATCATCAAGTCAAGGTGAAGGCGACTGATGTGCAGAAGACTGCTTTCAAGACCAGATATAGCCACAATGAGTATCTGGTGATGCCGTTCGGGGTTACGAACGTGCCTGCTGTATTCATGAGTCTTATGAACCAGGTCTTTTTTCAGTTCTTGGATAGATTTGTGGTGGTCTTCATTGATGATATTTTGGTGTATTCTCGGAATTGGGAAGATCATGCTGAACATCATATAGTGGTTCTGTAGACTTTAAGAGAGAATCAGCTCAATGGGAAACTCAACAAGTGTGAGTTTTGGCTCGACATGGTTTCATTCTTAGGGCACATTATCTCAGGCGATGGTATTTCTGTGGATCCTGCCAAGTCAGTGAAGGATTGGCCTGTTCCCAAGTCAGTTTCTGAAGTCAGGAGTTTCTTGGTTTGGCTGGCTATTATCGAAAATTCGTCCAAGATTTTTCGAAGATAGCAGGACCGTTGACTAGGTTGACTGGGAAGGATCAGAAGTTCTGTTGGTCTGATGAGTGTGGTGTGGCTTTTGTTGAGTTAAAGAACAGATTGACGTCAGTGCCTATGTTGACTATTCCAGATGGTTCAGGCAGATTTGTAATTCACTGTGATGTTTCTGGAAATGGTTTCGGAGCAGTTTTGATGCAGAAGGGCCAAGTCGTTGTGTATGCATCGAGACAGTTGAGGCCGCATGAGAAGAACTATCTGACTCATGACTTGGAGTTAGCGGCAGTGATCTATGCTTTTTAGCTGTGGAGACATTATTTACTTGAGGACCGTGTGGAGACCTTTACTGACCATAAAAGTCTCAAGTACATCTTCACCTAGAAGGAGCTAAACATGAGGCAAAGGCGTTGGTTGGAACTTATGGCAATTTATGACATCAGTTTGCAATACCATCCTGATAAAATAAACTTGGTGCCAGATCTTTGAACAGGAGACCGGCAGTTATGTTCTTGACTCAGTAGAGGGATTTGATTTAGCAGATGAGGAGGTTGGAATTGGGTGTTCTGTTGCCGAGTTCTGGTCGGAGCTATTTGGCGCTATAGCGGCAGTCATCTCTTGTTGATCAGATTAAAGAGGCACAGGCTAGTGATGCGCAGTTGCAGGGTTTTCGAGCTGAGGTTGAGTCTGGGTCCAGGACGGACATGGTTATTCATGCTGATGGATCGCTTCGTTTTGGGTCCAGGTTATGTATCCCGAAGGGTGAAGTTCATCAGAGGTTGCTTGAGGAAGCCCACCAGTCATCCTATTCTATCCATACTGGCGGTACTATGATGTATCGGGATTTGAAGCTTCATTTCTGGTGGCATGGTATGAAGAGGGATGTGGCTCGGTTTGTTTCTCAGTGTTTGATCTGCTAGCAGGTTAAGGCAGAGCATCAAAGAACTGCTGGACTTCTTCAACTGCTTCCTATTCCAGAGTGGAAGTGGGAACATATCACTATAGACTTTGTGACCGCTTTGCCGAGGAGTCCTAAGGGTCATAATGTGTAACACCCCAAAATTTTTTTTTGACAAAACTAAACCTCTAAATTCAATTCTTTCAATTTCTATATCACTTTAAACATAAACTAAGATAGGTATATTTCAAATAAAATTTTGGCAGTCTCCCCTGAAATTTCTGCCCCGAAACACAAAATGCTTACGGAATTCTGCTCTAAATTCTGTAGCTCACAACACAGGCAATTTAATCATGGGCTCCCCAGGCCAAAATGAGCAGAATAACACAGGCAATATAAATATCATGTTCTGGGGGCCAAATTCATAACAGAATATCAAATATTAAATAAAAAACATAAATTCCTTTGAAAACGAGGTAAAAATTTTAGAAAAACCTTTGTAAAACCTACCATAGGGCCCGTTACACCACAACGAGATGGGTACAGGTCAAGAACATACCATACTACCCCACACTATACTCATCATCGTCATCCTGGTACTCTTACATTCAAATTACAATTTAAACTACAATTTTCACTATTAACCTAACTAATTTTATACAAAGATTTTTAAAATAAAAACTCCACCCTATGCATCTACGCCTCACCTCTGCACTGCTAAGGACCTGTAACAGTAGGGGATCTAGGGTAGTCCAGAGACTCCCTAACCCCCCAAACACTAAGGGGTCAGCCATTTCTGGTGTGAGTATAGTTATTAATCTAATAATTCATTAAATAGTATAAAGATAATAAATTAAACTTACAAACATTCAGATAAGAAGATGCAACCTGAATTCTGAACATAACAACATCACCAATACGATGTTATATCAAATACTTTTCCAACCTACATTCAACTATATGATTATCCATAACTTCACACATTTCACTATATGCTTCACATCAACCTCGTATATATATCCTTATCTTACATTCGCATATTACAAATATTCATCTTTCCATAATTATCGTCATATCAGCATTTCACTATTTATATGAATATAACTACATGATGTTATTACATCATTTCTCCAACTCTATTTAGTCATGCGCTTCATTTACTTATATTATATCATCAACACACATTCATCCTGGAAGTTGTGCCAAGGCAAGTAGTTCCCACCATTCCCACGGAAATAGCGGGCAAGTAGTTCCCCGACACACTTCCAAGGTACACAAACTCATATCACAACAAACTTTCTTTAATAACCATTTTCATAACCAATCTCATAATACAGGTATTTATTTTATTGTATTATATCAAGTATCACATCATACACATGTGCATTTATTCTTATAATATAAATTCATTCATATCTTATGACACAAATATAACATCTCATTACAAGTATTTATTTTATTGAATAACATCACGTTTTCTGTTTTTATAGCATCATAAACATATGCATTCCTTCTCAGAATATTGCATTCAGTTATGTCGTATAACACAAACATCATATCTCATTTCACTTTGCAAGGTACTTGTATTTCATCACATCATTAACATATCATTAATTAGAAAGCTTATTCTCATTGCATCAAAAGCATGTTTTATAGCTCATTTTCATCTTAATAATTTCTCATTCTTATAAGTAATATATCTTATTATCATTTTCACTTATAACGCAAATTGCCATTAGCCTCACTTTCATTCTCATCACAATATACTCCATATCCCCAAACACAATTTGGGCCACAACATATCACACCCCAAAGCCGATAGCTTGGGTAATAATCACCGCACCCCAAACACATAGTTGGGTAATATCACATCACATCTCAAGCCGATAGCTTAGTTATTAATTCACTTCAATTATTTTTCATCTTCACTTTACTTAATTCTTCATTTCCATTAATCATTACCACTATCATGCCAACTCACCCTGCAAATTATGTCAAGGCAGGTAGTTCCCACCATTTCCACAAAAATAGCGGGCAGGTAGTTCCCCAACACAATTCCAAGGTATAACAACTCATAACATACTATATTTTACTTTAATCATTCACATAATATAATTACTTCATACTGTTTATAATAACACACGCCACTTTTACTTTTTCATTTTAAATTAACCACATGCTGCATTTATCATCTTTTTTCATACACAAACTCATCACTCGTATTCCTTCATATTCATTTCATTCACAACCACTTTCTTTCATATTCACAACTCACTTTCCACTTTCTTTACTCTTACATTATTATTTACACTTAGTTATTTTATTAGTTTGTCGACCAGTGAGCCATAGTATCCCAACATACTGAAAGCCGACAGCCCAGTAAACACGCAGCTCGATGCTCTCCCAGAGTCTTACTCGTCCGAGGCTACGTCTTCCTCCTAGCCGAACTAGCGAGGGAACCACTAACCCCAAGTAGAACTTGGGTACTTCCTCCCAGCCGAAGCCAAGAGAGAAAAAAAACCACTGACCCCAGGTAACCTGGGTACTTCCTCCCAGCCAAAGCCAAGAGGGAAAAACCACTAACCCCAGATAAACTGGGTACTTCCTCGCGACAGCTGTCATCAAGGGAAAACTGGGCCTCAAGAAGATAGCTTGGGCAATAAAATCCACTTACCCCAAACATAGTTTGGGTCCACTTACCCCAAGCCCGTCCTTGGGTATTAGGAGGTCTAGCCCAAACCCCCAGGATTGCTGTAGGTACTGGTCAACAAAACCATCTATTATTAGCATTAATCATTTCATCTTTCTTTATCAACACAAGCATTTCACTTTTGAATTACAACGAGTCATGTCTTTGACTTTAACCACATGAATTAGTAACACATTTTATTAGCACGTGCCATCTTATCTTTTATGTTACCATTTGGTGCATATCCGGTGTCCACAATATTAACCATCATATCATTATACCACATTATGCATACACCCAGTCATTCAACATATAAAAACATCATATCATATTATTGCATAATATTAATGCGCCAAAAATATTTATTTTTCCATAATAACCCACATTAAGAATACCATATTATTCATTACCTCATTGTATCATATATAGGCCTACACCAAGATTATAACATTAATAAAAGAACTACATTATGTTATTCCATATCGTAAAAGTATCAAAATGTATACTTCATCACATTATAATATCATATTATTACCCATTAATTCACTTCGAACATAATTAAAATGTAAACATATACCCACTTACTAATTTCATCAATTATCACATCCTGAGTCAATATCATGATATATATATAAAACAAACATACACCACACATGCAGGTTTCCAAGAAAAGGGGCCAAAATCAATTATTTCCTCTAATTAAATCTCATAATATCCAATTATAGCATACTAGCTCATACACCATATTCCATGTAAGTAAAATCACCTATAAGGGCCTATATGCCTCAAAACATGCCCAAAACATGCACTATAAATACACGGGTTTCCAAAACATGATCAAAATCACTAATTTCATCTAATTACATCTTATAACATCCATCCATAGCATACTAGCCCATACACAAGGGCTCCGCATATACCAAATTACCTATATCGGCCTATATACCCAAAAACATGCACGAAACATGCACGGGATAAAAATATGCATAAACAATTTGATATATTTAGTTTTTATACTTCAATACATCACATTAACCCATAATATTAGTTTTATATACTTAAAATAGTTAATTTCACCAAATATCTCAAAAACCCATTTCGGACCCTTAAAAATTCGTATTTTTATTGAAAATCAATTTTTGGCATAACTTCTACAAAATATATCAAAAAGCCACGAAATTCGGCCACAATATAAAATATTTATAAATACAACATACTCACCTGACGGATCGAGCAAACGATGTCCCACGTCCGCCCGGTAGCCAGTCGAAGTTCGACTTTTTTCCACCTAATTGGAAAATTATAGAACCGATTAACTTAAAACTCAAAACTGGACCTACGGACCTCCAAATTCGAATCCGTCGCCACCCACACGTCACAAATGACATAAGTAGGTGAGCTACATCAACGGATTTCAAATTCGAACCCCGATACAAAGAACTCACATATTGATCGGAGGCTTTCTAATAGGAAAATTTCCTATTTTCTAATTTCTTTAATCCCCTTATTCCTAATCTCTCAAATTAGGGTTAATAATAATAATAGAACTCAATTACATCTCCGAACCCAACAAATTCTCACCTAAATCTCGCTCGGGCATTTCACCCAATACCCGGCGTACACTTTTCACCTATAGTCCATTTCACTCAATTAAATTGAGCTTAAAGCCTATAAAAATTACCAAAATTTATCATTAAACCTCTTATAATCTCCCCACCATAATATTCCTACTCAATAGAAATTAACCACACTTAATTTTATACAAATAAATAAAATAGGGTATACCTTTCCAGAGTTATTTCTCCAAATCGCTGCTACCACGGTGTAGAGGACCCTTCAATTAGTCATCCCCCCAAATTAATTGAAAAATCATGGAGAAACGGGGTGGATTTAGGCGGGAGAGAGAGAGGCCGGATGGGTTGCGGTTTTGATCGGGAGAAAGGAACGGGAAGGGAGAAGAAAGAAGGAAAGAAGGAAATGGGGGGGGGGGAATTAAAAATATAATATATAATAATAATAATTATTATAATAAGGTATATTTACATATAAGCCCTCCAAATCCAAAATATTACAAATAAACCCCAACTCTTTTCTATAATAATACGAACAATACCAAATACATTAAAATTAACTTATAATAATCCCCCAAAATTATAAAATAAAATGAACAAAATTTATTCACATAAAATCTCAACTCATGGCCCCAATATATCAATAATACCAATCTACCACAAATATCCATACCAATATCAATATTAAAAATAAATAAAATAAGATATCTCTTAAAAATAATTCTCACCCCCTACAAAATATAAAAACAAATATTTTTGGTATTTTAAAATCCGAGGTATTAAATAATGCCATTTGGGTGATTGTTAACTGTTTGATGAAGAGTGCTCACTTCATTCCTTTTCGTGTCGGGCAGTCTACTGAGAGCCTAGCTGAGAGGTATATGCAAGAGATTGTTAGACTTCATGGGGTTCCAGACAGTATTGTATCCGACAGGGATGCGAAATTCAGATCTCAGTTCTGGGAGAGTCTTCAGGCCAGTTTGGGGAGCAAAATAAAGCATAGTACAGCTTTTCATTCCCAGACTAATGGACAGTCAAAGCAGACTATTCAGATTCTTAAGGACATGTTAAGGTCCTGTATGCTTCAATTTGGTGGACCATGGGAGGACCATTTGCATCTCATAGAGTTCTCGTACAATAACAGCTTTCAAGCTAGTATTAAAGCTGCTTCGTTCGAGGCATTCTATGGGCGGAAGTGCAGAATTCCAATGTGCTGGGATGACATTGGTGAGAGAAAGTTGTTGGGTCCGGAGTTGATCACCATGACAGTTGATACTGTGGTTCAGATCGGAAGCATTTGCAGGCAGCTCAGGATAAGCAGAGGCCGATGTCCATCGGAGGGCGTTGGATTTCGGTGTTGGTGACCATATTTTCCTAAAGGTATTGCCGTGGCGGGGTGTCAGTCGGTTCAGTGGTGGGGGCAAGCTTAGCTCTAGGTTTATTAGACCGTTTGAGATTTTGGAGCGACTATGCACGGTGGCCTATCGTCTCGCATTTGCAGCCAGCTTTATCAGGAGTGCACAATGTTTTCCATGTCTCACAACTCAGAAAATATATCCAAGATGACAGCCATGTAATCGACTACTCTGAGTTGACCGTTCGGCCGGATTTGACTTGTGAGATTCTGCCAATTGCTATTATGGATCGGCGGTAGAAAGTGCTTAAGAACAAGGTCATCAAGTTGGTTCATGTTGCTTGGAATCCTCACCCGCCCGGTGAGTCAACTTGGGAGCTGGAGGAGGAGATTCAGCAGAAGTTTCCTCATTTGTTTGAGTAGTTTCTGTTTTGTTCTTTGTGGTTGTTTTAGGGTTGTCCTATGTATCTTCTTGTTGGAATTTTGAGGACGAAATTCTTCTTGTTAGGTGGGTAGAATTGTAACCCATGTTTTTCCATTTTGTGTATTTTTGGAGTGTATTTTTCATTTTGGTGTATTTTTTCCCTCTGTTTGTTTTCCTCTTGTATTTCTTTTGGACCGTATATTGGAGTTGTTTTCAATATATTCAGTTCACGCATTTTTGATCTTCTTGTGACTGATTTTTCTATCTCTTGATTTGTTCTTGATCGTTATTGTTATTCTTTTTTGCCCGTCAATTGGTTCTTGTTCTCTCTATTTTATTCTTGAGTGCTCGTGGGGATTTGGTTGTTTACCCTATTGCTAATCCTATTGCTTTTGATCCCTAATTGATTACCAAAGCTAAATTAACCTACAATCCTATTTGAAACCTATATAATTTATCCTAATCAAATCCTAATTAGACTAATCCTACTACTACTCCTATTGGACCCATAAAACCAATTAACCCACATACCCACACTCATAACTAAACCCTACATATATAAGCTCTCTCCCTCCCTACTAAACCCTAACCCTACTTACCGTACCCCCTAGCCTCCCTTCCCCTCTTGCACCGTCAACACCTGCTCTCCCCACCGACCAGCACACCCCCATCCGCTGCCCTATCCCGATCCCGATCACTCCCTTAGCCGACCAACACCATACGCAAGCACCATCTCTATCTCCCCATATCTCTCTCCCTCCGTCCTCCGGTGCCGATCAGCAGTAGCAACCGCAGAAGCAGCAACAGCCAGCAGGGGCCAGCTGCCGCTACCCCGATGCTCTCTCTCTCTCTCTTGGTTCTTGGAGATTTGCACGTGCACATAGTTTGCACGTGGGTTGCTTTGGTTCGTGATTTTCATTCGTGGGTTTTTGTTCGTTGCCTAGGAATCCATTCCTATTATTCTTGGTGTTCATTTCATCTTCGGTTAAGGCAAGTAGCTTGTACTCAATTCCTTTGTATGATACAAGTCATAAATTCTGCTTGCAGTGTAGTTGGGTTCTAAAGACAACTCGTATGTGATGTATTTTGATGAGTATTGTCTCTATAGTGCTATTGACCATAGTTTCCTCACGACACAAATTTGACATGAAACAACTTAGATTTTGACCGTTCTTGATATGATCATATATGTGAGTTATTTGTGAGAATTGTGTGGTTGTTTGGATCCATGTAATATACTTGTTGTGAACATGCTATATACCCTATTTCATAATGTTTGGACACTTGTTAGAGTCTATACCATATTTGATTGTGATTGGAACAAGTTTAGTATGATTTATGTTGGTTTTGTTATTGAAGGAAAATCTGTATTTCGTCGATGATCAGCTTTGATAGGTATTTAGACCATAATAAGGTCAGTATCTTAACTTCAGTATTAAACATGATTTTTAGAGAAATCTGTCTTCTTTCCAAAATTTCTGATCTTGATCGATTTTGTTTTCGTATGTGTGAGATATGATTGTTTTACTACAGAGGTGTATTATTTTTCCAGATTTCGTTTCATGGTGATTTCGGTGACTAAACTATTTTAATACTAGTACTAAACATATTATTTTGATCTGAAATTTTGGTCAGTATTTCTATATCTATTTAGGGATTACCCATAATTTTGGTGGATTTTATTGATGAGTTTTACATATCGTTTCATGCTTGTTTATAAAAAACTATACTGGCTGAATTTTGCTCGCTGTTCTGTAAAGATTTGTATTTTCACCTTAATTCCTTTTCCTGTATGAAAAATATTTGTGAAATAAGAAAGTTATCTTATTTTGTCTATTTTCATCTCCCTTTGACGGATTTGGATTTCGTTTCACGGTTTGCGAGATACTATAGTTTCGTATAGCAGTGTTGGGAGTTCCAGATTTGCCAAACTATCGTTTCTTGATGTTTTCTTAATTCTGTTGGCTAAACTAATCTGACTGGAAAATTATGAAACTTTATATTCTGATACTAGACATATAGGGGAATACCCCAAATTTTTCCTTGATTTATTTGAGGTGTTTTGATGCTATTTTCCTGACTTTGAATTCGATTTACTAATTTCTGGCTGAACATATTTTCTGGATTCAAATCAGTTTTGAGTTATGTTTTTTGAAATACTATATGACTTATTATATTTGCTGGATTCGGTTGGGATTCTATTTTCTAGAACTTTCGACGGATTCATATTTGCATGTTTATAACACCGGAAATCACTATTTTACTGCAGTATAGTCTTGCTGTCCTGAACTAGACATTTGGTTATTTTATCCCTTTACTAGATTTGCCCGTGGACACGTGCCTACGGTACGTCTTCAGAACGATACAACACACGAAAAGCCTATACACAGTAAAGCAACAATTATGTAGTTCAAGTTATAATAGTATGATAATAATTAGTTGTAAATAAAAGTCCATGTTTCTATTAGTATCTGTTGAAAAATAATTATAAATGAGGGTGTAAAATTCAACTTCTTAAAATTTTAAGGGTAGAAAATAATGAAATTTAACTGTTGAAGAGATATTTGCTATTTTCAATATAACATGTGCAATAAAAAAAACATAAAAATTCTGAAAATTTTACAAACCTGAAATTTTTAAATCTAAATTTCTAAGTAAGTTAAGAAAGAATGGGAGAGAGAGAGATGGAGGGAGAGAAATAGAGAAATATGAAAAAGTGAAGAGAGAAGAGAGAGATAGTAATAAAGTAACGAGTTTTTTAGTTTTGGGGGAAAAATTTTAATTTCGGGATTTGAAATTTTGGGCGGAAAAATATATTTTGTGAGAATCAATCTAGGCCATTGGTTATAGGAGAGATTGAATGAGATCCACTTGATAGCTTTCTTTGTAATTTATTATATAGATGAGTTATCTTGCACACGTATATATTTATCTTGCTACTTGAACTTATTACTTGATCATACTATGATATACTTGCTTGTTTCGTGACACATACATGCTTGTTTGACATTAATAATAATTAACCAAGCCGGGATTTAAAGGGACAGATCTAATAGTGGATAATTCAGAAACGTGTACTCGGAAGAGAATCTATTGATTCTATGTGATACTTGGCTTGATACTTGAGAATTGGCTTGATACTTATAACTTGAGACTTGATATTTCACTACTTGAGGCTTGATATTTCACTACTTGAGGTTTGATATTTCACTTGAGGCTTGATACTTCACTCTTGAGGCTTATTTACTTGATACTTGAGGCTTGATACTTGATACTTAATTTCTTGAGGCTTGTCTCTGAGTACACTACCCTATATGGTCCACTATAAAATCTAAAACGAGATTGCATTGATTGTAGCAACCATGTGATAAAAGGATGGCACATGAAGTGCTACCTAGATAGTAATAATACAAGACTTGAACATGAGACTTGATACATGGCACTTGATACATGAGACTTGATGCTTGAACAGAATGCTTGAAACTTGCTACTTGACACTTGTACTTGACTACTTGACACTTGTTACTCGTTACTTGATTTCATATTACTTGATTCGTGATACTTGATGCATGTTTACATGATACTTGATACTTGCTGCTTGTTTTTGTTTCACTTGTCATTTGATACATGCCACTTGTACTTGTTCATCTTGCCATGCTAGTATTCTATTATGTTATCATGCATATTCCATGTTATTAGTTAGTTTTTTCCATGTACTTGTATCATGCATTACAAGCGGCCCGTAACTTGCATTGACGGGTACTTGTTTTCTTCTTTCTTTTCCTGCAATTGTTAAATTGCAGATTTTGGAGAACAAGTTCTAGATGGTATTGGTGATATGAAGTATTAGTGCTAGTTCTTGTTATTATTATTTCTTGTTTCTTGCTTTGAACAATATTGTATTTTGATACTTAGATTTATTTGTATTTAGGCAATATGACCCAGGATTTTGACTTATTCAGATCATGATTATTTGAGATTAATATATTTTGGTTTCAAGTATTCTTGTTGGTATTTTGGTTCATATGTGCATGTTGGTTGATTCTTTTGCTTCCGACTCTGATTATTCTTGTGAATGTTGTAAAAATTCTTGAACAGCTTATGGATGATGAAAATCACTCACTGGGCTTTTGTCGCGTATCCGTATTCCGTATTCTCTTTTTGGGAAGCGGGGCGTGACATACTCAAGTAACGGGAATGTCAGTGATTAGACATAACCTATCCGCGACCAATGTTACCATATAGTCTAGTCCTTTTATCCATATATCTTCATTGATCATAAGGCTTAGAGTGTGTCACCCTTGTATAGTTCAATCTTTGGTTTCTAGATGTCCGAGTAGACTTACTAAAATAAATGAGCTCAATATCTCATATTGACACATTTGATCACGGCCATGCATTTTGCAGTCTCACTCAATAAAGGGGCCCGTAGATATCGCTCTTGTTATGTAAGAGGGACAAATCCTATCTAATTCACTCACATTCCTCCGCATGATTTATAGTATATCTAATAGTCGACTTTATAATCACCTTATTATAGGCAATGTTTGACGACATTAAAACATATAACTTCTCATGTAGGGAACCGTAGTGACTTCAAGTCAAAGGACTACATCCACCATGGTCACTGTGAGAACCGCTTATGACACTCTCGTAACGCTCCATACAGCGTTCTCATGGTGGGTTAGTTCAGTACATTATTACTGTCACGCCCCGCTTCCCAAAATACGAAATACGAGTACGTAACAAAAGCCCAGCGAATGATTTTCATCATCCATAAGCTGTTCAGGAATTCTTTACAACATATCACAATAAAATCAGAGTCGGAAGCCAGAAAAGTCAACTACATGCACATATGAACCAAATACCAACAAGAATACTTGAAATAAAATATATTAATCTCAAATAGTCATGATCTGAAATGCATAAATAATCCTGGGTCACATTGCCCAAATACAAGAATAAATCCAAGTCTCAAAATACAATTATTGTTCAAAATAAGCAACAAGAATAATAATAGCAAAATTCTAGCATCTAGTACATCATGTCACCAATACTGTCTGGAACCTGTTTTCCAAATCTGCAATTCAACGAATGCAGGAAAGAGGAAAAGAGAAAACACAAGTACCCGTCAATTGCAAGTCGTGGGTCACAAATAATGTAGGATACAAGTACATGGAAAAACTAACTAGCAACATGGTATACTAACAGGTACAGGTAACATGTGTCAAGTGTCAGGTAAACAGATCAACAGGTAAACCGATAAACATGTAACAGGTATCAGGTAATCAGGATAATCAGGTAACATGTACCAAATATCAAATCCCAAGTATCACATCTCATATATCATGTAGTCAAGTATCAAGCAAGCATGTATCATGTTCAAGTATGATGTTCAGGTCTCCTATACAGGTAATCATGTTCAAGTCTTGTAGTGATTACTATCTAGGTAGCACTTCATGTCGTCCATACAACATGGTTGCTACAACAAACAGTTCGCTTTAGATTTCATAATTGACTGTAGAGGGCAGAATACTCAGGAATCAGAACAGAAACATGTAACAAGTTCATGAAGCAACAGGTACACGAATCATCCGATTCATGCAGCAACAGGTTCATGAAGCAACAGGTACACAACCAACAGGTCCGTGCAGCAACAAGTAACAGGTACATGAACCAACAGGTCCATGCAGCAACAGGTAACAGGTACATGAACCAAAGCTCCATGCAGCAGCAGGTAACAGGTACATGAATCAACATGCATCAAAATGGAAAATACGGGCCCCCTTCCGAGTACACGTTTCTGAACTATCCACTATTAGATCTTTTCCTTAACCCCGGCTTGGTTACTTTTATTATGGTTATCAAAAAGACATGAATGTGTACAAAATAGTGTCAAGCTAACATGTTATAATCAGTATAAGGTTCAGGAAAACAAATCAGCGTGCATAGATAATATACAGTCACATAATCGAGCAAAATGGTGTAGGTTCATAATCATGACAGCATGATAGATCAGTACTAAAATAGTGATTCTCATTTCTACAGAAATCCAAACCTAGATCCGTCGAAGGATCTGGAAACTAGACATCCACACGAATTTAACAAGTATAATTAAGACATATAGTAATTCACAACATCTTAACTCAAAACAAGTTTGAAAATAGAAAACATGTTCAGGCAGAAATCAGAAAAACGAATTTAAGAGCATGAAAACACATTAAATAAATCCACGAAAAATTTGGGGTATTCCCCTATAAGTCTATACTCATATTAACAAGTTTCATAATATTTCAGTAAGTATAGATCAGTAATCAAAAATACCAAAGCATCAAGAAAACAGAGTTTAACGAATCTGGAAATCTCGACACTGCTGTACGAAAACTAAGATATCTCGCAAGCAGTGAATCAAAATCCAATTCCACCAAAGGGATATGAAAATAGATAGATTTTACTAACTTTCACATTTCATAAAGAATTTTCATACAGTATAGAAAATTATAGTGAAAATAGAGTTCTTTATAGCACAACAAGCAAAATACAGCAAAAGTTGATTTTAGAAACGATCATGAAACACCACATAAAACACATTAATAAAATTCATAAAAATTCTGGGAAATCCCTAACTTCATAAAGAAACACTGACCAATATATTAGATCAAGAAAATATGTATAGAATAGTTCTTGAAAATAGTTTGTTAACAAAATCAACCAAAAACTGAATCTGGAATAGATCGACACCTCTGTACAACAACAGTCATAACTCAGTCATAGGAAATCCAAATCAAACAAAACTAGTGGAATTTGAAAATAGACAAAATTATATAAAATTCATCTTTTATTTTGGAATTAAGATTCGGACTTTAGCATGGACGAAAACAACAATCAAATCAGAACAAGCAGCAAATATAGATTTCACACCTCTAATCAAGAACATCATAACTTTCACAATATTGATCCAAACACCTCAAACTTGAAATACAACCTACCAAACATCTAAACATCATGATTTAGGGTTACTAATATGTTCAAGCCTATTATTTCACATGAGTATTCATCCAAACACAAATTCACACAAATAATCGCATACATGCCTAAAAATCAAGATTGGGCAAAACCTATGGCATTATCCTATCAAGATTGGTGTCATAAGTCATCTAGGGCCAATTTAATTATCATAATAGAGACAAAACTCATCAAGGAAAACACAATCTTTGGTTGTCTCTAGACCCAACTGCACTATAGGTGAATTTTTTGACTTGTATCAAACCAAATGAATTGTAGTATAAGTTACTTGCCTTAAATTGGGATGAAGAACGATGAACTCAAAAGTGAGAACAAATCCCACGAACGAAAATCCACGGACTCACGAACGATCCACACGCGCACTCGAGCACGCTCAATAAAAATCCCAAGAAAGAGAGTGCGCGACGGCGGATGAAGAGGAAGCGGAAGAGATGAAGCACGGAAATAGAGTTCAATGGTTTGGAAGAAAATATGCAGCACGGTTTGGAGAAAAAGAATGTGTAGTTGGATTGCAAATATATAGAGTATGATATATTTTAGGGTTTTAGGGTTTGAAGATGGGGGTGCACATGACGGCTACAAGTTGAAAAAAAGAAAGAAGTGGGTCGGTTTGCATTGGTGAAATCCGGGTGGTGTAGGGGGGAAAATGCAGCTACGGTTTTGATAAGGTAAGAATCTGTAGGCTTTTTATTTGGAGAGTATACATATAAGGTAATAGGTGTTAATAGGTATAGTAAAAGATCCAATAGTCAGGGAATGCATATAGAAGGTGATTGATTTAGTGAGTTTTAACATTAGTAAAAAAAGGTTTAGTGGTTTCGGTAGGGTAGTTTAGGCAAGAGTCTGGGTGGTAGTTTAATAGGTGGGTTTAAATGGAATTTTTTTTTTTTTTTTGTAGGAAGAAAAATGTGATGAAGTAGGATATGGGATTTTTAAATGGATATTTAAGAAAAATCCAATAAGAAAAAAATGGGCATATAAATTCAATAAAATAACAAATAAAAATATTGTCTCTAATAAAATGTAATTTGTATTACAAAATATAATTTATACAATTAGTAGATAAAATGGATTTTTAATAACTAGTCAAAAATAACAATAATAACAATAATAACAAAACTAGGAATTGTATTTCAATATAAAATCATATAAAATAGTTACAATTTAAAATTATTGATCGAAAACAGATTTTAAAATAGAAGATCCAAAAAAAAATACATTTTGACAAAAGAATTTGAAAACCGAAAAAAATAATTTGCGAAAATTTTTAAAATACAAGAAATACACAAAAATACATTTTTAAGAAAACAATCCTACCCACCTTACAACAAAATTTCGTCCTCAAAATTTGCTTAGGCGGTACATAGGATAAGGCAAAAATAAACTAACTGGGGGAAGGGTAACAAAACAGAGGGTTAATGGGAAATGAACAAAGCAGGGGCAACACCAGAAAAAGAAAAAAGTGGATAACAGTGAGGTCAAATTGAGTGCAAGAAAGAGAACGAACAGTATCAAAAGGAAAGAATCAACACAAGATAACAAAACAATAAAGGAGTTGGTAGAACTGAAATCAAAGAGAGAAAAGACAGGGAAGAATTGAATCAAACAATAAGTCAACGGATGAGAACAATTGTAAGAGATAGGAAAAACCAAAACAATGCAAGGAAGGAGAAGCAATAATATGATTCTGGGACCTGTGGGTTATGGTCCCACCACGCTTCTGCTGCGCCACTCTGATGGTGACGTTCCAAGCTGCAGACATGTCGTTGTAGACCACGCGACAACAAGCGACGATCCGAGCAGGAAGAAAAGAATGAGACACCAGATTAAAATTGGGAATTAGAGAAGAGCTTTAATTTAAATAATTAGGTCAAAACTAATGGGTGTTAACAAAAATAATGTTAATAATACAAAAATCAACACATAATAATAATAAAATAATTATGACAAAAATAATAACAATAATAATCATCATAAACATACTGGTAAAAATAAAAATAATAATAAAATATTAACAATACTGGTAAGGATAATAATACAAGACAGAAAATAATTTGGGATTCATCATTTTGGTGAAAGTAATTCAATATCAACATCAAAAATAAAATAGTAAGAAAAATACAATAATAATAATAGTAATAGTAATAACAATAATAATAATAATACTAATAATAATAAGGAAAACAATAATAATAATACTAATAATAATAAGGAAAACAATAAAACAACTGGCCTCTAGGGCATACACCAACATAAGACCCTTGGTGGGCAGCGTTGTGTGAATTTGTTTGACTAAGCTATCGGCTTGAGTCTTGATGAATGTGTAAGACCCTTGGTGGGCAGCGTTGTATGAATTTATTTGACTAAGCTACCGGTTGTAGTCTTGACGAATGCGTAAGACCCTTGGTGGGCAGCATTGTGTGAATTTATTTGACTAAGCTATCGGCTTTAGTCTAGACGCATGCATAAGACCCTTGGTGGGCAGCGTTGTGTGAATTTATTTGACTAAGCTAACCGTTTTATTCTTGATGAATGCGTAGGACCCTTGATGGGCTGCAATTTGTGTAATCATAAAATGTTGGAGATATACATATATGCATTTTGTGTTAGTATATTGGTGATATTCATTATTGGTGACATTCTTGTTAATGTTATATTAATGATATTGGTGATAGGATATCGGTGATGATGTTGATATGGTTTTATATGTATAATTAGTAATACTATTTTACCGATCGTTATAAGTATCCATATAATATTAAGTTGAAATGGGAATTTGAGTATATATATATATATATATATATATATATATACAGGTGAGAGTGGTGATGATAATATGATATTATATCCGCTGATATCTTAGCGGTAATTTGATTAATGTATGAATGGGGTAATGTCTACTTATGCGATAATAGATTGATGCTTGATATATATATGTATATTGTTGAGCTTGTGTATAAGAATACGGGTGACTCAGGCGAGGTTGGTGAATTATCTGAGTTTATATATATAGGAGCTTTATTGGCGAGCGTTAGGGATGGCAACTGGGCCGGGTCGGCGACCCACCCGCGACCCGGCCCGTGAACCCGGCCCGTTTAACAAGATGGCGGGTTCGGGTCGAACCCGGTGAACAGTACAGGGTCGACCCGAGTCGCAAATAACGTGAATTGAACCCGCGAAACCCGGCCCGCGAACCCGTTCAGCTTGCGAATTCAACCCGCCAACCCGCGGGTCGACCCGCGGGTTCCGACCCGTTGGACCCGTCCAGGTCGAACGTTCGACCCGTCACGGGTCGACCGTTGACCCGCAGGTCGAACGGTCGAAAGTTTCCCTGGCTTCAACAGAGCCGTTGGTAACGGCTCTGTATCCATTTTTTGGCATTTTTTGTTTTTTTTTTGGTTTTCCCCACATTTTAAGCCTATAAATATCCCCAAAAATCTCAAAAAAATTCATACCTTACTCTCTTATTCTATCTACTAATATACATCATTTCTAAAGAATTTTTCAACAATTGTAGTATTCATCAAACAATTCTACAACGAGGCATATACACGATCAAATTTCGGTCGTATCAGAATCAAAATTCAACATTTTCATCGTCTTCAACTCTCTTCAACCATCGTCAAATCTACTTCATGCTCTCCTCAACTCTTCAATTGCGGAATCGGAAAATTCATTCTTTCTAGTTCTATTCTATTGTTATTTTCACGGTTTTTTTACATACGCGTATTCGACGGTGAACGGTATCAAAATTTCATACCTCTCTCGTTATATTTTTTTTTTGCGTTATAGTTAAAATTATTGTTCGTTTTTTTAACTTCTCTATCTCAACCCTCTTGTTTTTTAGATTTTTTTTGTATAATTCACCGTTCCTACATTGTATATTTTTTTTTACATACTTTAGCACATTACTACATTATGTCTAGATCACGCGGTAGCGGTCGTAGCGGGCAAGATTCCTTCTCCTCTTTCCGTAGAGCACCAATTGTCCCAACTAGTGAGCCCGCCCAAGATTACCATGATCCTCCTATGAAACAATGGGGTATACACGACGTTGTTGTAGGTGACATACAATTGGAAGAACAACAACAACAACAACAACCAACCGAAACCACACAACCCCGTAGTAGTAGGAAAAGTAGAGGAGAAACTAGCAATTGGCATAAGTTTTATGATTATATCCCGGACGAACATACTCCGGGTATAGGTTTGAAAGTTTGTAAAACATGTGGTAAAACATACAAATTCAAGAGGGGTGACGGCAACGGTACAATTAGTAGGCACATCCAACATAATCATAAAGAACTTCTTGATCAAATACAAAGCCAACAAAAAATCAACCCTAGGACCGGTCTAGTTGATAGCCATCCTTATGATCCCGATCTTGTTCGTCGGGAAATGGCCTGATTAGTCATTAAGGAAGAGTTACCATTTTCCTATCCCGAGAGTAGGAACTTGGAAAATTTTAATCAAACGTCCTTAAACCCTCATTTTAAAAGAATTCCGAGAAATACTTGCAAATCGGATTGTTTTAAAATGTACATTGAAATGAAGGACGCTTTGATTGCAATTTTATGGAGTTTAACTTGTAGGGTTAGTTTAACTTCGGATTGTTGGACGGGTGTCAACAATATTCCAACGATGGGAATAACCTGTCATTGGATCGATAATGATTGGATTCTTCAAAAAAGAATCATATCACTTACGGCGTTGCCGTATCCCTATAGTGGCACTGAAATAGCAAATCGTATTATAGAAATTTGTAATGTTTTTCATATTCGCGATAAAATTATGACTATTAGTTTTGATAATGCATCTAACAACAATGTAGCAATTACTACTTTAAAATCTGTATTAAACCCTCCATCTGATAATATTTTTCATGTTAGATGTGCATGTCATATTATAAATTTATGTGTTCAAGATGCATTAAGAATAGCTGATCCATATATAGTTAAAATTAGAAATTGTGTACATTTCATTGCATTAAGTCCAAGCATTTTACAAGAATGGAAAGCTTGGTGTAGGGTTAGAAATGTTCCTTTTAGAAGATTTCCAAAGGATGTTAGACACCGATGGAATTCTACTTTTGATTTACTAAATGTTGTCACCGAATATAAAGCAGTTGTAAATGATTTTTGTATCGCAAAAAATATGCAGAATTTTGAAATGACTCCCCCCGATTGGTTTTTTGCCGAATCTTTGTTGAAATTTTTAGAACCTTTTAAAACCGTAACTTTAAAATTTTCAAAAACATATGAATCTACTTCTAGTAGCATTTTTATTGAATTAGTTAGCATGATGCAAATATTTAACGAAATGTTAAATGATCCCTATATTAGTGACATTGTAAAACCTGCATTTCAAAAATTTTTGTGTTGCTATGTTGTGGATCCTCGTATCAAATTAGAAGGTACGAAGAGTTTGATAGAAATATTTTTTGCATTACTTGAGGAACATGTAGAATTAGTAACTGATTGCGCTACTTTTTTAGTTCAGTTTGAATCTACGTTAAATAACTTGTATGATTATTATGATAGACGTTTTGCTTCTAGTAGTACAATTTCTGTGGTTAGTTCTTCTTCTGTTAGTTCTAAAGGTAAGGGTAAAAGTAGAATTGGTGATAGAACATTTAATTTACTTGAACAAATTCAATCAAAAAAATATAGGACTAATCAATCAAATGAATTAAATTGGTATAACCAACAAGATTCTGAGCCTTCTACTTCTCCACTAGATATTTTACAATGGTGGAAAGACCATGAACACACATTTAGTATTCTGTCAATTATGACTAATGATTTACTAACTCCTCCTGTCTCTACAGTTGCTTCTGAGAGTGCATTTTCTACAAGTGGCAGGGTTCTAACTGATTACAGAAATCGCTTGAAGCCCGAGGCCTTAGAGATGCTCGTTTGCACAGAAAACTGGCTGAAGGCTGAAGATAGGACACAAGGAAAAGCACTATCAAGTTCCACAAGTGGGAGCAACTCGCCCGAAGAAGTAGAACAACAACAACAACAACAACAATAGCTTTGCTTGTTATGTTGCATTAGAAAACTTGTAGTCAATTAAAATTGTATATAAGAAATATGTTATTGTATAAAACTTATTTGTGAATTGAATTCTTCATTTCATTAGAAATTGTTAAAATTGTATAACTTAAATTCATATGAATAATATTTCAAAATTTATTGTCAATTTCACTCTTTCAATCTTATTATTATTATTACGATTTTTATTGTTTATTAGTATTATTACTTACTTAGTATTATTATTATTATTATTATTATTATTATTATTATTATTTTAAGCTACAAAAAAAAAAAATTTTTTAAAAAAATCTAACCCAACTTAAACGGGCCAACCCGCGGGTCGACCCGGCCCAACCCGGGTTGAACCCTAAAGGGTTCACGGGTTGGACGGGCCACCTAAATGAAATTTTAGCCCGGCCCAGACCGGCCCGAATAAGTGGGCAACCCGGCCCGAGCCCGCCCCCATCGGTGCCAACCCGTACGGGTTGGGCCCGGCCTGGCCCTCTCGACCCGTTCGCCAACCCTAGCGAGCGTGGGGTGTATTCCTGTCGATTCGTCAGGTGAGTATGATTATACTAGATATATTTTGTGTTGTATTAAAATTTTAGGGTTATCCAATGTTTATTCTGATGGATATGGCCGGATTTCGAATTAATAGAAAATATGGAATTTCAATAGTTGAAATCGGAGTTATGTGGTGTTTTTGCATGGTTTTGAATGTTTGGTGCTTTTAGTGATAAATTGGATTTTATACATGATCAAATGATGTGACAAATGGCATGGTGTATGTATAATTTGCAGGTAAAGGTAATGGGTAATGCTGAGTATAGGTAAGTGCGTATTCCACGTGATAAATGGAGTATATAATTAATGTGCTTCGAAACCGTGTTTTATCGATAGATAGACCTTAATTGGTAATATTAATGGGATGTATGTTTATTTACACTCATATGGGTGTGTTTGAATGAAAAGAAATAGTCATGTGATAAATGTATGGTCAAAAGTAAATTTTTGATTTACCCGTGCCAACAGAATCCATAGGATTTGGGCTAGACCTCATATTACCTGAGTTATTGGCTTGGGTGTTGTAACACCCTGATTTCTCTTTTACACTTGATTTGTAACAAAACTAAATTTTTATTATAAATAAAATTGTATTTTTGGAATTTCATTTCCAATTAATTTTATAATGCATATGTATGTGTATACGAGTAAATTGTACTTGTACATGATAATGTACTTATGTTGTATTTACTAAAATTACAAATCAATATACTCTTTTTGCATGCACAAAGATATAGCCCTCTATTTTCTCTCATCCATGATCCAATGGTCCAAAATAAAACCATGGATCAAAAACTAAGCACAAGAGCAAGTGGTTTTAGAAAAATCACTTGGACACTTGGCCTCACCTCCTCCCACTTGTCCCCTCTTTATCTAACTCTCCCACACTATCCTAATCTCAAAAAGTTATGAAACTTTTCCAAGAGAAAAAGGAGAGAAAAAGTGAGAGCTAGAGGAAAAAAGAAGGAGCAAGGAGTTTGTAGGACCTCTTCTTCATATCTTCACGGTGGTTGATTCTGACCTCTTGGTTGTTTTTGTAGTTGAAAATTTGTTTTAATGTAGTGGTAAATCATTTGTGAGGTCTAAAACTAAATGCATGCATGAGATTAGGAGTCTAAAGACTAGATTTATGCTAAAAGAAACCAAAACAATAACCTTGTTAAGAAGCAGATTTTTATCTGTCAGTATGGAGTTAATAGCATGAACACTACTTAATATTTTGGTCTGAAATTTTTAGGGGATGATCATATATGTATCATAAACCTTCATTAATTTTTCTGGATTTTTCTTATGTTTTTTGCTAACTAATAAAAATATAAACTTGCATGTTGCTCAAAAACAGAACAGATCTTGTTGCATGTTATTGTTGTAGATTAAAATACTTAGAACTCACTGTGTACTGATGGGAATGACTTGAAATTAATTTATGATGTTCTATTATTTTTCTAGAGCTTAAGTTTCAAAATTCATGCAATTTGGACCAATATAGATATGGTAATTAGTTCATGCAAACTGACTAGTCGAAATGATAAACAGAACTGCTGTTGTTGAATGCACTGTTTTGGGTGTTAATAAAAAGGGCATAACTTAAGATCTACTTTATGAAATGACTTGAATTTTGGGTATGTGTTGTGAATGTAAGTTATGTGATTGATTCTTAAATTTCATGTCAATCTAGTAGCATTAGGTATATATAAGATAATTTCCATTAACACTGAGCAAAAGTGTTCTGTTCTGGAAGTGATTTTGCCATGTTAAAGAACCAAGTTTTGGAGCTTGCTAACATCCGAATTAGTGAAAATGTTCAACTATAAAGTTGTAGAGCAAACCTAGAGCTTTCCATAAAGCATAGGAATGCAAAATTTGGTGCATTTTGCTATTTTATATAATTTTGTAGTGTACTCGTTTTGTCAGAACCGAACCCAAGCTTACTGTTTGAAGTGACATTGTGGTGATGGAGTCTTCTATGACTATTTGAGCGTTGTAGGTGTTATTTATGAGCCTTAGTCAGCTTGAGTACTGATGTGAAAGGATTGTAGACCAATTTAGGTCATCTAAGCCATGTCATGGTTATTTCTAGGTCCTTAGTGATTGACTAGAAAAGAGTTGAGATAGATGGATTGTGTGATTGTTATTGGGATTGGGATGGATTTTCCCCCCATTCACGATGCCTCAATTTGGGATTTACACTATGTATATGAAATTAGGGTCATCTTGATGGAATGGTGAGACCCTAAGACTTGGTCCGTATGGATAAAATTTGTGGCGGGTAGATAGGAACCCATGACACCGAACGTGTTGGAGCGACGAATCGGGCACCGACGCGCTCACTGTCTAAGGAGGGATTCCGGCATCGTAGGAGCTACCAGTTGTCAGGAAGACATGGAAAACGATGATTAGCGGGAGCAGCGACTTGTTTCGGGCCGAGGTAGCGTGCGACTCCAAACGTGATGGGCAGTAGAGATCGACGTGGTCGATTCGCCAGTCTTCGTGGGCCTATGCAGTGGGCCGGGCTTGAGAGCCCAGTTAGAACCTAGTGCGGGTTGGGTTAAGTTCAAATGAGTAAGTTAGAATGAACTAGAACTTAACTAGTGGTTATAAAACATCTAGGTGTGACCTCACGGTAAGGTAAGAGACTAGTTGCTAGATCGCCTAGCAAATTGTCTAGCCGGGTAGAACTAGATCACCTAGTAAGTTAATGATTGTAAATCGGATGATCAGATAATAATTGTGTAATTAACCTCATTCTTAACTATGATTCTAGTTTTGATCTAGCTTTAGTATTTTTGAGCTTGATTATGTTCTCGAACTAGATTGATTGTTGGTTGGTTGGTAAGGACTTGCACTAGTACTAGCAGACCATAGTCAGGTGTTGTACTTTTCCTGTTGTAGGGATACGGATTGTGTTCTCAGGTATTGAGGTCATGAATCTCGTACCTCAATCTGTTAATTCCTGAAGAGCCGGGGTAAAGAATGGGAGAGAAACTCCTGGTGGATTGGAGGATTTGACCCTCGAGGCCGTCATGTTCTTATGTGCGTGGACACGAACGGACCATGGGGCTGCTGTCCCGTGGATCTTAACGTCATGGGTGCATGGGTTTGTACATGTAAGTTCGTCACGACTTTTTGAGTGGGGTCTAGGCACCGGGTACTACGTGGCAAACGCGATCACCACTATAGTGACTGTAGTAACAGACGGGACTGAATAACTCCAACGTCCTCAGACACGGTAAATCTACTAGGAATAGGACAAGTACAAGAGTAGGATGCATGATGAGGGATCGAACCCTACAATCAGAAGAGGTGAACTCTTTGGAAAGTATGTAGTATGGGATGCACACATTTTCATTGAAGTTGATTTTGGGAAAGTATATAGTATGGGATGCATACGTTCCCAAATGAATTACATTAGAGTAAGTGCATCTTGTGCATTCTTTGTTTTGTACATTAGATTAGGCTATGGCATACATCGACACTGGTTTGACATCACTTTTTCCTTTGCATCAAATATTGGTTGTTGAGGTTTAGAATCGCTATATTATGGCATAGAAAGGATAGCTGTTTATAGCATTGCATCAGTTGTATTCCACTGACGTGCCCACAGTCTGTCTAATGGCAGGATTGCAGTTTGGGGAGTGCGAGGGAAAACTCAAGCCGCGAGAAGCATCCAAGTGAAAGTTACTGTCCAATTTATTTGTATATTCATGTTGTACCAATTAACTATAATTGTTGTAATCATTGGACATTGTAATAACAATTTGATGTAATAAAAGTTTTGAATTTTCTGTGATTTTTGTTGTGTTGAGACTCATTTGAAGGAAAGATCCTGGCTTGTATCACGGGTTCGGGTGTTGGGAAATCGGGGCGTTACAGGTGCGGTGTATGTTACCCAAGTTATCGGCTTAGGGTGCAGTGTTATATATTACTCAAGTTATCGGCTTGGAGTGTGGTGTATATTACCCAAACTATGTTTGGGGTGCGGTGTATATTACCCAAGTTTCACATGGGTTGCAGTGTATTCCCTCGCTAGTATAGGCCCAGGAGGAAGACGTAGCCTCGGATGTGTAAGACTCTATGTAAGCATCGATCTATGTGTTTATTTTACTGGGCTATCTGCTTCACTTTGACGATTATGTTGGCATTGATCAATAAATTAATAAAATGAGTATTTATGTGAGAAAAGTGGAAATTTTAAAGGTGAGTTGTATTATGAGATGAGAATGAATATGAAAGTAAAAATAAGATATAATATGAAATTGGTAAGCCTTAGGAATTGTGTCGAAGAATTACTCATCGATGCAAAATCCTAGAGAAAAGTGCGAGTTGAAATTGATAAAAAGAAAAGGAAATGATTATATAGTCAGGGAAAGGGGAATTGGTGATGCAAATGTATATATCAACTTAATGAAGATAAAGAAATGGAAAATATGTGGGGTGTGGTATTTATTACCCAGTTTATCTGGGGTGCGGTGTTATATTCTCCAAACTATGTTGAGGGGTGGTGTTATATATTACCTGAAGTAATGGTTAAAATATGGTAAGTATATGGTGAGAATAAGTGTAAGGATGTAATGTGAGTATCTTTACCGTGGTATCGTGTCAAAGAACTTCCACCCACTATTTCTGTAGAAATGGTGGGAACTACCTGCCTAGGCACGACTCCATGGCAGACAGGGTGTGGTGTTGATATGGTGGATTGGTTATAGATTAGTAATTACATCTTGTATATTATCAAGTTTTCTTTCATTACGTTTCATGCTTAATTTCTAGTGATATTCATTTATAATCATGTTAGTAAGTTCTTTAAATTGCCTTTCTTTTAAGGTTAGGGTTAGAAATTTATCCTTGCAGAAAAGAGCAGTAACACTGAAACAAATGGATTGTACGAAAAACAAGATCAAATGCGGAAGATGATACTGTAAACAACAAAATTTGTGAACGTAAAGGCAAGCATAACTGTACAAGAAGAGACATGTTGTACCTTTAACTTTGAAAAACGAGAGACCTGTTGTTTTAAAAAAAAACAAAAAATTGGGGCATTCCGAGAATTGAACTCGGGACCTCTCGCACCCTAAGCGAGAATCATACCACTAGACCAAATGCCCTGTTGTGATGAATTTTATATGATTTTACTTTAGTAACTAACCTAGTTGATTATACTCACACCAGTACTGGTTGACGCCTGTTGTTTTGGAGGATAGAGGAGTCCCTGCCTGAGGGCGGACGTCCTTAGACCCTTTTGCACGATCTGAAAATCAGCGAGGTAAGATACCCAGGATTTCTTAGTTTTGCAGTTTTACTTTCCTTTGTAGTAGGGTTAGTGGATTATGTATCAGTTATATACTTTTTATTAACTTATGTATTATGAGGTTAGATGTAAAATCTTGTAACTCCCGTTTTCATTTTTCCCCTTTTATTGTTGATTCCCATTGTAATATCTTTTATAATCCTATAACATTTCATTTTGTTTCATTATTGTAATCGAATAATATCAATTCGAATAGTATTCATGTTTATCCTTAATCTCAGTTTGATTATTTGAATCTTACTTCTCCTTTTCCAAATTCAAATTTAATTTCATAAAATTGTCTATTGTCTTGTTGGGTTGAGAATGGTCCTCCTATTTGACCCATATTGTACCAAACCCTATACCCACCTCCTATTGGATCTTGCACCCAAACCAACTAACCCAAAACTACTCCATATCTCCACGAACAGAACTCCCAGATATTTACTTCTCACGATCCCAAATCCCCGTATCTCTCTCTCTCTCTTCTTTATACAGCCAAACCCTTCATCTTCTCCCAAAAAAACTCCACTACTGCGCAAACCCTAACCCCCGCACTGTTCACCCCCTACACCCCATTACTATTCATCCCTTCCCACTCTCTCTCCCTGTTTACCCATCCGCCGAGCCCCTTAGCCGCTCCGATCCTGTCTCCGACCACCTTCATCCTCTCATCTCCGTCCTCGTCGCCATCAACCCATCGTCTTCAACTCTGCTGAAACCCAACTTCACCACACCCATTGCCATCGTCGCCATCGCCTTCCACCGCCGTTCCCATCACCACTTTTGCCACTAACCTCATCGTCGCCTCTGCCATGGTCGCTGCCGCCGTCGCCCCTAACTTCCGTGGTCGCCGTCCCCTCTCCCGCCCTTTTTCTCTCTCTGTCGAAATCGAGGAAGAGGCACAGTCGGTGCCTTGGTGCTTGCTGTTGTGTTGAGTAGAGGGGCTCTGCTCTTACTGTTTGCTGTTTGTATGAAGAAAGTTGGAGTTTGCTATTTTGCTTTGGGATCCGTGTGTGCTTACTGATCCGCTATTTAGGTGTTACTATGTTGCTGTTTTGCACGTAGCTCGCACGTGTTTTGGATTGTCCCCGGGATCCTAATCCTGTTATTCCCTATATCGGATCTAACGTCGTCCTAAAGGCAACTCATCTCACTCTCGAATTGTATTATATCGTGCTCGAGACTATTTATTGAATCCCACAAGTAGATCCCTATTTATTATCGTATATTGTTATTGTTATCTATCGTTGGGATACTACGGATTTATACGAGCGAATCCAAATAGTAGTCTTGACTTCGTGCCGTCTTTTGCCTCCAATCTATAGTGATTTTTAATGCATACATGTAATTAATTATTGAATATAGGAATAGGGATTACTATTGTATTTCATGTCATGACATTATGCAACAATTGTAGATTGCATACTAGTATTGATTGCTTATATGATTGATGTTAGTGTGTTAGTTGATTGTGATTAGTAAGATTGTGGACATTATACATTTTAATACCTTGTTCTTTTAGATGTAACTTGCTGCGATTCATGATTGTTAACCCCCAATTCATCGTTCATAAGATTTTAATTATTTTATTCATGAAGAATATGTTGAAACCCTGAAATTTATTGCCAACCAGAACATTACCATACTGTTTTGACCTTGATAATGTCACCAAAATCAACAACTTCCTAAATATGAAACGTAGCCCCATGTTTCTAGTTTCCAGAACATCCAGAATTTGTGAATTCCTACTTATATTGCATAAGTTATGACCTTTTTACTGCTGCTGCGCTGTATTTTCAGATTTATGTACATACCATGTTAAACTGATGAATTAGGTGAACTAATGATCAAATATTACCATGACAATTTCCAGATTGATAGCCAACATGCTTAGGGTAATAAAAATTATTTTTGCTGATTTTTAAAATGAATATTTACTGCAGTTACAACTGAAACTAGTTGACACTGATAACCAGCCAGAAACGATAACCTGTAAAGAACACTGAAATTCACCTAGCTACTGTTGTCGGAATTTGGACTTTAAATATGCGTTGGGACCGGACAGGAGTCTAGTTTCTAGACGTATCCACATTTTCTATTCTGTAGCAACGGAAATTCTGATTTTGGAACAGCAACCTACTGCTGTCCAGAATTGGGTTTCTACGTTTAATAATATATTATTGAATCTATAATGTTGAATTTGGTGTATTTGATTGTATCGAGTCATTGCATGATCTTAGGGTTGTGTTGTCATCATTCTAGTGTCCCTTATTAATCGCATTATCACTTTCCATTGATATTTCTATGTCTATTGTTCCCTATTAGTGTTGCATGTTAATTGAATAAAGAATGTTAATCAAGCCGGGGTTAAGAGTTGACTAGGGTAGTTGATAATATAGTGACTGTACTCGGGAATGTGGGCTTTGTTTCCCAAAATATTGTTTCAGCTAGTGCTATCGATTTATTGTTTGATTACTGAACACAGTATCCCAATTCATCGTGTATTATTTTAGGATTATTGTGCCGACTATTGTTATCGTTATTGTGTAAGAAATTGCTATTGTTATCGTGCCGAGTATATGACCTGTAGAATCTACCACCTTAGTCTAAACGAAATTGATTGTATGCATCGAACCTGTAGTATGGGATGTAGTAGTACGTGCATTAGTTAGGATTAAAAATGAATAATGGACTTAAGACTTCATCGCATTGTCATTACATTTTGCCATCGTTATTGAACAGTGTTATTGTTGTTGTTTACTGTTATTGTTATCGTTTATTATCATCGTTATCGATCATCATTATTGCACATTGCATTGTTACCATTTTGCCATTGTTCATTGCCATCGACTTTATTGTTTATTAAATTCATTGTTATACCGTGAATGTAACCCCTGTTTTCCCAAAAATGTATTTTTGTGTATTTCTGTATTTTAAAAAATTTTGCAAATTATTTTTTCGGTTTTCAAATTCTTTTGTCAAAATGTATTTTTTTGGATCTTCTATTTTAAAATCTATTTTCGATCAAATGAATTTATCTGTAACTATTTTCTGTGATTTTATATCGTAATAAAAATCTCATTATTATTATTGTTATTGTTGTTGTTTTTGAATGTTTATTAAAAATCCATTTTATGTTTTAATTATATTTGTACTTATAGACTCTATACTTTTAATGCAAATTATATTAGTTTATAAAATTATATTTTCTTATTGAATTTTTATTTAAAACCCAAACCCATTTTTTAAAAAAAAATTTAATTCATTTAAAATTACCCTAACTACCCAATAACCCACCTAACCCGTTATCCCTTAACCCATCAGCCTACCCGTTTTAATACCTTATACCCATTTAAATACTAAACCCACCCGTTCACAACCTAACCCTAATCCTATACCTATATAATATCCCATCCCATATATATATGCAGCCCACAACCGTTCATCTTCCCTTCTCCATACAGCCGCAACTTCCTCATCCTCCCGAACCCTGCTCATCTGCTGCTCCCGCTCATCTCTTCTTCTTCCGATCTCTCCCTCCTCCTGTTCACCTCCACGAACACTCCATCTCCCCTCGGCGCAACTGCAGCGCCATCGACAGCCGCCACTGCAGATTTGCGCCAGTGTGCTCTCTTCCTTGCCATCTCCGCAGACAGCCAGGGCCAGTCCACAGTAGCATCGCCCTTTCCAGACATCGTGATGCCTCGACAGCACTGCAGTCACACTGTGCTCCCCTTCTGTAACGCCCCGAATCCCAAATACACTGAATTCGAGATGTTCTACAGGATCTTTTCACTTTCTTAGTACACTTTTACAGGGAAATAAAAACTTTTCATCATACATCAGAGTTTACATCAAATTTACATCTTTCTTTTGCACAGCGGAAATAAAATACAACAATTAAATACAAGTATAACAGCTTGATAAAATCTTTAAGCATCCAAATCTTCTTTAATCTTTAGCATGACATTTACCTGCATGTTAGACTGTGGGTACGTCAGTTTATTCAACCGACGATCATTATACACGGCCGTCCTCGCTTGCCGGAAATAGTATAACTTAACAATTCATATTTAGCAAACACAAACTTGTCACATTTCAAACTAAAGGGACTACCCTATTGATGTCGTGTTGTGATTGTGCACTTAGTCCTTAATGCAGTTAATTATGTTACATGACGCTAATGCACACTTGTTCGGATTCTATGCATCCCATACTACATAGGTCCGAGGGCAAGCCCTTATTCGTTCTTCATCTTTATAGGGTTCAATCCCCCGTTATGCCTTAAACTACTACTGTAACTACGGTAGTGTCTTAGATGTCCTATGATCTATGAGCCCATGTCCAGGCAGCCTGGAGGGGAATCCCACGCACTGTCACGACGCATCGAGCAGGCAACCTATGGACAATTCAGCCTCCGCCATGGAACAATGGCACCACCCATAGCCACTCGAACATCCCACGAGCGTCGCCACCGGGACGATAATTCCGGAGTAGCGCCCACGCACTGTCTTGACGCATCAAGCAGGCAACCTGTGAATCGCTCTCACACCGCTATCCGTTGGCCCTCATACTCGTGTTTTTCTTCTACTTTCATCACATCTCCACTATGTACTAGTCCTTAGTTTTATTTAAAAATCATGAACAAAATAATCACTAGAGTTAGCCTCTCCATCAACCGGACTTATTCATTTGTTTCAACATGACCAACCTTGGTCTAATTTCAATTCAATTCATCTTTCTCAATGCCGGGGAGACTTAGCTACTCTATTTCAAATTTCATTTCACAATCTTTAAGTCATAACCACTTTCATGTCACAATTTCATATTCTTTCTTATTCATGATTGCTCTTTGTTCACAAGTCCATAGTGAATACTTATAACTCATAAAAATTCATATTCATGGCCAACAATTTCATCAACATGATTTCTAAATTTCCAATATCATACAATGCACTCATGCACTTATAATTAAACACCCATACTTTACATTTTGCACAATATCCTCAAGTGAAAATTGATAATATCATGTCACACCACAAAATAAATTCATTTCAATATATCCTTATAAAGTGTAAATTTTCATAAGTATGTATTTTAGAACCATAGCTTTACTATACTATTTGTTCACAAACTATATTATATTTTCTTCAAATAATACCCAAACCAATCCCATAAAATTCCTTGTATTTTTATGAAAATTACCATATTTTTCTCACATTTTTTGGACATCAAAATCTCACAAAAAAATATTTTTCCCTAAGTGCTAGGGGAAGGATTCGAACCCAGCACAGTAGAGAAGAAGGCCAGAGCACCCGCCGATAGGCCAATCGGTGCTAGCGATTAGAAGAGGGCGATTAAGTATATATGCTATCACTTCGCTGTTCATATATATATATACACAGTCAATTAAAAAGATGGGGAGGCCGGGTTTCGAACCACACCGCTCGGGGAAACCGAACTGAGTCACCGACCGCCTGAGCCACTGGCTCAGGTTGTCACAGTATGGGTTAAAACCCATTAGACTCATATTCACACTGTTTTTAGAAATCAACTCGATGTTCAAAACAATTTGATTCATATTGCCTTTATATAAACCACTGAAAAATTCCAGATTTAATCTTCTTTATTCCATCTTCAAAACAGTAAGTGTAAAAATAAATTTTTGTACTAAAAACACATTTTCTCCACCCAAATTAATTATTTTAATTAAAACTAGCAAATCTTTTATTTTCGACATTGAAAAGAATCGATTGATCTTCTAATCTCTCTTTTATCCCAAAATTTTCCATGATAATTTACTAGTTATTAAGCTACATTCACAACACAATACAACTTGGATTTTCCCATACTCATACTAGCCAAAGAATTCATATAGCACATGAATAGGTGAAACTCAACAATTACTAAGTTTGGTATATTTCTAAATTGATGACAACAAGCAATTCTTTGGTTCATTTATGCCACTTCTACACATGAATTCAAAGCATTCAATATACTTTTCTATTCAAATTCCATAGTGGTATTATCTTTATCAATTGTCATGTCTCAACCACACAATTTGCAAGTAATTAATAAAGATTTTCACACCTCATGCTAATCACATTGCATCATTATTCAATTAAACTAAGTAATCATAGAAAGTGCTTCATATGGTATAATTTCATGCAAGCAATTCACATACACAATTAATCACATCATTCTAAGCCATTCACATACTACTTTTTAATTAGAGTGGTCTCTTATTAGTATTTTCCATGTATAGTGTTATCAATATAACTAGCATGAACCCTATATTAGAAACATGAATTGTTTTACCCACCTTAATGGAGAGAACACAAAAGCAATAAGCCCTAGTAGATGAGAACACCTCCTCCTAGCCAAAAGAGTGCACCACTTCCAAGCTCCCAAGCCCTAGCCGAAAGCTTCCCTCCTTGGCCGATTGCTACCCTAGCCGAATGCTTCCCTCCTTGGCCGAAAGCTCCAAGCAACCAAAGAACCACACACTCTCTTATCTTTTATAACTCTCACAATATATTACTATAGCTTTAGAAATTACACTTTGCATATGAAAAATTAGCCATGAGAAAGGGGGTATTTATACTAAAAAATGAGGGGAATGGAGGGCTAAGATCATCTTGGTGGTTGCAAAATGAAAGGCTTAGATTCAAGTAGGAGTTAGGAAAACTACCCACCTCCTTGAAACTACCCCCATGTTCTCCACACCAAAAATTCAACTTTCCCTCCAAAAGAATGCTACCCGGCCAAGCAAAAGAAATGTGCAATGCACGTGTACGTGTAGTGCACGTGCATGCAACTAGGCCAAATTTGTACATTCTAAAATTGTATAAAAATAATTTTGTTTAAAAAAAGTCTTCTACATGACAAGTTTAATTAAAATAAATTAATTCATGGGCTTTCTTTTTGGGCCAAAATAATTTTATAAAAATAATTAAAAAAAATGCTTTTGGGCTTTTTAAAGAAAAGGCTTTTTAGTTAAATCAAATAAGGCTTTTAAAGAAGGCTTTTTGTACTAAAATAATTTGAGAAAATTATATTTAAACATACACATCATGATAAAATAATCCAAAAAAATATTGCACGTGCACAACACGTGCAAAATAAATAATTTCTCATTAATTGAAAAATCAGGGTATTACAGCACTCCCTCCTTAGAATAGTTCCGTCCCCGGAACTACAATCAAGAGCGAGAAAACAAAATACAACACACTCAACAAGAAATAAAGATACAAAAATACAATCAAGCAAAAAACTCAGGATAGTCCTTCAACATCCTCTCCTCAGATTCCCAAGTAGCCTCTTCAACCAAGTGGTTTCTCCAGACTACCTTGACCATCGGTATCGTCTTATTCCTCAAGACTTTCTCCCTTCGGTCAACAATCTCAACAGGAGACTCGATGTAATTCAGGTCTAACTGCAAACCTTCCGGCACTTCAGGCAAATGATGACTCGGGTCCGGAATATAACCTCTCAGCATAGACACATGAAAGACATTGTGCACCTGAGACAACTCTTCCGGTAATTCAAGCCGGTAAGCAGTTTTCCCGATCCTTTTCAATATCTTATACGGGCCTATAAACCTCGGGGCTAACTTCCCGCCTTTGCCAAAACGAACCACACCTTTACTGGGTGATACCTTCAGAAAGACGAAGTCACCAACCTCAAACTCAAGGTCCCTTCTCCGGTTGTCTGCATAGCTTTTCTGCCTGCTCTGAGCTTCCACCAACCTTTTCCTGATCAGATCAATCTTCTCAGAAGTCAGTTGCACAAGCTCAGGACCAAACAACTGACGCTCCCCAACTTCATACCAACAAACAGGAGTCCTGCACTTCCTGCCATACAGAGCTTCGTACGGCGCCATCCCAATACTGGCCTGAAAACTGTTGTTGTAGGCAAACTCCACCAAAGGTAAATGCCTTTCCCAACTGCCTCCAAAGTCTAGTATGCAACACCGCAGCATATCCTCAAGAATACGATTGACTCTCTCGGTCTGCCCATCGGTTTGCGGATGAAAAGCAGTGCTGAAATCCGTCTTGGTACCCAAAGCTGCCTGAAGACTCCTCCAAAAAAGCGAAGTAAACCGCGCATCTCGATCAGACACAATGGTCGAAGGAACGCCATGAAGTCGGACAATCTCACCAACATACATCTCAGCCAACTTGTCCATCGAAGCAGTGAGTTTCATCGCCAAAAAGTGAGCGGACTTGGTAAGTCGATCGACTATAACCCAAATTGCATCATTGCCTTTAGGACTCTTAGGCAATCCCGTAATGAAATCCATACTGATGTTATCCCACTTCCATTCCGGAATAGGTAACGGCTGTAATAGACCTCCGGGTCTCTGATTTTCGGCTTTGACTTGCTGACAAACCTCACACTTCGCGACAAATTCAGCCACATCCCGCTTCAAACCTGACCACCAGAAATGCTGTTTGATGTCCTTGTACATCTTAGTACTCCCAGGATGTACAGACAGAAGAGTAGCATGCGCCTCCTGAAGAATACTCTCTTTCAGGTCCCCCTGATTTGGAACGCACAGCCTGTCTCCGAACCACAGCACTCCATCCCTGGTCTGAAATCCGGGCAACCTGCCAGCACCAACCTGCTCCTTCATCTCCAGAATATCAGCATCAACTTCCTGACTTGCAATGATCCTTGCATTCAAAGTAGGCTGAAGCCTCAACTGAGCCAAAGATGCTCCCAATCCTTGCAAGACAACTTCAATCCCAGCTCGGTCCAGCTCCTCAATCAGATGCCTCTGAGTTGTAATCAAACAGGCCAAACTGCTCTTGCGGCTAAGTGCATCCGCCACAACATTAGCTTTTCCAGGATGATACTTGATCTCAGGTCGCATATCCTCGAGCACTTCCAACCATCTCCGCTGCCTCAGATTGAGATCCCTCTGCTGATATATATACTTCAAGCTCTTGTGATCCGTGTACATATTCAACTTCTCACCGTACACGTAGTGCCTCCATTGCTTCAAAGCAAAGATAATCGCAGCCAACTCCAGATCATGAGTCGGATAATTTTTCTCATGCGGTCGTAGTTGCCTAGACCCATAAGCGATTACTCTTCCTTCTTGCATTAAGACACAACCAAGCCCCCGATGTGAAGCATCGCTATAAACGTCATACTCAACACCAGCTCTAGGCAAAGCCAGGATAGGTGCAGTAGTCAGTCTATCTTTCAACTCCTGAAAACTCGCCTCACATTGCTCGGTCCACTTGAAGCTCACATTCTTCTTGGTCAGCCCTGTAAGCGGTACAGCTATTTGAGCATAACCTTGAATGAATCTCCGATAGTACCCAGTCATCCCAAGGAAACTTCTGACTTCCTTCACTGTAGTAGGCCTTGCCCAGTCTCTCACCGCCTCTATCTTCTGAGGGTCAGTTGCCACTCCCTCCTTAGAAAGGATGTGACCTAGGAATGCCACTTCAGATTTCCAGAAATCACACTTGGATAACTTGGCATACAACTGCTGCTCTTCCAACTTCTGCAAAACTGCTGCCAGATGCTCAGTGTGCTCCTCCTCAGACTTGGAGTACACGAGAATATCGTCGATAAACACCACGACGAAAGAATCAATAAACGGCCTCAGAACTCTGTTCATCAAGTCCATGAAGATTGCAGGTGCATTCGTCACTCCGAATGGCATAACTAAGAATTCGTAATGCCCATGCCGAGTTCTAAATGCAGTCTTATGCACATCTTCAGCTTTCACTCGAACTTGGTGGTAACCTGATCGAAGATCTATTTTGGAGAATACAGCTGCTCCTTGCAGACGATCGAACAAGTCATCGATTCGAGGAATCGGATACTTATTCTGAACAGTGACCTTATTCAGCTCCCGGTAATCGATGCACATTCTCATCGATCCATCCTTCTTCTTTACCAAAAGCACTGGTGCTCCCCAAGGTGACGCACTAGGTTGAATAAAGCCTTTTCCCAATAGTTCCTCAATCTGCCGTTTCACCTCATCCTGTTCCACTGGAGCCATCCTATAAGGTGCCTTAGAAATGGGTGCACTCCCCGGTTGAACAGTGATGCTAAACTCTACATCACGATGCGGAGGTAACCCAGGAAAATCTTCCAAGAACACAGTCGGATAGTCCCGAACCACAGGAATCCCTTGCACTTCCACAGGAGTCTCTTCCTTGCGGATAGTTGCCACCAGCTTAGAACACTTCCGCTTCCCTTGGAACACGACTTCAGGTCCACCTGGAGCCTTCACTGTCACCGTCTTGGCCTTACACTCGATGCTCGCACTGTACACCGACATCCAATCAATGCCAATGATAACATCGACTCCCAAGATAGTCAGTTCGATCAGATCAATGCCAAAGATTCTATCCCAAATCACAATCTCACAATCAGCATAATACCGATCAGTGGTTAAAGTTTCCCCTGACGGAGTAGCTACTGATAAGATCTTGCCTGGGAAAATCTTCGGTTCAACTCCCAACACTTTAGCAAACTTTGAAGACACAAAAGTATGAGAGGATCCAGTATCAAACAATACGACAGCTTTAATTCCATATTCCGATGTAAAAGGTCCATCAAATTCGAAGTATGAGACATGAATTTTCAAGTCAATATTTCCATTTCATTGAATTTCAAACTTTATACATTCGAATTTAAAAACATTTTTGACATCAGAACGGAAAGAAACAGAAGCTACAACACTCTAACTCCTACGGGTCCTCTTCGCTGCTCGAAGTTCTTCCCGCAGTTCATCAACCTCATCCTTCAGCACATCAGTTAGGTTCTTTTTCTTCTCAAGTTCCCAAATCCGATGGCTAAGAACAGAATAGTCGGCCTTCCGCTTCTCCAGCTGAGCCTCCAACAATCCAACTCTCTCCTTCAGGGTTTCCACTTGCCTCTGAAGAGAAGTCACAAGACCACTGGGAACTGGTACTTCCTCTTCGTCGGAAGAAGAATCATCAGATGAATCCGGAGGTGGGGTGATCTCTCGGGATTCAGGGTACTCCTCATCATCAGAATCAGCTTGTCCAGGGTAGTACTCGTCCTCGGAATCTGCCTGTCCAGGATGGTACTCTTCCTCAATGATGTGCCAGTCGTCGCCTCCAGCAGGGTCGAAGTGATCAGCCATCTTAGAAATAGAGAGGAGAAAGCATAAATCTCAGAGCAACACAAATGTAAGTCACTTACATTTAAATCTCTAGATTCAAACACACACTCTAATGTCCACTTCTAGGGTGTCGTTCCCTATAAATTTGTACAAGTGTGAAAGTGTAGAAAGCGTGGCTCTAATACCACTCTGTAACGCCCCGAATCCCAAATACACTGAATTCGAGATGTTCTACAGGATCTTTTCACTTTCTTAGTACACTTTTACAGGGAAATAAAAACTTTTCATCATACATCAGAGTTTACATCAAATTTACATCTTTCTTTTGCACAGCGGAAATAAAATACAACAATTAAATACAAGTATAACAGCTTGATAAAATCTTTAAGCATCCAAATCTTCTTTAATCTTTAGCATGACATTTACCTGCATGTTAGACTGTGGGTACGTCAGTTTATTCAACCGACGATCATTATACACGGCCGTCCTCGCTTGCCGGAAATAGTATAACTTAACAATTCATATTTAGCAAACACAAACTTGTCACATTTCAAACTAAAGGGACTACCCTATTGATGTCGTGTTGTGATTGTGCACTTAGTCCTTAATGCAGTTAATTATGTTACATGACGCTAATGCACACTTGTTCGGATTCTATGCATCCCATACTACATAGGTCCGAGGGCAAGCCCTTATTCGTTCTTCATCTTTATAGGGTTCAATCCCCCGTTATGCCTTAAACTACTACTGTAACTACGGTAGTGTCTTAGATGTCCTATGATCTATGAGCCCATGTCCAGGCAGCCTGGAGGGGAATCCCACGCACTGTCACGACGCATCGAGCAGGCAACCTATGGACAATTCAGCCTCCGCCATGGAACAATGGCACCACCCATAGCCACTCGAACATCCCACGAGCGTCGCCACCGGGACGATAATTCCGGAGTAGCGCCCACGCACTGTCTTGACGCATCAAGCAGGCAACCTGTGAATCGCTCTCACACCGCTATCCGTTGGCCCTCATACTCGTGTTTTTCTTCTACTTTCATCACATCTCCACTATGTACTAGTCCTTAGTTTTATTTAAAAATCATGAACAAAATAATCACTAGAGTTAGCCTCTCCATCAACCGGACTTATTCATTTGTTTCAACATGACCAACCTTGGTCTAATTTCAATTCAATTCATCTTTCTCAATGCCGGGGAGACTTAGCTACTCTATTTCAAATTTCATTTCACAATCTTTAAGTCATAACCACTTTCATGTCACAATTTCATATTCTTTCTTATTCATGATTGCTCTTTGTTCACAAGTCCATAGTGAATACTTATAACTCATAAAAATTCATATTCATGGCCAACAATTTCATCAACATGATTTCTAAATTTCCAATATCATACAATGCACTCATGCACTTATAATTAAACACCCATACTTTACATTTTGCACAATATCCTCAAGTGAAAATTGATAATATCATGTCACACCACAAAATAAATTCATTTCAATATATCCTTATAAAGTGTAAATTTTCATAAGTATGTATTTTAGAACCATAGCTTTACTATACTATTTGTTCACAAACTATATTATATTTTCTTCAAATAATACCCAAACCAATCCCATAAAATTCCTTGTATTTTTATGAAAATTACCATATTTTTCTCACATTTTTTGGACATCAAAATCTCACAAAAAAATATTTTTCCCTAAGTGCTAGGGGAAGGATTCGAACCCAGCACAGTAGAGAAGAAGGCCAGAGCACCCGCCGATAGGCCAATCGGTGCTAGCGATTAGAAGAGGGCGATTAAGTATATATGCTATCACTTCGCTGTTCATATATATATATACACAGTCAATTAAAAAGATGGGGAGGCCGGGTTTCGAACCACACCGCTCGGGGAAACCGAACTGAGTCACCGACCGCCTGAGCCACTGGCTCAGGTTGTCACAGTATGGGTTAAAACCCATTAGACTCATATTCACACTGTTTTTAGAAATCAACTCGATGTTCAAAACAATTTGATTCATATTGCCTTTATATAAACCACTGAAAAATTCCAGATTTAATCTTCTTTATTCCATCTTCAAAACAGTAAGTGTAAAAATAAATTTTTGTACTAAAAACACATTTTCTCCACCCAAATTAATTATTTTAATTAAAACTAGCAAATCTTTTATTTTCGACATTGAAAAGAATCGATTGATCTTCTAATCTCTCTTTTATCCCAAAATTTTCCATGATAATTTACTGGTTATTAAGCTACATTCACAACACAATACAACTTGGATTTTCCCATACTCATACTAGCCAAAGAATTCATATAGCACATGAATAGGTGAAACTCAACAATTACTAAGTTTGGTATATTTCTAAATTGATGACAACAAGCAATTCTTTGGTTCATTTATGCCACTTCTACACATGAATTCAAAGCATTCAATATACTTTTCTATTCAAATTCCATAGTGGTATTATCTTTATCAATTGTCATGTCTCAACCACACAATTTGCAAGTAATTAATAAAGATTTTCACACCTCATGCTAATCACATTGCATCATTATTCAATTAAACTAAGTAATCATAGAAAGTGCTTCATATGGTATAATTTCATGCAAGCAATTCACATACACAATTAATCACATCATTCTAAGCCATTCACATACTACTTTTTAATTAGAGTGGTCTCTTATTAGTATTTTCCATGTATAGTGTTATCAATATAACTAGCATGAACCCTATATTAGAAACATGAATTGTTTTACCCACCTTAATGGAGAGAACACAAAAGCAATAAGCCCTAGTAGATGAGAACACCTCCTCCTAGCCAAAAGAGTGCACCACTTCCAAGCTCCCAAGCCCTAGCCGAAAGCTTCCCTCCTTGGCCGATTGCTACCCTAGCCGAATGCTTCCCTCCTTGGCCGAAAGCTCCAAGCAACCAAAGAACCACACACTCTCTTATCTTTTATAACTCTCACAATATATTACTATAGCTTTAGAAATTACACTTTGCATATGAAAAATTAGCCATGAGAAAGGGGGTATTTATACTAAAAAATGAGGGGAATGGAGGGCTAAGATCATCTTGGTGGTTGCAAAATGAAAGGCTTAGATTCAAGTAGGAGTTAGGAAAACTACCCACCTCCTTGAAACTACCCCCATGTTCTCCACACCAAAAATTCAACTTTCCCTCCAAAAGAATGCTACCCGGCCAAGCAAAAGAAATGTGCAATTCACGTGTACGTGTAGTGCACGTGCATGCAACTAGGCCAAATTTGTACATTCTAAAATTGTATAAAAATAATTTTGTTTAAAAAAAGTCTTCTACATGACAAGTTTAATTAAAATAAATTAATTCATGGGCTTTCTTTTTGGGCCAAAATAATTTTATAAAAATAATTAAAAAAAATGCTTTTGGGCTTTTTAAAGAAAAGGCTTTTTAGTTAAATCAAATAAGGCTTTTAAAGAAGGCTTTTTGTACTAAAATAATTTGAGAAAATTATATTTAAACATACACATCATGATAAAATAATCCAAAAAAATATTGCACGTGCACAACACGTGCAAAATAAATAATTTCTCATTAATTGAAAAATCAGGGTATTACACCTTCCCCCAACTGCAGCCCCCTGTCCTCTGTCTCGCTGCCAACCCTGCCGGTACTCCCCCTACCGTGTGCCGCCCCTTTGGCCACCGCCAGTCGCCAGGCAGTGCAGCCGATTGATGGTTGCTGGTTGTTAGTTGTGTGGGATCATCTTTTATCGTGGACCGTGCGATTGATCTTGGTTCTTGATCATCTTTGTTTTGGGACGTTCGATCTTGATCTTTGATTGCTAGCCGTCGGATCTGCATCATCTTGATCTCTTGTTTGATAGCTGTTCGATTATCCGATCTTGATCCATATCGAGATCCGTGCTTAGTTTCGTGATTGCGATCGTGATCGTTGTTTGTGATAATCTCGTTCATGATTCGTTGCTATTGAGTTCGTGCCCAGAAATATGTTCCCGTTATTCTTGCTCTTTGTTCTGTTGGATTCGTCGTCTCTCAGACAAGTAACTTGTACTCCAATTCATTTGTTTGATACAAGTCAAAAAGTTCACCTATAGTGTAGTTGGTTCTAGAGACGACTCTTGTTTGTGTTTTCCTTGATGGGTTTCATCTCAATTGTGAAAATTTAATTATAGATGACTCACGACACAATATGGACATGAATTAACCTAGGATTCATCCGTTCTTGATTTTTGATCATGTATGTGAGACTTGTGCAAGAATTCGTGTTTTGGTTGAGATCCATGTGAAATACTTGGCGTGGATATGTTAGATACCCTAATTCATGATGTTTAGACACTTGGTAGACTTTATTTCAAGTTTGGATGTGTTTGGATCAATTTTCTTGAATCTATGTTGATTTTGTTTGAAGGAGAAAAATCTGTATTTTTGGCACTGTTCTGTTTCATTTGCTGTTTTCTACTGTTCGGTATAAAATATGAGTTTTAGATAATTTCGTCTATTTTCAAACCCCTCTGACCTTGTTTGATTGTGATTTCGTATGACTGAGTTATGACAGTTTTAGTACAGAGGTGTCGATCTTTTCCAGATTATGTTTTTCGGTAATTTTGATAACAAACGATTTTTAAGAACCATGCTGTACATATTATGTTGATTTGAAAATTTGGTCAGTGTTTCTTTATTAAGTTAGGAATTACCCAGAATTTTGGCGAATTTTATTGATAAGTTTTATGTGATGTTTCATGCTCGTTTCTAAAATCTATACATGCTGTATTTTGCTCGCTGTTTTGTAAAGAATCCTATTTTCACTATGATTACTTATACTGTATGAAAATTGTTTGTGAAATAGGAAAGTATATTTTATCTATTTTCACCTCCCTTTGGCAGATTTGGATTTCGTTTCACTGGTTGTGAGATATCTCAGTTTTCGTACAGTAGTGTTGGGACTTCCAGATTTTCCAAAGTGTCGTTTCTTGATGTTTTCTTATTTTTGATGACTAAACTAATTTTACTGGAATATTATGAAACTTTATATTTTGATGCTAGACATATAGTGTAATATCCCAGATTTTTCCTAAATTTATTTGAGAGGTTTTGATGCAGTTTTCCTGATTGAGAATTCGTTTTCCATATTTATGACTGAACATGTTTTCTGTTTTCAAATCTGTTTTGAGTTATGATGTTGTGAATTACTGTATGACTTATTTATATTCGCTAGATTCATGTAGGAGTCTATTTTCCAGATCCTTCGACGGATCTAGATTTGGATGTTTGTAGTAGCGGAAATCACTGTTTTAGTACAATACTGTCTTGCTCTCCTGAATTAGAAAACTAGTTGTTTTACCCTGTTATGTGTTATCTTGTACCTGTACTTGTTTATCTTGCACCCTGAACCTGATACATGTTTATACCCTGTTATCCTTGCTTTGTTTTGCGATACATACATGCATGTCTGATTATAATAATAAATGACCAAGTCGGGGTTTTAAGGGAAAGATCTAATAGTGGATAATTCAGAAACGTGTACTCGGAAGGGAGCCCGTATTTTCCATTTTGATTCATGTTGATACATGAACCTGTTGATGCATGATACCTATTGGTTCATGTACCTGTTACCTATTGATGAATGATACCTGTTGGTTTATGTATCTGTTACCTGTTGATTCATGAACCTGTTGATGCATGAATCGAATGATTCGTGTACCTGTTTTGATTCATGAACCTGTTTCCTGTTTCTGTTCTGATCCCGGAGTATACTGCCCTCTATGGTCCACTTTGAAATCTAAAGCGAAACTGTTTGTTGTAGCAACCATGCAGTGTGGGATACATGAAGTGCTACCTAGATAGTAATAACTACACGATTTGACACGTGAGATCTGAACATGCTACTTGACTACATGATACATGAGATTTGATACTTGAGACATGTTACATGATTACCTGTTTACATGTATACCTGTTCCCTGATACATGTTACATGTTTACCTGGATACTCGATACTTGACACATATTTACCTGATACTTGCTTACTTGACTCTTGATATATGCTACATGATACTTGATCACATTACCATGCTAGTTGTTTATGTTGACATCACGCTTATACCATGTTGCTAGTTAGTTTTCCCCATGTGCTTATATCCTACATTATAAGTGGCCCGTAACTTGCAATTGACGGGTACTTGTTTTTCTCTTTTCCTCTTTCCTACATTCGTTGAATTGCAGATTTTGGAAGAACAGGTTCCAAATGGTATCGGTGACATGAAGTTCTAGTTGCTGGAGTCTTGTTATCATTATTTCTTGTTTTCTTGCTTTGAACAATATTGTATTTTTGATACTCGGATTTATTCTTGTATTTGGGCAATGTGACCCAGGATTTTGACTTATTCAGATCATTACTATTTGAGATTAATATATTTTATTTCAAGTAATTTCTGTTGGTATCTTGTTTCAATTATGCATATTGGTTGATACTTTTGCTTCCGACTCTGATTATTTCTGTGATATGTTGTAAAGATTTTTGAACAGCTTATGGATGATGAAAATCATTCGCTAGGATTTTGTCTAATACCCGTATCCCGTATTCTTTTTGGGAAGCGGAGCGTGATAGTGAATGTCATTGTTTCTCTATTTCTCTTCTTGCTGTCCACGACTTGCTCTAAGGACATATTTTTCCTCTCTTTTAGATGAACACCTTACAGGTAATCAAGGAGATTTGCCTGATGGACTAGGAGAGCAACTTTGGTGAAAGAATTGTTATGCTGTGCCGCTTAATAATTATTTTTTAATTTAGAGAACTTTAATAATTGAACAATGTTGTTAATTCTTGTATTTGTGGGCTTTGGACCCGAATATTATTATTGTTGATTCCAGAAGTTGGATTGATATTTTGTTGGTTAATTTATGCTTAAATTCCAAGTATTGTTATTCATGTGATTACTTCTTTTATTGCATGCGTGGTTGTTTTACTTTCTGTTTTATATTGTTGAGTTGAATCGATGTCAGCCTATGAATACGCAAGTCATTCGCTGGGCCATGTCACGTGCTTACATTCCGTATTTTTAGAAAGCGGGGCGTGACAAGGTTTTTAGTGGTATCAGAGCCAGGTTTGACTCTAACTAGTTTGGGATTGGATCCTGATTAGTTTGGGTTTAACCGATTTGACTCAACAATATGTACAACCCGTGAATCACATGGATAATTGATAACCAACTTATAATCTGGATGCTAACTTTTTTATTCTTATTTCAGGCCATGGCTAGAAAGGGTTCTTCGTCCTCCCGAGCTAGGGATGATCAGCCGGAAGAGCCCACTATTGCTCAAGTGATGCGAATGCAGCATACGCAGAATGAGCTGCTGACGCAACAGATGATGCTGATGCAGCGGGAGCATAGTGAATTGATGAGGGTGGCTTTGGGAGCTGCCAACAGGGAGCCTGTTGTACCTGCACCCGGGGTGTCGCCACCGAGACCTGGCAAAGTAGCAGACTTCATGAGGCTACAGCCAGACAAATTCTCGGATACTGAAGGTCCGCTGGAAGCCGAGTAATGGCTTATCAGGACTGAACAACTATTAATCGCCACACAGATAGCAATTGTTGATCGCGTGGATGTCGTGAGCATCCAGCTTGTTGACCTCGCTCACATCTGGTGGCGAGCTGAGATGGAACGGCTAGGGCTCCCCATCGCCTGTGCCATCTTCAGAGAGAGCTTTCTCACGAAGTTCTTTCCCGATGTCACCAGAAATAAAATAGAGCGGCAATTTGTCACGCTTACTCAGGTTCATCAGATAGTGTTTATTATGCAATTTTCGTTGTTATTTCATGATATATCAATGTTTAACTAAAACACTATCTTGAACCAGGGGAGTCGGACCGTAGACTGAGTCGCTTCGCCACTTCCATGGTGGCGAATGATGAAGATAAGGGCCGCCGTTTCTTGTTGGGCTTGGACATTGAGATCCAGGATCTCCTGGCTGCCTTGCGACTCTGATCCTATGCTGACATCTTAGAGGCTTCCAAAAACCAGGAGCAGACTAGTAGGTGGAAGCGCGCCATTCAGCGGTACGTTCTGCATCCTGTCACCGCTAGGACGTTTGGAGGGCCTATTAGGAGGCTAGTTCCAACCCGTCCTGCCAGGGCACTATCGTATCCACCTGCTGCTCAGAGGACGAACCCGGTCTATGTGCACTATCACAGGACTGGACACTCGCACGAGAACTGCAGGATGGCAAATTGCCAGTGCCATCTGTGTGGTAGTAGCGACCACATGGTTCTTGATTGCCTAAGGTCCATGGCCCTTGCACCGGCTAGAGGTTCCGCTCTGTAGGGAGCGCTTGCCCGTGGTCAGGGCGGACCACCACTCCCACCTCAGAGGCAGGCTTTCGATAAGAGGAGAGCAACTCCTCAGGGAGGTCCTTCTAGAGGTCGTGATCAGGCCTACAACCTGACTACTGAGGATGCTGAGACCGCTTTGGGAGTTGTTGCAGGTATATCTGTAGTTGTGTTTTATTTTATCTTCTTGTTATCTTATTATTTTATTCTATTGCTCTATCATGTAATTCTTTCATCCATATCTGTTCTTCCATTTTGCCTTCTACATGTTGTGTTTTCATCTTTGAATTCTTGCCAGGCATTATTCTAGTTCACTCCTTTCCCGCCCATGTCCTCTTTGATTCCGGGGCAACTCATTCTTTTGTTTCCTCCCGCTTCGTCGACTTCCACAGTTTGGTATGTAGTGAGATGTCAGCAATATGGAGTTAGTGTAGGTGCCCTAGAGACAATACATTAGAGTTTTAGAAACGCTATTATGTCATCATGTTTTAGTGATTATTAAAATATAAGTTTATTATGTCTTTATTTACTGCGTTATAAATGTTAGCATAATAAATGTCCTTAGAATATGATACAAATTATATAGATTCAAATATGAGATTTGAACATGAGATTATATATGTTAAGAGTATCATATTCTTAAATGTCCCTAGTCGAGTATTATTATTATAAGGACAATAATAATACATCAAGACTAGTATGTTGATTGACTGATGACCATATCTCATTGGTCATTAGTATAGAGATGCTAAAGTCAATGCATAGGTACATGTAAGAGTACAGTGTACTGGACTGACCCACCGTGAGATTCTACATGGAAGATTATAAATAGTGTCATAAGAAATCTCACAGTGATAATGGTGTAATGATCCTTAGACCTGAAATCATTATAGTTCTACATGAGAATTAATATACTTTGATTTCATCAAAAGTTATCTTTAACCGGGTAATGATAAAGATGGTTGTTGGGTATATTATGAATCATGTGAGAGATATGAATGATCTAGATGGGATTTAACCCTCCTATTTATAGGAGTGATATTATTGGCCTCTTGTTTGAGTGAGACTATGAAATGCATGGCTATGCTCAAATATTGATTTGTTTGAATAGTCTACTCATCGATCAAGAAAATAAAGATTAAATTATGAAGAGGATGACACAAACCATGCCTCAAGTTTAATCTATAATATCAAGGTTAAAAGGATTATATTACATGGAACATTAGTCACGAAAGGTTTAATCGAATCACCGATTTATTATTATTACTTGGGTAGCAATGATGTATTACTAGATGCCGCTCATTGTTTATAATTTTATTGAATAATAAAATTATTGCCAACGTAATAATAACCTACAGGGTCACACACAAGAACGCTTGAAGGAGATTTAATTTAAATTATGAATTTAAATTAAATAGTAATTCGATTTTATTTATAATATTAATTAAGTGAGACTTAATTAATTAATTAAATAGAATTTCAAATTTACTAATTATTAGAATTAGAATTATATTAGAATATTAATTAAGTTTGACTTAATTAATTATTTAATTAAGAATTCTAATTTTAGTAAAAGCCCAATGGGATTGGGCTTTAGAAAATAGATTTTTCTCTCTATATAAACATCTTAAACTCTCAAAATTAGGGTTAGAGGTTCAAGAGAAAAACCCTAGCCGTTTGAGAGATGAAGATGGAGATAGAGAGAAGTTGGTTTTCGGATGCTAGTACATCGCTCCTTCAAAGATCAAGCGTTCGTGTGGATACCGGTAGAGTGTAGATTGCGAGAGCGGGATGCGTGGTGATTCAAGAAGCTTGGACCTCTTTAATTCTCCCTTATTAAATTGTTAAAGCTTCTTAAGGTATTTATTCTTAATCTCCGAATTAAATCTTGTGTTTTCGCATGGATCCTACGGAGGGTTTCGATTTTTATTTATTTTTCATGCTTATTCCGCTGCGTTTATGTGCTCGAAACCCTTCATATGGAACATCACTACAGGTGGAGGTACCATTCTGTGCTCTCAGATCTATGAGCAGAGCCCTTTGGTTATTAGAGGAGTTGATTTTGTAGCCGACCTTATTGTCATCAACAATTCGGATTTTGATGTGATCTTGGGCATGGACTGGCTCGGTATTACTCATGCTATGATTGACTATCATAAGAAGAAGGTGGTGTTCCAAGTACCAGACCGTCAAGAATTTGAATTCCATGCTGGTGAAATGCCGCTTGGCCGTGTTGAGAAGTCGGCGAGTCTTGAAACTAGAGTAATGCAGGAAGTGGATGCTGTTGGTGTTGTCGCACCTTTGATTGTGCGAGAGTTTCTTAATGTGTTTCCAGATGATTTGCCAGGGCTGGTGCCAGATCGAGAAGTCGTGTTCGGGACTGATGTCCAGCCTGGGTACAGCTCCTATTTCTAAGTGCCCGTACTGGATGGCGCCAGTTGAGTTGGCGGAGTTGAAGGAGCAGATTCAGGAGTTGCTGAATAAGGATTTTATCAGGCCGAGTGTCTCGCCTTGGGGAGCCCCTGTGCTGTTTGTCAACAAGAAGGATGGTAGTCGCAGGTTGTGCATCGACTACCGCAAGTTGAACAATGTCACAGTGAAGAACCGGTACCCGTTGCCGAGAATCGATGACTTGTTCGACCAATTGGGTGGTTCTTCTGTGTTTTTCGAAGCTGGACCTTCGTTCTGGGTACCATCAGGTCAAGGGGAAAGCTGAAGACGTACAGAAGACTGCCTTTTGCACTCGATATGGTCACTATGAGTTCTTGGTGATGCCTTTCGGGGTTACGAATGCTCCAGCCGTGTTCCCGAGCTTGATGAATCGAGTCTTCTATCCCTTCCTGGATAAGTTCATTGTAGCGTTCATTGATGATATCCTCTTCTATTCTCGGAGTCGTGATGAGCATGTTGAGCACTTGCAGATTGTCTTGCAGATGTTGAGAGAATATCAGCTGTATGGGAAACTTAGCAAGTGCGAGTTTTGGTTGGACCATGTTGCCTTCTTGGGCATATTATTTCTGGCGATGGAGTTTCTGTCGATCCGTCGAAAATCTCTGCAGTTAAGGATTGGCCGACGCCGAAATTTGTATCTGAAGTTCGTAGTTTCCTTGGGCTAGCAGGTTACTACAGGAAGTTCGTTCGGGATTTTTCAAAGATTGCCGGGTCGTTGACCAAGTTGACTGGGAAGGAATAGAAATTTGTGTGGGATGCATCCTGTAATGAAGCCTTCGCTGAACCAAAAGATCGGTTGACATCAGCACCTATGTTGACGATACCGGATGGATCAGGAGGTTTCGTAATTCATTGTGATGCCTCAGGCAGAGGTTTGGGTGCAGTTCTGATGCAACGAGGCAAGGTTGTCGCTTATGCTTCTAGGCAATTGAAGCCGCATGAGAAGAACTATCCTACACATGACTTGGAGCTTGCTGTTGTGATTTTTGCCCTGAAGATTTGGAGACACTACCTACTTGGAAACCGAGTGGAGATTTTCACTGACTACAAGAGTCTCAAGTACGTGTTTACTCAGAAGGAGCTGAATATGAGGCAGAGACGATGGCTGGAACTAATGGCAGATTTCGATGTTAATTTGCAGCACCATCTGGGTAAGGTCAACTTAGTACCTGATGCTCTGAGCAGAAGACCATTTGCCATGGTTTTTACTAAGCAGAAGGAGCTTTTCGAAGAGATGAGAAGATTGGAGTTGGAAGTGATTTTTCCTGGTACCGAGCAGAGCTGTATGATGCTTCAGCTGCATTCGTCGTTGGTGGATCAGATTAAAGAAGCACAGTCAGGTGATGAGCAGTTACAGGAGTTTCGAGCTGAAGTTGAAGCAGGTTCGAGAACTGACATGGTTATTCATGAGGATGGATCTCTCCGCTTTGGGACCCGTCTTTGTGTTTCGAAGGGGGAGGTCAGACAGAAGTTGCTTAAAGAAGCTCACCGTTCGCCGTATTCTATCCATCCCGGTGGTACAAAGATGTATCGGGATATGAAATTGCACTTTTGGTGGCATGGTAAGAAGAAAGCCGTGGTGAGGTATGTGTCGCAGTGTTTGATCTGCCAGCATATGAAGGCAGAACATCAGAGGACTGCTGGGCTTCTTCAACCTCTTCCTATTCCGGAGTGGAAATGAGAGAACATTACCATGGACTTTGAGACTGCCTTGCCAAGAAGTCCCAAGGGTCACAATGTCATCTGGGTAATTGTGGAACGCTTGACGAAGAGTGCTCACTTTATTTCCTTCAGAGTGGGCCAGTCTATGGAGAGCCTCGTAGAGAAGTACAGGCAGGAGATTGTCAGATTGCACGGGGTCTCTGTCAGCATTGTATCAGACAAAGACACTAGATTCCGATCGCAGTTCTGAGAGAGTCTTCAAGGAAGTCTTGGGAGTAAGCTGAACTATGGTATTGCGTTCCATCCGCAGACAAATGGGCAATCGGAGAGGACCATTCAGACATTGGAATATATGTTGAGGTCCTATGTTCTGCAGTTTGGAGGATCTTGGGAGGATCATCTACACTTGGTGGAGTTCTTGTACAATAATAGCTACCAAGAAAGTTTTAAGGCTGCTCCGTTTGAAGCCTTGCATGGTCAAAAGTGTAGATTGCCAGTGTGCTGGGATGACATTAGTGAGAGGAAGTTGTTGGGGCCTGAGCTGATCACAAAGACTATTGATTCAGTGTCCCAGATCAGGAAGCACCTACAGGCAACTCAGGACAGACAGAGAAAATGGGCAGATGTTCATAGGAGACCATTAGAGTTTGAAGTGGGTGATCATGTGTTCCTCAAGGAATCACCATGGAAGGGAGTTATCCAGTTTGGAGGCGGGGGTAAGCTAAGCCCTAGATTCATTGGGCCGTTCGATGTTGTGGAGCGAGTAGGCAAGGTGGCCTATAGACTCGCATTGCCACCGGCTCTATCTGGAGTGCATGATGTCTTTCATGTCTCCCAACTTAGGAAGTATGTCAGGGATGATATTCATGTCATCGACTACTCTGAATTTTTTGTTCGGCCAGATTTGTCCTGTGAGATCCGTCCGGTTTCGGTCTTGGACCGACGGGAGAAGATTTTGAAGAATAAGGTCATCAAGTTGGTTCGAGTTGCTTGGAATCCTCACTCACCGGGTGAGTCAACTTGGGAGCTTGAGGATGAGATCCACAAGAAGTTTCCCCACCTTTTTGTGTGATTCTTCTTCTTTTTCTTCGGGGTTATCTTATCTTCACTTGAATAAATTTTGAGGACGAAATTTTATTGTAAGGTGGGTAGGATTGTAACTCCCATTTTCATTTTTCCCCTTTTATTGTTGATCTTCATTGTAATCTCTTTTGTAATCCTATAAAATTTCATTTTGTTTCATTATTGTATCGAATAATATCAATTCTAATATTATTCATGTTTATCCTTAATCTCAGTTTGATTATTTGAATCTTACTTCTCCTTTTCCTAATTCAAATTTAATTTCATCAAATTGTCTTTTGTCTTGTTGGGTTGAGAATTGTCCTCCTATTTGACCCATATTGTACCAAACCCTATACCCACCTCCTATTGGATCTTGTACCCAAACCCACTAACCTAAAACTACGCCATATCTCCACTAACAAAAACCCCCAGATATTTACTCCTCACGATCCCAACTCCTCGTATCTCTCTCTCTCTCTCTCTTCTTTATACAGCCAAACCCTTCATCTTCTCCCAAAAAAACTCCAGTACTGTGCAAACCCTAACCCCCGTACTGTTCACCCTCTACCCCTGATTACTGTTCATCCCTTCCCGCTCTCTCTCCCTGTTTATCCATCCGCCGAGCCCCTTAGCTGCTCCGATCCCTTCTCCTGACCCCCTTCATCCTCTCATCTCCGTCCTCGTCTCCAACAACCCATCATCTTCAACTCCGCTCAAACCCAACTTCACCGCACCCATTACCGTCATCGCCATCGCCTTCCACTCTTTTCGCTGTTAACCTCGTCGTTGCCTCTGCCGTGGTCGCCGCTGTTGTGCCCCTGACCGTCATGGTCGCCATCCCCTCTCCTGCCCTCTTTCTTTCTCTGTCGAAGTCAAGGAAGCAGCACAGTGGGTGCCTTGGTGCTTGCTGGTGTGTTGAGTAGAGGGAATCTGCTCTTGCTGTTTGCTATTTGTGTGAAGGAAGTTAGAGTTTGCTATTTTGCTTTGGGATCCGTGTGTGCTTACTGATCCGCTGTATGGGTGTTACTGTGTTGCTGTTTTGCATGTAGCTCGCATGTTTTTTGGGTTGTCCCCGGGATCCTAATCCTGTTATTCCCTATATCGGATCTAACGTCGTCCTAAAGGCAAGTCATCTCACTCTCGAATTGTATTGTATCGTGTTCGAGACTATTTATTGAATCCTGCATGTAGATCCCTATTTATTATCGTATATTGTTATTGTTATCTATCGTTGGGATACTACGAATTTACACGAGCGAATCTAAGTAGTAGTCTTGACTTCGTGCCGTCTGTTGCCACCAATGTATAGATCTTGCATGCATACATGTAGTTAATTATTGAATATAGGAATAGGGATTACTATTATATTTCAAGTCATGACATTGTGCAACTATTGTAGATTGCATACTAGTATTGATTGCTTACACGATTGATGTTAGTGTGTTAGTTGATTGTGATTAGCAAGATTATGGGTATTATACATTTTAATACCATGTTCACATAGATGTAACTTGCTGCAATTTATGATTGTTAACCCCTAATTCATCGTTTATAACATTTTAATTATTTTATTCATGAAAAATATGTTGAAACCCTGAAGTTTATTGCCAACATGAACATTACCATGATATTTCGACCTTGATAATGTCAACAAAATCAATAACTTCCTGAATATAAAATGTAGCCCCATGTTTCTTGTTTCCAGAACATCCAGACGTTTTGAATTCCAACGTATATTGCATGAGTTATGTCCTTCTTTTTGCTGTTGCGCTGTATTTTCAGATTTATGCACATACCATGTTAAACTGATGAATTAGGTAAACTAATGATCAAATATTACCATGATAATTTCCAGAATGATAGACAACATGCTTAGGGTAATAAAAAATACTTCTGATGATTTTTAAAATGAATATTTACTGATGTTACAACTGAAACTAGTTGACACTGATAACCAGCCAGAAACGATAACCTGTAAAGAACACTGAAATTCACCTAGCTACTGTTGTCGGAATTTGGACTTTAAATATGCGTTGGGACCGGGCAGGAGTCTAGTTTCTAGACGTATCCACATTTTCTATTCTGTAGCAATGGGAATTCTGATTTTGGAACAGCAACCTACTGCTGTCCAAAATTGGGTTTCTACGTTTAATAATATATTATTGAATCTATAATGTTTAACTTGGTGTATTTGATTGTATCGAGTACATTGCATGATCTTAGGGTTGTGTTTTCATCATTCTAGTGTCTCTTATTAATCGGATTATCGCTTCCCATTGATATTTCTGTCCCTATTGTTCCCTATTAGCGTTGTATGTTAATTGAATAAAGAATGTTAATCAAGGGTTAAGGGTTGACTAGGGTAGTTGATAATATAGTGACTGTACTCGGGAATGTGGGCTTTGTTTTTCAAAATATTGTGTCCGCTAGTGCAATCGATTTATTGTTTGATTACTGAACACAGTATCCCAATTCATCGTGTATTGTTTTAGGATTATTATGCCGACTATTGTTATTGTTATTATGCAAGAAATTGCTATTGTTATCGTGACGAGTACATGACCTGTAGAATCTACCACCTTAGTCTAAACGAAATTGATTGTATGCATCGAACCTGTAGTATGGGATGTAGTAGTACGTGCATTAGTTAGGATTAAAAATGAATAATAGACTTAAGACTTGATCGCATTGTCATTGCATTTTGCCATCGTTATTGAACAGTGCTATTGTTGTTGTTTACCGTTATTGTTATCATTTGTTGTCATCGTTATCAATCATCATTATTGCACATTGCATTGTTACCATTTTGCCATTGTTCATTGCCATCGACTCTATTGTTTATTGAATTCATTGTTATACCATAAATGTCATTGTTTCTCTGTTTCTCTACTTGCTGTCCATGACTTGCTCTAAGGACATATTTTTCCTCTCTTTTAGATGAACAGCTTACCGGTAATCAAGGAGATTTGCCTGATGGACTAGGAGAGCAACAATGGTGAAAGAATTGTTATGTTGCGCCGCTTAATAATTATTTTTTAATTTAGAGAACTTTAATAATTGAACAAAGTTGTTAATTCTTGTATTTGTGGGTTTTTGACCCAAATATTATTATTGTTGATTCCAGATGTTGGATTGATATTTTGTTGGTTAATTTATGCTTAAATTCCATGTATTGTTATTCATGTGATTACTTCTTTTATTGCATGCGTGGTTGTTTTACTTTCTGTTTTATATTGTTGAGTTGAATCGAAGACAGCCTATGAATGACGCAAGTCATTCGCTGGGCCATGTCGCTTGCTTGCATTCCGTATTTTTGGGAAGCAGGGGCGTGACTAATTGGTGTAATATTTTGTATTCTGGAAGATTATGTATGTATCAGTATGGGATAATGATATATAGTGATGAGATTGTAATGCCCTGAATTCCAAATATCTGTAATTCGTAGCACAACAGGATCTTTCACTTCAATTCGTACAATTTTACACGGAAATTAAAACTTTTTTATTATACAACATTGTCTTTTACATCAACGCAGCGGAATTTAGATGAATACAACATGATATACAATAATGAAAATCTTTCAATCTTGTAACAGCTTATCATAGTGACTTTAAGTCCATGTCAAGTCCAGTCCTGCAACTAGAAAATTGTGGGCATGTCAGTTGCATACAACTAACGCAATGCTATAAAACGGCGATCTCATTGACCTTGCTACCACAAACTTGAATGCATAAAAAGAAAATGTGACTATCCTAAATATGTCAGTGTATGCAATGACTTAATGCCTAATGCAGATATTTACACTACGATGACACTAATGCATACTTGTTCGGATTCTATACATCTCATTCTACGTAGGTTCAAGGGCAAGCACCTACATACTCAATATTATAGGGTTAAATCCCTCCCCATGCAACCTACTACTATGACTACAACAAGATTTAGACACTCTGCGAGTATTGTTCTCACCCCCGAATACTGGAGAACAATCTCTCTACGTGGATCATTCTATGGCCTTTACATCCATCGTCCCGGAATATTGGGAATCGTCTAACTCCGTGAGTCATTCTGGAACCCTCTTCGCATAAATGCTCCATGAGTGTCACTCTCGTCCCAGAATACTAGAGATCATTCCCGCTCCGTGGATCATTCTGTGGCCTATTTCATCCATCGCCCAGGAATAATGGGGAATGTCTCTCTCCAAGGATCATTCTGGAGTCCATAACTCACGTTTGCTCTTGTTTCATTATGTCACCAACTAGTGTTTGTCCTTAAGTTTAAATTTTAGTTATTTAGACCTACAGTTTAGCTTACCCACCAGACATCAACAAAACACTGAGACAATTAGCGCACACTGACCACTTCTCAAGAGAAAGTCAACCCACACTGGTTACTTCTCAAAATCCATATATCACAACTGCCGGTAATCTGGGCCTCGCTCACTCTAGAACCAACAACCGTCTCAACAGAGACCACAAGGTTACATCTAACCTCATCATAGATAACTTAATTCTTAATTTCCTCTTTATTCATTTTACTTGTTCATAAAACATGAAGTGACCAACTTCAACTTTCAAATGATGGTTAAAAATCAATTAAAACCTTGTAAGCAACTCAAACTATTCATTTTAATGAAATAGATTAATATCCATGAATTTTACGAGTTGAGTCTAAATTGTATTCTTTTTTAATCCTCTTTAATCATGCAAAAACTCTATTTTTGATTTGGATTAAAAAATTCCTCCAACACATTATTTAATGTGAATGTCAACTTTAATTCACAAAATATATCTTTAAAATGCTGTGGAATTATTTCTAGACCTTTAATAATATTTTAGAATATTATTATAATTTTTACCAAATTTTATAACATAAAAATCTACTTCAATCGATATAAATCGAACCTGAGACCTATCAGCCAAACTGCAAACCCCCCCCCCCCCCAAGCAGTAGACCACTCGCAGCTATTGAAAAGAAAGCACCCAGTGCTTTAAGTGCTGCTCCACTGCTTGTTCTACAAAAATCAAATTTTATATAAAAAAACAGAGCCTCCCAAGACTCGAACCCACGACCGAGGAACACTGTTCATAGCACTCAAAAGCCGTGCCAAGACCAGTATGCCCAAGGTCTATCTTTGAACATATAGGGGTGAAAATCCTTTTGTTTCAGATTTCTGTTTATAAATCTCTTTTAAAAATTATCGGTTTCTAAATTGCTTTGTATTAATAATTCGAATTACTTCCAGATTTCATTCTCCTCAATAATCTGAGTATTAGCACGAATTAACTTATAAAACTTTTATTTTAACAATATAAGGAAATTTTCTCCCCAAAATTGTACTAATTTACTTATACTTCTATACTTTGATTTGTATAAACTATGGTTCCTCATCCAAATTCAGAAAAATTTATATCAATATAATGCAAATTAATGAGATTACTTTCCTACAATTTCATCAAAACATAATATTTAAAGTCTCATCCACAGAATACTTTATTTTGACCTCTACATGAACAATCTGACATGTATCAATTAGAAAATTCAGAAAATTTCTATTCTTACATCCCACTAGTTACTACTTCCACTTTCCTTCTAATTAACATGGATATTTGCAATCGAATTGGAACACAACAAGTATCGACATAAATCATACAATAATTGAACTAATAATGTGCAATCTAGAAAGCTTCTATATTCAACATACCAATTTAATTTAGCAACTACTCATATAAAGTTAAGCATGCACAATTCTACTAAATTAGAAGGCAACAAGAACGCCCACCTATTAGGAGATCTTAATTTCTCCCTCGCATATGAACTCCGAGAAATCTCCAAGTCCCTCCTCGAAATCCGTGCCCAAAGGGAGAAAGAAACCCCCAGCAAGCATTCGGCACCAATAGTAAACATAATTTCATTTTTTTTTTTTTTGCTTTTCTTATGAAAGCCAAAGGTAGAGTTGGTTTTATAAAGGGAAATTAATTAATTAAAAGAAGTTAATTTAACTAATCCCACAAATCTTAATTAACTACCCACTAACTCTCTTACTCTGCTCACCCTCTCTCCAAGCAAATACCCGGTCAAACTTATTACATGTTGTTTGATTTTGGTGTGCAATGCATGTGCCCGTGCATGCTACGTGTGTGAACACAATTTATTAATAGTTTTTATTTAAATTAAATGTATATGTTATAATATGCAGTATGTATTTAATGAAACTAATTTAATTTAATTATAATTAAAGTTTTCATGCACAAATAGAAATGAACACACACACACTTCATAAATTTTATTTTTAAAGAGAATACACCCAATACGTGCACCGCAAGCACGTGCGCTGCACGTAAAAAAAATATTCAAAAAGATTTGATTAACGAGGAAATTTTTATAAATAATCGAAATACAACATACGAAAAATAAATTTTATTTATTTTATACATGCAACAATATAATCAACACGGACATAGAAAGCATGTGCATCGCACGTATAAATATATTTGAGTCAAAATATGAGAAAAAATTAAATTTCAATTTATAAAGCGAACTCGAACAAATTATAAAAATAAATAATTGAAATGCATCAGAATTTTATAATATTACACGTAAGAATATACGTATTCGACACGTGTATTGAAAGCACGGGCGATACACGTAAAAACACAAAAATAAAATTTAATATTTGAATTGGCACAAATGGGGAAAAAATTGAATTTTGAGAAGACAGAAAATGTATCAATAGTCAAAATAAAAAATACGTATGATGTTTATATTAAAATACATTACGGATATTACCCGTAACGTTACAAAATACATCTGCGTCACACCCGTGGGCAAAATTGTCATAACTCAATTTTGCGAGGTGTTACAAAGATAAAGTATGTGAAAACCCGTGCCTGCCTTGTTGTGGAGTAACGGATTATGGGTGTGGTTTTTCAAAGATTTTTTACAAAATTATTCTGTTTTCAAGACAAAGTTTTGATTTTTATTGTATAACTTGTGTTATATAATGATATTTACCCCCATAGCCCTATATATATGATGCCTGTGTGATGTTGCTTGTTTTGTCCTGGGAGGATATATATTAATTGCCTGTGATGTGGTATTTTTAATTGTTTGAAGAATTCTGTATGGAATTTCTGAAAAGGGGCTAATATTTCAAAGGAGACTCTGCCCAAATTTTAATTTAAATCTATTAAGATTATTCTAGTAAGAAATAGTTATAAAAAATAATTTTTTTTTTGGGTCGTTACATATTTGAAATCTGAAATTTTCTCTCTCAAAATATGGAACTTTATAATTCAAAAATCTGAAATTATTGTCATTTAAAATCTGAAATTTATGTCTTATAAAATATAAAAACATATCCTTAAAACCTAAAATATATATATATATACTCCTCAAGAACTAACATTTATACCCTTCTGTCACGCCCCGCTTCCCAAAAGGAGATACGGAATATGGATACGCGAATCAGTCCAGCAAATGGCTTCACCATTCATAAGCTGTCAGGATCTTTTCAATATTTCATAGGAATAATTAGGAGATAACAAGGAGAAATCAACCACGCATGCATAACTATTTCTTACTAGAATAATCTTAATAGATTTAAATTAAAATTTGGGCAAAGTCACCTCTGAAATAATAGCCCCTTTTCAGAAATTCCATACAGAATTCTTCATACAATTAAACATACCACATCACAGGCAATTAATATATATCCTCCCAGGCCAAAACAAGCAACATCACACAGGCATCATATATATAGAGCTTTGGGGGTAAATATCATCATATAACACAAGTTATACAATAAAAATCAAAATTTTGTCTTTAAAACATAATAAATTTGTAGAAAATCTTTGAAAAACCACACACATAACCCAATACTCCATAACAAGGTGGGCACGGGTTTTCACATACTTTATCTTAGTAACACCCCGCAAAATTGAGTGATGACAATTTTGCCCACGGGTGTCACGCACATGTATTTTCTATTGGACACTCATTTCCATTGCCCACGGATGATAATGGACACTCATTCCCATCGGTCCAACCATTCGAATGTCCATTATCCATGCTCGGCATCTGCAAGAGAAAATAAGGGAATCAGTCCAGATACAGAAAAATTATAAAGCATAAGTTGTAAAAGAAACATTATGAGTTATAATCATCAGCTATCTGACTAAACCCAACTCTCGCAATGCATCCAAGTCTAATTTTCCTGCTGTGTTGGACTAATATTTGAAGTCTGCTGATACCAACTTTGTAGCGCCCCAAATCCCCATACTGGAAATTTGAGACCCTAATCCAGGAGTCGAATTTTAAAATAGCCACAATCAAAGAAAAGTACAGGAAAATTGAAACTTTTATTCCATATTATTGTTACATTTACAAGTGTTACAATATCCCAATAAAATTACAAGATTTACAAATAATACAATAACACTTGAATATGTCCCTTAGATTCTTGGACCCACTCAGCTCTGCTGTACCTGTGAGTCGGCTCCGGATACCTACAAGGTGGGAAACGTCAGTACTTCGACTGACGCACTGCTGATAATAACAGTGATCTCCAAACTAACGATCACAATCATTATTTATGCAAAAGAGATAAGTGATGAGAAAACTTGGGGTTAATGGATTCGGGTTATAGTTTTGTTGTATGCCATGATTCTACAACTAGATGCATCAATCACATGCCTACTTCTAATGCAAGCACGACTTTGGAGAACGCATGCATCCCATACTACATATGCCCCCAAATCTAGCCGTCTTTCTCCAAATTTTAAGGATTTGAACCCTCGCCATACTTTCTACTCTTTTACTCAACCTGTTCCCAATAGATTTTCGTGTCTAAGGAGGTTGCAGTCACTCGGTCTAGTCCCGTACTGCAGTCCCCGGAGTGGTGGTCGCATTTGCCACTTAGTACCCACGCATGGACCTCACTCAAAAAGCCATGTCAAACCATCCGGTACAAAACCATGTACCCAAATGACGTTAATGATTCACATATAGAACAAAACCCATGCACATAGGAACATGACGGCCTAGATGGTCAAATCTCCCTATCTGAAAGGAGCTCCTCTCTCGTTCCTTAACCCGACTCATTTGGAATTAACAGATCGAGATATGAGACCCGTGAACTCAAAACCTGAAAACCAAATCCGTATCCCTATGACAAGAAAAGTACAACACCTGACTACAGTCTGCTAGTACTAATGCAATATACATACACAATCACTCTAATCCAAGACTCACTCTAATCATTCAGGTAAAAGGATTGTTTCCAAAACTCTGCTCATCGACCACTGGCCCCGGCAATACAAGTCCTGCTCGCCACTTCCCCTTGCTTGGAATTCATCCTTCACCATGGCCCGCGTTCATCCTTAACCGATATGAATACAACTCGACGGCTCCAACTCGGACGTCCAACACCTCGGTGGAAGTTCACATCTAGGGTCGATAGACGTAGGGTATCACCCTACCCTTGTGACTAACTCGAGTCACAAACCCTTGTGACTAACTCGAGTCACAATCCTCAATAGAAGTCAAACACCAACAAGACCAGCAATAGACACCACTCATCCCCAAACAATGAGTTATCAACTCTTATGTACACAAGGGGAAAGGTTCTACCAACACTTAGTCAAAACCAATGACTAAACAACTATGGTGTTTCTGCCTGAAACTTAAAAAGATCATAACTCCCACAATACAGCTCAAATTTGGGTTTTCAAGCTCAATTTGGAAAGGTAAAGACCTAGGACTACAACTCTCCAGTTGATCATCACCTCAGTTTCTGTCATCTAAATCCTCAAAATAGCCTCACAAACCTCAGTCTGTATACTTCCTATACACTGGCTGCACCTTACCGATAGCATAAAACTCTACCTGCTCATCGGAATGATACAAATCTAGATTCTGTGGAAAGGTGTGAATGTCCTCTACAACTTCCTAGTTGATCACAACTCCCAATTGTTTCATTTGATTACGGTAAAACAGTCATTTTCCTCAGGTATACAGAACCACATACAAAGCATTACTCAAACAGAGCCTTCAGTCTGTCCAATCTTGCAAAAATCATAATTATAAATCTAATCACAGTAATCTCTTGAAATATGACTTTTTGGAAAGCTCTAGATGTCTACGAAAAGTTCTTAATTGTACACTTTCTCGAATTCTGCTCTCACAGAGCCACAAAATAACCATCTTATCAGAGTGTCAATACTGACTGAGTTATGCACAATACATGCTAAATTATTCATCATAAATCACATAGTTATAAAATGGTCATCAAATTTGCATTCCAGAAATTAGACATCATCATGAACATGCAAAAAGTTTCACATCCAAATTCCAAGTATTCAATGAGTTCTACCTATTATAAACATGCATAAAAGTTCTGATGTTCTTCAGTTACTGTCTTGACTACGCTTGATTAATTAATTTTGAACGTGCATCAAATTTCATCCAAATAATTTCATGATTTTTCTGTACAGTTTAGACGCATGCAAGATAACAGGGTAAAAATTTCAGAATTAGATCATTAGTCAATTAATTCCAAGAATTCCCACAAGTTCAGTTGTTACAATAGACAGACCCAGTCTCTGCCTTATGACTCAGTCCTCAAAAGTGATTTTATTAAAATATCAAATAACATCCAAAGAATCCTAAATAAATCATGTAGCTTCTAGAAATCCATGAGATCATTCTGTATAAATTTCAAGATCAAATTCCAATTATTTGGTTCTCTGGAAATTCGGGAACTTAGCATGCAGATCATGTTTTCTGTTTCATTTTCAAATTCTAACAATCTACTCCTAATCACCCATCCTCATACTACTATTACTCATTGCATGCAAGAAATAAAACAAGAATGAACAAGAACAAGTTTAGAGAACTCCCCACCCTTAGTTGGCTTGAGAAGATGAGATTTGTCTTGGCTTCCTTCTCCAAATCCTTCTCCAAAAGCTTGAGAACTCCTTCTTACTTGGCTCCTTTCACTCTCTCATTCTCTTTCTTTTTTTTCCTGAAATTTCATAGCTCAAGAGGTGTGAATGATGGGTTTTTAATCAAGAGAGGAGGAGTGAGGGTGAGAGAGGGGGCCGGCCAAATAGAAGGGGGGATAGGGGGTGAGGTGGCAAGTGGTTTTTCCAAAAACCAATGGTTTCTAGCCCGTTGTTTGGAGATGAATGCAAGACTGAAATTTTTTGGTCTTGATCAAGCTCTAGATGAGAGATGAGAGGTTAGATTTGAGTGCATGCAAAGAATATCCATTGTAGTACCACACAATTACACATTTGCATATGCACCACACTCAAAACTAGTGTATATACTAGTATCGGTCTTTCTCATTCTTACGCATCATCAAGAACGCAACCATCCACGGCAAACCGACCCGCAAATATAACGCACTCCATCATTCATACATATATAATCCAGCGAACACTGCAATATATATATATATATATATATATATATATATATATATATATATATATAAACATTTATATATATACAGAATATTATCTTTCCCAGGGTATTACATTACTCCCTCCTTAGAATCGTTCAACACCTAAAACAAATCTGGATACAAAGTCATACGGCTCTCCGGCTCCCAGGTGGCTTCTTCCACGAATTGGTTCCTCCAGAGAACCTTGACCATTGGGATGACCTTGTTTCTCAGTATCTTGTCCTGATGATCAAGTATCCTAACAGGTAGCTCCTTGTAGGAAAGATTAATCTGCAGATCTTTTGGAACCTCTGGTAACTGATGGCTCGATTCCGGCACATACCTTCATAGCATAAAGACGTGGAACACGTCATACACTTGAGATAACTCGGCCGGTAGCTCCAACTTATAAGCCATCCTACCAATCCTCTTCAGAATCATGTATGGTCCAATGTATCTCAGAGCTAACATCCAGCCCTTTCTGAACCTGATAACTCCTTTTGTCGGCGAAACCTTGAGAAATACGGAATTGCCTTCCTCAAATTCCAGGTCTCTTCGGCGGTTTTCGGCATAGCTCTTCTGCCTGCTCTGGGCTCCTTGTAGTCTCTTCTGAATAAGCTCGCTCTTTTCTAAGGTTTGTTGCATGATCTCTGGCCCATACATCTGCCGCTCTCCTACCTCGTACCAACACACGGGTGTCCTGCATCTGCAGCCATACGAGGCTTCATATGGGGTCATACCAATGCTTGCCTGATAACTATTATTGTAGGCAAACTCTACCAAGGCTAGGTATTTCTCCCAACTTCCTTTGAAGTCCAAAATGCATGCCCTCAACATGTCTTCAAGAATCTAGTTGACCCTCTCTGTCTGTCCATCAGTCTGTGGATCAAAGGCGGTGCTGAAGTCTGTTCTGGTCCCCAACACTGACTGTAGACTCTACCAGAATCGAGATGTAAATCTCACATCTCGGTCAGATACTATCGACACTGGCACTCCATGTCGCTTCACTATGTTCTCGATGTAGATTTTGGCTAGCTTCTCAACTGACCAGGTTGTCTTTACTAAAAGAAAATGTGCCACAATCACCCATATCGAGTCATTTACCTTAGAGCTCCTGGGTAATCCAGTGATAAAATGCATACTGATGTTCTTCCATTTCTACTCTAGAATGGGTAGAGGCTGTAGCAATCCTCCTGGTTTCTGATTCTTGGCCTTAACTTGTTGGCACGTCAGACATTTGGCCATGAATTTTGCTATGTCTCTCTTCATCCCTAACCACCAATAGTACTATTTTATATCACGATACATCTTGGTGCTTCCGGGATGAATCGCAAGCAATGTGGAGTGAGCTTCCTTCATGATGTCTTCTCTCTACTCCTTGTCCTTTGGTACACACAGTCTGTTGACAAACCATAGTGAACCTTCTCTTATACTGAATTCGGGTAGTTCTCCTTCGTGCACTTGCTTCTTCATGGCTTCTCTCTCCAGGTCTTCAGTCTGAGCCTTCTTCACCTGCTCATTCAAGCTTGGCTGTAATACCAACTGCGCCAAAACTGCACTTAAGTGCTGAGCAACCACTTTAATGCCTGCTTACCTAATCTCCTCATCTAGCTCCTTCTGGGTCGCTACCAATGTAGCCACACTCCTCTTCCTTCTGAGCGCATCTACTACCACGTTGGCCTTTCCTATATGATATATAATTTCTGGCCTGATGTCGTCAAGAACTTCAAACCATTTTCCTCTGCCTTAAATTAAGGCCCTTCTGCTAGTAAATGTAATTTAAGCTCTTATGGTCAGTGTATATCTGCACCTTTGCTCTGTAGATATAATGCCTCCATGATTTCAAAGTGAAGATTATGGTTGTAAGTTCTAGGTTATGAGTCGGGTAGTTCTTTTCATGTGGTCGTAGCTATCTTGATCCATAAGCTATAACCTTGCCTTCCTGCATCAGCACACATCCGAACGCCAAATACGATGCATCACTGTAGATGGCATAGTCCTTGTCCTCCTGAGGTAAAACTAATATTGGTGCAGAGATCAATCGATTCTTCAGTTCTTGGAAACTATCTTTACACTTCTCCATCCAGTCGAAACTTTGGTTCTTCTTGGTCAAAGTCGTAAGGGGTACAGCCATCCTTACATAATTCTGGATAAACTTTCGGTAATACCCAGGCATACCCAGAAAACTCCTTACTTCTTTCATCGTCTTTGGCTGTGGCCATCCCTTGACTGCTCAATCTTCTGGGGATCCGTTTCCACTCCCTCCTTATAAAGGATATGGCCTAGAAATACAACTTCTGATTTCCAGAACTCGCACATGGACAATTTGGCATATAACTGATGCTCTTGTAGCTTGCTCAGGACTGCTGACAAATGTTCAGCATGATCCTCTTCCGTCCTTGAGTACACCAAAATTTCGTCGATGAAGACCACAACAAAAGAGTTAATAAACGGATGTAGAATTTGTTCATTAAGTCCATAAAGATCGCTGGATCATTAGTCACTTCAAATGGCATTACCAAGAATTCATAGTATCCATGCCGAGTCTGAAAGGCTGTCTTAGGAAAAATATCCTCCTTGACTCGCACTTGATGATATCCGGACCATAGATCAATCTTGGAAAACACTACTGCTCCCTGAAGCTGATCGAACAAACTGTCGATCCTGGAAATTGGGTACTTGTTCTGAATAGTGACCTTATTCAATTCGCGATAATCAATTCACATCCTAGCTGACCCGTCCTTCTTCTTAACAAGAAATAATGGTGCTCCCCAAGGTAATGCACTTGGTCTGATAAATCTCTTCTGCAAAAATTCCTCAATCTGCTTCTTGACTTCATTCTACTCTACTAGCGCCATTCTATAAGGTGCTTTGGATACTGGAGCGCTACCTTGTAATACTGCGTATTTCTGAATAGTATAAATAAATGAAAATATATATAAGTTGGCTGTATATATGATATTGGTTTGTGAAAAATGATTTGGTTTGAAATGTTTGGATTTGAAAGGATTGTTGAAATCCGGTTTGGTTGAGATCTGTTAATTGGATTTGAAATCCGGTTGAAATCCGGTTATGAATGTGGGATGGAGCCCACGGGTTGTATGCTGTGTATGATGGATTTTTTAAGATATAGTTTGGATTGGTATTGAATGACATGGATATATATGGTAACGTGTACGTGAGGTACACGGGAATTTGAGAAAGGATTTGAGAAATATAGTCCCACATGGGAAATATACAAAAATAGTTTGAGTATAAAAATAATTGCCTATGATCAACAGTCGCCTAATTGGTTAACCACCTTTTGAGAGGCAGCCTGTGGTGGGCAGTTGTACTACATAGTATCTAATTTGTCTTCTAAAAATATTAAAACCGTCTAAGTATTGGGGCGGGGCGTTACATACCTGGCTGAACTGTGATGCTAAACTCAACATCCCGGTGTGGGGAAAGTCCAGGAAATTCCTCCAAGAATATGAGTGAAAAATTTCTCACCACCGGTATCTTGTTCACCTCTTCAGGTACCCGTACTTCACTAGCAGCTGAAATGATCGTTGCTCTCGACCTTTTCTCCCCGTGGAATACAAGTTCCACTCCTTTGGCTGAGATGACTACCTCCTTCTCCTTGCAGTCGATGCTCGCCGTGTGCTTCGACATCCAATCCATACCAATAATGACATATGTTCCGGCAAAACCCAATTCTAACAAATTAATACTTAGGGTTTTCCCGTTAATCTGGAGTTTACATCCCCTATAGCACAGATCTGTAGTGAGGGTTGCCCATGATCGTGTAGCCACCAGCAAGGCTAAATCTGGAATTGCCTCTTGTGTGCATCTTATTTTTCTCGAAAAAGATTTTTACAAAAAAGAATGAGTCGACCCACTATCGAACAAGACTGTAGCCAAAATTCCTTTTATATATATATGTCATGTTACAAAAGTTCACCCTTCATCAACTTCCCACAAAAACCCAAAATACAACTTAGAACTTCATTACATCATTTCCTTACATACCAGTGATCACCCCTTCATCTTCTTCAGCATTCTTCTTGGTCACGGCGAACACCCTTCCTTGATGCATCGGCTTCTTTCCATTGTCGGTTGCTCCCGACCCTGCCCTGTTGCTGTTCCTTGGATTTTGGGGACAATTTGGCTTGATGTGCCCTTCTAGCCCGCACTGGAAACATCTCTGTGCATTCCTCCTGGGGCATTGATCCTTGAAGTGTCCCTGCTCTCCACAGTGGAAGCAGCTTCCGAGCTTGTACTCTCCCATCTTGGCACTGGTTTTTTGAAATTTCTGACCCTTGCCCTGCTTCTTGAATTTGGATGCTGGGGTGGATCTCTTTCCTTTGCTCCAAAACTCCGTTCTTCCTTGACTCTGATTCATGTCTGTCTCTGTTACTGCAGCTCGCCTCACCAGCTTGTCAAATCGGTGAATGCCCAACGGAACCATTCTCGACCTCGGTCCAGGCCTAAGCCCTTGTTCAAACCTCTGGGCCTTCTTCGCTTCCTCCTGGACGATCTCTGGTGCATACCGTGACAGCTGAGAAAACTTCATCTCATATTCCCTGACAGACATATTTTCCTACTTCAAATTGTGGAACTCCATTGCCTTTCTTCTTGCACATCCATGGGAAAGTAGTGCTGTCGAAATTCCTCAAGGAATCTTCCCAAGTGATCTGACATTCTTCAAGACCATGCTTCATGGACTGCCACCAAACTCCGACGTCCTTCTCCAGCATGATTGTGGCTAGACGAACCTTGCTGTCCTCTGGAGTCATCAGTACTTCAAATACCGTCTCCACCTGACGTATCCAGTCGTCAGCAGCTGTAAGGCGGCCTGTCCTTCGAAGACTGGCGGTTTCATCCTCTTGAATGATTCCACCATCTTCACCGGATCTGCATTTACAGTGACTCCTGGTACTCCTTGTGGCGGTGCTTGGCTCCTTCTAGCCTCCACAAATGCTCCAATCATCTGGTATACCCGAGCGAATTCTTCCTTCACATCAAGGCCAGTCCCGTTAGCTCCACTGCCTTCGGCTTCAGTCTGGTCTCTCCGGTTACTTCTGGTCCTTCTTGCCATCTGAAAGCTTATACTGACATCATCAAATAGCAATAGTAAGGCAAAACCCATAAGACACTAGCATTGGTCAGAAAACATACAAGTTTCAATCATTCAAAAAAGGTTTACAAGGATATTGCCATCAATTCAGTCATGTCATCATCCAATGGGTTCATACTACACCCATAAAAACAAATAGCAAGTCAGCCTAGTTATTCAAAAAGATTGTCGTCTATACACTTCAAAAAGAAATCCCATAGCACTAAAAGAGATCACTGCTCTCCCACCCCTGGCGAGTCGCCCATCTCAAAGCTATCCCCACGGTCATCCTGTCCAATAGATCCTGCATATCGCAGACCTGAGACCTCAATGCTAGATATCAGCTCTGCAACTATCCCAACCTCTCCTCATACCGGTGCTTCAAGAATATCACCCTCGTCTTTCACTTCCGCTTGGCCTTTTCCAGCTTGGCCACCCTTCTCTCGGAGGCTATCAAGGCCTGAACGAAATTCTCAAAGCGATCCTCCAGCTGCCCGTGGCTCCATTTATACGCAGCTAGCTCTTAGAATAACATAGTGATGGCCTGCTCTACGGCCGTGGGCTGTGGGGGTGGAGGTGGGAGTGGGGGTGCACGGTCATTTCCATCGGTCCAACCGTTCGAGTGTCCATTATCCATGCTCGGCATCTGCAAGAGAAAATAAGCGAATCAGTCCTAGATACTGAAAAATTATAAAGCATAAGTTGTAAAAGCACCATTATGAGTTATAATCATCAGCTATCTGACTAAACCCAACTCTCGCAACGCATCCAAGTCTAATTTTCCTGCTGTGTTGGACTAATATTTGAAGTCTGCTCCAATACCAACTTCTGTAGCGCCCCAAATCTGCATACTGGAAATCTGAGATCCTAATCCAAGAGTCGAACTTCAAAATAGCCACAATCACAGAAAAGTACAGGAAAATTAAAACTTTTATTCCATATAATTGTTACATTTACAAGTGTTACAATATCTCAATAAAATTACAAGATTTACACATAATACAATAACACTTGAATATGTCCCTTAGATGCTTGGACCCACTCGAGCTCTGTTGTACCTGTGAATCGGCTTCGGATACCTACAAGGTGGGAAACGTCAGTACTTCGACTGACGCAATGCTGATAATAACAGTGATCTCCAAACTAACGATCACAATCATTATTTATGCAAAAGAGATAAGTGATGTGAAAACTTGGGGTTAATGGATTCGGGTTATAGTTTTGTTGTATGCCATGATTCTACAACTAGATGCATCAATCACATGCCTACTTCTAATGCAAGCAAGACTTTGGAGAACGCATGCATCCCATACTACATATGCCCCCAAATCTAGCCGTCTTTCTCCAAATTTTATGGATTCGAACCCTCGCCATGCATCCTACTCTTTTACTCAACCTGTTCCCAATAGATTTCCGTATTTGAAGAGGTTGTAGTCACTAGGTCTAGTCCCGTACTGCAGTCCCTAAAGTGGTGGTCTTGTTTGCCACTTAGTACCCACGCACGAACCTCACTCAAAAAGCCGTGTCAAACCTTCTGGTACAAAACCATGTACCTAAATGAAATCAAGCTTCACATATAGAACAAAACCCACGCGAATAGGAACATGATGGCCTCGAGAGTCAAATCCCCCTATCCGACAGGGGCTTCTCACCCGTTCCTTACCCCGGCTGTTTAGGAATTAACAGATCGAGATACGAAGCCCGTGAACTCAAAACCTGAGAACCAAATCTGTATCCCCACGATAGGAAAAGTACAACACCCGACTATGGTCTGCTAGTACTAATGCAATATACATACACAATCACTCTAATCCAAGACTCACTCTAATCATTCAGGTAAAATGATTGTTTCCAAAACTCTGCCCATGACCACTGGCCCCGGCAACACAAGTCTTGCTTGCCACTTCCCCTAGCTTGGAATTCGTTCCTCACAATGGCCCGCATTCATCCTTAACCGGAATTAATACAACTCGACGACACTAACTTGGACGTCCAATGCCTCGGCGGAAGTTCACATCTAGGGTCGATAGACGTAGGGTATCACCCTAACCTTGTGACTAACTCGAGTCACAACATCCTCAATAGAAGTCAAACACCAACAAGACCAGTAATAGACACCACTCATCCCCAAACAATGAGTTATCAACTCTTATGTACAGAGGGGGAAAGGTTCTACCAACACTTAGTCAAAACCAATGACTAAACAACTATGGTGTTTCTGACTGAAACTTAAAAAGATCATAACTCTTACAATACAGCACAAATTTGGGTGTGCAAGCCCAATCTGGAAAGGTAAAGACCTAGGCTACATCTCTCCAGTTGATCATCAACTCAGTTTCAGTCATCTAAATCCTTAAAATAGCCTCACAAACCTCAGCCTGTGTACTTCCTATACACTGGTTGCACCTTACCGATAGCATAAAACTCTACCTGCTCATCAGAATGATACAAATCTAGGTTCTGTGGAAAGGTGTGAATGTCCTCTACAACTTCCTAGTTGATCACCAATCCCAATTGTTTCATTTGATTACCTTAAAACAGTCATTTTCCTCAAGTATACAGAACCACACACAAAGCATTACTCAAATAGAGCCTTCAGCTCAAAATCTTATTTCTGTCCATTCTTGCGAAAAATCATAATTATTAATCTTCTTACAGGAATCTCTTGAAATAAGGCTTTTTTGAAAGCTCTAGCTGTCTACTACAACTTCTTAATTATACAGTTTCTCAAATTCTGCTCTCACAGAGCCACAAAAGTATCATCTTATCAGAATGTCAATACTGACTGAGTTATGCACAGTACATACTAAAATATTTATCATAAATCACATACTTCTCAAATGGTCATTAAATTTGCATTTCAGAAACTAGACATCATCATGCATAACATGCAAAAAGGGTCACATCCAAATTCCAAGTATTCAATGAGTTCTACCTGTTATAAACATGCATAAAAGTTCTGTTGTTCATCAGTTAGTCAGTTACTGTCTTGACTACTCTTGATTAATTAATTTTTAACATAGCTCAAATTTCATCCAAATAATTTCATGAATTTTCTGTAGAGTTTAGACGCATGCAAAATAACAGGGTAAAAATTTTAGAAATATATCATGAGTCAATTAATTCCAAGAATTTCCACAGGTTCAGTTGTTACAATAGACAGACCTAGTCTCTGCCTTACGACTTAGTCATAAAAATTGATTTTATTAAAATATCAAATAACATCAGAAAAATCCGAAATAAATCAAGTTGCTTCTAGACATCCATGAGATCATTCTGTATAAATTTAAAGATCAAATTCCAATTACTTTGTTCTCTAAAAATTCGGGAACTTAGCATGCAGATCATGTTTTCTGTTTCCATTTTCAGATTCTAACAATCTACTCCTAATCACCTATCCTCATACTACTAATACTCATTGCATGCAAGAAATTAAACAAGAATGAACAAGATCAAGTTTAGAAAACTTCCCACCCTTGGTTGGCTTGAGAAGATGACATTTGTCATGGCTTCCTTCTCCAAATTCTTCTCCAAAAGCTTGAGAACTCCTTCTTACTTGGCTCATTTCACTCTCTCCTTCTCTTTCTATTTTTTTCTGAAATTTCAGACCTCAAGAGGTGTGAAGGAGGGGTTTTTAAACAAGAGAGGAGTGAGGGTGAGAGAGGGTGCCGACCAAAAGGGGGGGGTGTGTAGGGGTGAGGTGGCAAGTGGTTTTTCCATAAACCAATGGTTTCTACCCCATTTTTTGGAGATGAATGCATGGCTAAAATTTTTTGGTCTTCATCAAGCTCTAGATGAGAGATAAGAGGTTAGATTTGAGTGTATGCAAAGAATATCCATTATAGTACCATACAATTACATATTTACATATGCACCGTACTCAAAACTAGTGTATGTACTAGTATCGGTCTTTCTCATGCTCGTGCATCATCAAGAATGCAACCATCCACACGAACCGCCCCGCAAATATAACGCACTCCATCATTCATACAAACATAATCCAGCAAACACTGCAATATATATATATATATATATATATATATATATATATATATATATATATAGAATTTTATCTTTCCCGGGGTATTACACAAACTGCCCAATATAAATAATCCAAGTAGAAATACATTTATTCAAAATAAGCAACAGGAAATAATAATAGCAAGAACTCCTGCAACTAGAATCTCAGATCACCTACTCTATCGGGCAGTTGATCGCCATAATCTGCAATTTAACAAATTGTAGGAAAAAGGAAAGAGAAACAAAATGCCAGTCAATGCAAGTTACGGGCCGCTTGTAGTGCATGCATAAGTACAGGAAAAGAATAAACAGATATAGAGTAACAGCGGAAGCATGTATAGCATGGAATAGACATGACAACAAAATAGAACAACTAGCATGAATCATGAACAGAATCAAGCAACATAATGTGCTAACAGGGTACGGCTAACATGTAACAGATGTCAAGTATCATGCAAGTAGGTAAATGTACAGGAAAACATGTAATAGATGTCATGTTATGTCAAGTCTTGTATTTATTTCTATCTATGTAGCACTTCATGCATCGCAGATTTTTACCACATGGTTGCTAAATTCATACAAATTACGTTTAGAGTAGTGGTGGGTTTCTATAGGGTTGTGTACTCAGGCGTCATGTAACAGGTAACAGGCACGAATCACGTAGTGGTGAAATTGCGGCAATAGGAACATGCATGAATCATATAGTCATGAAACATGGCAGTATATAATCATATATTAGTAACAGGCATGAATCATCATGAATCATGGCATCATATATAGCACTGGTATCAAGTCGGGTCGGATCGGATCCTTTACTACCTGGATCCGGACCCGGTCCCCTACGGGTCCAAAAAATGGACTCGGCCCTAGACCCGTGAGGACCGGATCCAGTTCCGGGTCTGGATCCTATTAAAATATTCCTACCCATTCGGGTAGGAAAGGGAGTGTGAGCGACGAGCGGAGGATTTAGAATAGAGGAGAGAAGAAAAAAGCATGAGTTTTGAGTTAGGAAGAGGAAGATTTAGAATTAAGGAGAAAGGAGGGGAGGGATGAGGATAGAATATTTATTTTTATGTAGACTTTTTGGGTTTTTTTCAACAGGTCTGGGTCCGGGTCCGGGTCGGGTCTCTTTTGAGCGGACCCGGACCCGGACCCGAACCCTGACCCGAAAGTACAACGGGTCCCATTTTAGGACCCGAACCCTGACCCGAACCCAGATAGGCCGGGTCGGTTCCGGTCCAATGCCAGGTCTAGGTTGGGTCCGGATCGGGTCCGGATTTCGAGTATTTATACCAATGCTAATCATATAATCAGGTATTAATAACAGGCATGAATCATATAATCATGAAACATGGCAACATATAATCAGATAGTAATAACATGCATGAATCATGTAATCATGAAACATGGCAACAAGTAATGAAAAACACGGGCCCCCTTCTGAGTACACATACCTATATTGTCCACTACTAAGGTCTATCCCTTAACCTCGGCTTGGTTTTTTGTTATTATTATTAATCGGCATATACGTGCACAAAACAAGGCAAAAATAACATGGTAGGAACAAGGGACAAGTACAAGGTGAATAAATGACAAGAACATGTGATGAATGACTAAAAATAGACTAGGACAACGAAAATTCTAGTTCTGGACAGCAAGACAGTACTGCACCAAATCTGGGATTTCCGTTGGCACAAATATGCAAATCTCGATCCGTCAGAAAATCTGAAAAATAGACTCTCGGCCGAATCCAAAAAATAAATATAAGCCATATGGTATTTCACAAAAACAGGACTCAACACATAATTACATCCAGAAAACATGTTCAGCCAGATATCACAAGTTTGTATTCATAAATCGAAAAACGGTATAAAAACTTACTGACTAATTCCAAGAAAAATCTGGGGTATTTCCTAATATGTCTAGTATCAGAAAATAAAGTTTCATAATTTTACAATATAGATAGTATAGTCAAATAAAAGCAGAAAATAGTAAGATACAGTCAGTTTGTAAATCTGAAACATTAAACACAGCATTACTGAAACAGAAATAGATTATAAAGTATAAATCGAAATCCATATCCTTAAAAAGGGTGATAAAATAGATACAGCAGGCTACAATTCATATTCACAAAGTTTTTATCAACAATCAGTAAAATCAGGTTGAAATTAAGGTTCTTTACTGAACATCATGAAAATTCTGCAAGTATAGTGGTTGTTTGCAAGCATAGAATAGTTTATAAAAGTCATCAATTAAATCCACAAAAATTAGGGGTTAATCCCAATCAAATCTAGTTGTACTCAGCAAAATATTGGATCAAAATATTACCTTTAGCATCAGTATAAAAATAAATTACTCGCTAGAATTCACATAAAACCAAATTTGTAATTTTTCTATACCTTTGTAGTAAAACAACAATAACTTGCAACTCACAAATCGAAATTGAGCTCTGTCAGAAATTATGCAAAGTAGATAGAATTCTCTATAATTCATATTCGCAAATAATTTTCATATACTGACCTTAATAGGGTCTAAAATACTGAACAAAAATAGGGTAACAGCAAAAATTAAAATCTTCTCCAAGCATAAAATCAACCAGTTTATATGAAACTCATCCAAATCATACAAAACGTGAAATATGGTGTATTATATGTCAAAGCAACATGGTATAGGGTAATTAACAAGTTTACAACGAGTTACACAACTACTAACACATCAAGCATACAGATCATACAACACCTCATAAATCACGAACAACATGCATGTATACATCAAGAATTTAGTATTCCTAAGTTATTTCATGTTGTGAGTATAATGAGACAACTATGGGCAATTCAACACATAAGAGACAAGATATAACAAGAGTTTTGCAAAGAAATTATCTCTAGGACAACTACACTACATGTGGTATTTAGTACTTGTATATGCAACATAAAATTATACAAGTTACTTGCCTGGAAATTGACGATGAAAACGAAGCAAGAACGATATAACGGGATGGTTTTCCGGGCACAAACTCAACGAACGAACGAATGAACGAAACATGAGCCACGCGAACACACGAACACGAACCGAGCGAGTCTTGATGAGATGATCAGATATGGCACGGATCTCGATGGTGAACAAGATCAAGATGTGATGATCGAAATCGAACGGACGGCTCTGGATCCACTTGATGGAGGTGATGATCAAGAGCATCAAGGCCATCGAACGGTTCTGAATCAAGTGATCAAGATCTTATGATTAAGGGGAAAATGGATGGCTAGGATGAGCTCCCGATCATGCACAACAACAAGGGAAATGGCAATGAGGGTAGCGACTGCGGGGGTCATCGGAGCTGCAGTGGTGCACCAGGGCAAAGAGGGAGGTGGCCGGAGGTGGTGCTGTCGAGGGGTTCGACGAGGAGCAGTCGGTGGTTGGTGGAACACATAGAGACAGCGGCAGCCAGGGTGGCGACTGCGGTGACGAGGGCGGTAGATGTGTTTGATGGTGGTAGGCTGGTGTGGCAGGGTAGAGCAGTTGGATGATGCAGATGGTGGGAGCGTTGCAGGCGCAGTGTCGAGAGGACACAGGGGCGCGCTTGGGAGGAGCAACGGAGCTGTCGACTGATGGTCGTCGATAGGGTGATGACGAGTTTGCAGCGGAGTCGCGAGGAGGGCAAAAGTAGAGGGGATGGCGATGGGAGAAGATGATGCAGGCGAGGGTAGGAGGAGGTGACGAGGAGACAGGCGTGGCGGCTCGATGGGGAAAGATCAGCGGCGAGGAGAACGGGGATGACGATGGGTCGGGGGGTTGTTGGGTCGTGGAGGCAAGCAGTCGGAGGGCAGAGGACAGGGACGAGGATGAAGGGGTGCGATGCATAGGGCGTGCGACGGCGAGGTCGGAGATGGTCGAGCGGGAGGAAGGAGATAAGAGAACGAGGGGTAGGGGTGATAGGCGGCTGTGGGGTTATGCAATAGGTAGGGTTTAGTAAAGTTAGGGTTAGTCTAGGTTATATATATAGGGTAACGAGTTATTGGGTAATAGGGTAGCGGGTTTGGGTTTTTGATCCAATAAGAAGGTGGGTATTGGGTAATTGGGTAAAATGGGTAGGGTATGGGATATCCAACAAGGAATAGGGTATATAAATGGGTTTATTAATGGATCCAACAAGATAGGAAAAATATATAAATACAAATAGGATTTTTTTTAATATACAATCAAAAGGTAATAACAATAAAAATAATATTACCAATAGTAGTAATAATAACATTAATAATAATAATAACAATAACAGGGTCATATACAAAATGAGATTATATTACAATATAAAATTATTGGAAAAATAGCTACAATTAAAATTGTTGATTATAAATAGACTTTAATAGTAGATCCAAAAATACATTTTAACAAAAGAATTTGAAAGAGAAAAAAAAATAATTTACAAAAAAATTAAATACAGAAAATACGTATTTGCGGAAACGGGGGTTGCACCTTCCAAAACATAGAGTTTCATCATACAGTTTGCAACTCCAACCTACAAAATCTGAAACTGGTGATGATAAAATCTGAAACTTAATTTCATAAAAATCTGATAGTAGACAATATAAAATTATGAAACTTTTCCTCACATCTTGATAATTAAACCAATAGAACTATATACAAAAATAGATAACTATAACACATTTAATTGATCTTCACACTAGGGTTTATCTCAACCCTCGTTCATACCCGAGCCCCCTTAACCCACCAAAGTCCATGACGCATGACCTCAACATATCTTCTAACACTCGATTACCCTTTCGGTTTGTCTGTCAGTCAGAGGATGAAAATCCATACTGAAGTCAATTCTAGTCCATAATGCTGCTTGCAAACTCTTCCAAAATCTAGACATGAACCTTGCATCTATATCGGAGACAACTACTTCAGGAACACCATGAAGTCTCACGATCTCTTCTATGTATACTTCTTCCAATTTCTCCAATGACCATGTGATCTTCATAGACAAGAAATGTGCCGACTTGGTTAAGCGGTCCATAACAACCCAAATCGAGTTATTACCCTTCAGATTTCTTGATAAACCTCTGATAAAGTCCATGCTGACATTCTCCCACTTCCATTCTAGAATAGGCAATGGTTGCAACAATCCTCCAGGCTTCTGATTCTCCACCTTGACCTGCTCACAAGTCAAACACTTTGCCATAAAATCTGCTACATCACTCTTCATGCCAGATCACCAAAAATATTACTTGAAGTCCTTGTACATCTTCATATTTCCAGGGTGTAGCGATAGTAAGGTAGTATGTGCTTCATGCATAATGCTCTCCTTTAAATCTTCTCTTTCCAGCATACAGAACCTTTCTCCCATCCATAAAACTCCGTCTTGAACATGAAATTCCAATAACCTGTCGATGGAATTCTGCTCTTTCATCCTCTGAATCTCTGCATCTGACATGTGGACCTCAATGATCTATTCCCTCAATGTAGGCTGAAGCATCAACTGCGCCAACGACGCCCCCAAACTCTCCAATAGAACCTTGATTCCTACCCGATCCAACTCTTCGGCTAACTCCTTCTATGTTGTAATCAAACAAGACAGACTGCTCTTCCGACTGAGTGCATTGTCCACCACATTCACCTTTTCTGGGGGATACTTGATCTCGGAACGAATCTCTTCCAGCACTTACAACCACTGTCTCTGCCGTAGATTCAGATCCTTCTACTGATAGATGTACTTCAAGCTCTTATGATCAGTATACATGTTGACCTTTTATCCATATACATAATGCCTCCAATGCTTCAGGGCATAAATGATTGCTGTAAGCTCCAGATCGTGCGTCAGATAGTTATTCTCATAAGGACACAACTACCTTGATCCATAAGCAATGACCTTCCCTTCTTGCATCAGAACACAACCCAAACCTCTGTAAGACGCATCACTGTTAATATCATAGTCCTTACCTACTTGTGGTAATACCAATATTGGTGTTGTCGTCAACCTCTCCTTCAACTCTGGGAAACTGGCTTCATACTAATTAGTCCATTTGAAACTCACGTTCTTTTAGTCAACCCTGTTAACGGAACTGCCATCTGTGCGTATCCTTGAATAAAATGCCGATAGTATCCCGTGAACCCGACGAAACATCGGATTCCTTCACAGTCGTCGATTTAGGACAACCCTTCACTGCCTCGATCGTTTGAGGATCAGTAGCCACTCCCTCCTTAAAAAGGATGTGACCCAGAAATTGCACCTCTGACTTTCAAAATTCACACTTGGATAACTTGGCATACAATTCCTACTCTCGCAACTTCTTCGGCACTTCTGCTAAGTATTTAGCATGCTCTTCTTTTGACTTCGAGTACACAAGAATGTCGTCGATGAAAACCAAGACGAATGAGTCAATGAATGGCTATAAAACTCTGTTCATCATGTCCATAGATGTTGTCGGCGCATTCGTCACTCCAAATGGCATTACAAAAAACTCATAATGCCCATGTCGAGTTTGAAAAGTTGTCTTGTGCACATCATCTTCAACTCGAACTTGGTGATAACCCGACCGTATATCAATCTTCAAGAATACTACCGCATACTAAAGCCAATCAAACAAATCATCAATTTATGGAATCGGATACTTGTTCTGAATAGTCACCTTATTCAGATCATGATAGTCAATGCACATCCTCATTGACTCATCCTTCTTCTTCACTAGTAATACAGGTGCACCCCATGGCGAAACAATTGGTCTGCTATATCCTTTATGCATCTTCGAGCTACATCTTCACATCATCCTGCTCTATAGGTGTCATTCTGTAAGGAGCTTAGGATATAAGAGCACTACCCTACTGAATGTTGATGCAGACTTCAACATCACGATGCAGAGGTAATCCCGGTAGATCATCCAAGAACACTGTTGGAAAATTTCGGACTACTAGAATCGCCCTGTCTTCCTCTGGAATCTTCATTTTTATTTGGCAGCCACCACTTTCGTGCTTCCTTTTTCCCTTGAAAAGTCACTTCGAGTCCTCCCGGTGCCTTCACCACTACCTCCTCATTCTTGCACTCAATAGTAGCATCATAGGTCGACATCCATTCTATGCCAACAATCACATTGACACCCAAAACTTCCAGCACTATGAGGTTAATCCCCAAAAGCCTTCCTCCAATTTCGATATCACAACCCGTGTAACATCGATTAGTAGTCAACGTCTCTCCCGAAGACTACCTACTGACAAAACCCTGCCCTGAAAAATCTTAGGTTCAACACCTAACACTTTCGAAATTTGGGAGACACAAATGTATGCGACGACCCAGTATCAAACAAAACATTGGCTCTTATTCCATTAATCAAAACATGTCATGTTACATGAAGAATCATAATACAATACTTCACATTATTCTCATACAGTTTTATTTGATACACTTCAACCATTTACTAAAATTCTTGCATACCAGTGATCACATCTTCAGAGTTTTCTGCATCTTCCTCTATCAATGAAAAACTCGCCCTTGCCTCTGAGACTTCTCCTTCTTCCGTGGCCGGTTCCCACTTGCACCACCTTGCTTCAAATATGGACAGTTCGGCCAAATGTGCCCCTCTTTGCAGCATTGAAAGCAAGTCTGAGTCCTTGTGGGCTTAGGTTACGATAACCTGTAGTGGCCCGACTCTCCACAGTTGTAACAAGCTACTCCTTAAGCTGTCGCTACTCCTCTACTGAGCTCATTGAATCTGCCTTTCTTCTTTGGGAACTTCCTTTAACTCTGATTTGCTGTTGTCGGCCTCTTATTCTTGTTCCAGGTTTCTTTATTCAGTTGGAACTGCTCCATGTCTGCCTTCATCATAGCTGCTCTTCTGATGAGCTTGTCAATCCTCCTGGTCCCTAATGATATCATTCACGATCTCAAGTTTGGCCTCAAGCCCTGCTCAAACTTCCTTGCCCTCATGAACTCCATGGTCTTCTTCTCTTGTATGTCCAAACAGAAGTAATGATCCCTGAAATCTTCCAAGAAAGCTTCCCAAGTCTCAGGCTCCTCACCAAAAGTTCTTTTCACAGACTGCCATCACACACCGACATCCTTCTCCAATTGTATTGTGTTCAACTTCACCTTTCATGCTGCAGGAGTCTCAAAAACCTCAAAGACCGTCTCCATTTGCCTTATCTAGTCATTTGCCACATTAGGATCGGCTTGCCCTTCGAATATCGGCAGCTTCATCTTTTTGAAAGACTCCAATTGTTTGATTGGATCCGAATTTGGATTTGTTGGTCCTCTTTCGTTTTTCTGGCCCACACCAACCGTCATGAAAGCATTCATGGTCTAATTGATGGTGCTCAACTTCCTTTTGGGGCTGGTGAGATAGATTTTGGAGAACCTAGAACGAATGGTCAGCATGGTTTTTACCAGCAAATCCTTCGGGGAAGGGTTATTCCTTGTGATTTTATCAGTGTCATAAAACCAGCAGCTTGTAATACTTGAATGGGGAAATTGTGAGCAACCATGATGAGCTGCCTAGACAGATGCGCTTGCTTATGGGAAGGCTCCAGAATAGTTGCTAAGTGAGAAATTTCCAAACCACCTTATTCCTCACAAGACATTTTCTGGTAATAGGTCGTCCTTTAGCCTACTTCTACCCTTGTTTACAGCTTATAACATTGGGCAGCTTTTAGCAATTTATGAGCATAGAATTGCATTTGAGAGGCATTGGTGGGTGGATGTTGATGACTTCCGCAGTAAGTTGCCTAACTTCGAGCTTGGGACAAACTCAATTTGAGGAGGAAGGAGCTATCAGGTTTGTCACCCTTAGCTAGCTGATCGTGTTGCACTGGTGCAATGGAAGGGGAGAGAGAGTAGTTAGTAAAATGTGTGTATCTGTTTTTAGTAGTTGTATCAGCTTCTTACGTGCATAGCACACTAATATTTTATATACTTCTTAGGAGGAAGTTGTAATGGGCTAGTATTATAAGCCTAGTTGTAAAAAACACATTATATGCACGTGTTTTCCATATTGTAGTAGCCTATAAAGAGGCCATTTGCAGAAAATGGGAATAAAATCAAGATTTGAGTAATTGATTTCTCCCCCAAAATTGTATTCTGCTTCTTCCTCAGAAACCCTAGATTTCTCATCCCTGGCGTATTCAACTCGAGCACGGACTTCGATCCCTAACAGGAACCATATGAAAGTATATGGGTGCTATATAAACAGTTTTTTTTTTTGTGTGAAGAAAGTGCTATATGAACAGTTCATTCATGAAGATGAGGATCAGTGGGAACTGAAGCACGCCAAGTATGGCTTTGTGATGGCAGAGAAAAATCATTCCACCCATTTCCAAATTAAGGATTTTGTGTATTATTCATGAAGGCTACAGATGGTTGAGGTTGATGGGAAGCTCTCAAGTCATCAGATGGAACACCGTTGTGAATTTCAATTTCCTGCAATTAGTATAAAGTACATCCTTAACAAACAAGATTTTCTGGAAGTAGAAATAATACGAAACAACAAATTTGAGAGCATCCACAGTCGTTTGCTATATTTCTCAAATTCTCATATTATGAAAATAATATGAGAATCGACATCTGCAGTCGTTTGCTATTTTGTTAAAAAATAGCAAACTAGCTACAGTCGATTCTCATATTTGAGAATATAGAATATATTTAATATTTTTTATTACAATCGGACGAGACAACTTGTCTTGTCCCCTATATATATATATATATATATATATATATATATATATATATATATATATATATATTTAAATAGGGTCGGACGGTACATGTTGTATTGTCCTTCCCAAAAAAAAAAAAAAAATTTAAAACCCCCTCAAACGGGACAACATGTCCCGTTTGATCACAAATTTGATCGGACACAACATCTTGTTGTGTCCCATGGGTTTTTATTTATTTATTTATTTTTTTTAAAACACTAGGACGAGACAAGTTGTCTCGTCCTTCTAAAATATAGAAAACACCATTGCACAAGTTCACATCTATTCTATTCCTATACTTCTCATTTTGCTAAAAAATAGAAAACTCCATCGTGGATGCTCTCTGTAGCGGCTTCTTTCTTTGGAAAAGTGTGATCGTTTCAGAAGTCAACTGATATTTTTACTAAGACACTTAAAAATAATATTCTTCCCTTTGCTCAGATCAGTAGGTACATAGTCACTTAAAGATTGAGACTGTTCAAAAATATCGTCAAAATTTTCTAGGTATATAGTAAGCGAATAAAGGTAATGCTACACTAGGAGTTTTTTGAACAGGATGAAATGTTTTTTTAATAAAGGGCTACATAGTAGTCTAGAACATGAGACCTCCGGTTTACACATACCAACGCTTTACCATATGAGCCACAACTCATTGGTTGAACAAGATATATTTTAGCAGCTTTAAAGATATTTATTCATTGACATATTTGACATGGGTAAAAATAAAGCCAAATCGGGCACGGATCTTAAATCTCTAACGGGCAAAATGATAATTTTCACTATAAACGGCTTCGTAAATCGAAATTTGGCCTCTTTCAAGCTCAATAACCCAAAACGGATCTGTCTAACTGGGTTGACATAACAGTCCAACACAAATGAGTTGATGATTACTTAAATTACTTAAATATGATTTAAACTCATAACTACCCATAAGAGACGGTTCAAGAACCATATCTCTTATCATAAGAAGAGTTTAAAATCAATCTCCACAACCACCGTTATCTATTCATGAAGAAGAGATAACAAATTCAATCCAAAAATAGAGGGAAGTTAAGATAATTCATTATCTTGAAACTGACCCCATAGCGACTATAAATACCCCATGACCTCCACAGAAATCAGGTAATCAATATTTTTCCACCAAAAGCTCACATATTCTTTTGAGTTCTGACTTGAGCATCGGAGGGTTGTCGACGGGGTCAACCCCAAAGTTTCAGACTTTTGTAGGTCAATCGGAGCGATTGTCACCACACAGATCAGATCCAACGGTCCAAACGAGTTAGATTCAGGAGTCAACATCAGCTGAAAACTGCCTACATCGGTGAAAGTAAAAAGGTCAGCTTTTTATTATTTCTAAAAGAATTCACAACATCTATTTGCTCCCACACAGAAATTAACAGCAAGGGATTGGCACCGTTTGTAGGAATCAGTAAAAGCTATTCGACAAAAATTTCCCGGTAAAAACAGTTTTCAGCCATGCCTATGCAGCGACCTCAAGCCGAAGAGCCAACCTATAGTAGCGCCTCGAATTTGAATAATAGAATAAGATACACAACTCTAGAAATTTTACTTGAAAGTAATCCGAACACAGTATAAACACAGGAAAAATTACAATTTTTCTTTACAACAGTTCTTTATTATAATGCACATCGGAAAATTAAATATATTTATTACAACACATTCCAACACTTAAACTTCGGTCATCTCAAGTCTAAGATTTAACCTTGCCCAAGCCACTTACTTACAAATCCTGCAAAGCTGACCAGAAAAGTGGGCACGTCAGTTGAATACAACTGACACAATACCATAGTAATAGTAACCCTCCAAAGTCTTACAATCACAAACTTGTCTCACAATAAAAAATAAAACAACGACAAAAAATTCATAAAATCAACAGGTGAAGCTAAACTAAATGAATAAGTGTGTGTCAAAAAAACAAATGAAAAATGCATAAAATAATGTTCAAGAAAACACAATGCACACGATGCACTCTAATGCATACTTGTTTGGATTCTATGCATCTCATTCTACATAGGTCCAAGCGCAAGCTCTTAGCGTTCACCACCTTTTAAGGATCAATCCCTTGCCATAAAAACTACATCGGTGATAAGACAAGATTAGACCCTTCGTGAATAGACTCCAGCTCCGGTACGTATCCCGCCAAGCTGTACAAGTGTAACACGCGAGCATCCCGCAACCATCGCTCTAACTCTGGAGAATCACCTCCCTGTCGTATATCCCGTGATCAGCCTACCGACACTCAACGCGCAGATACACCATACATTCCACGAATAGGCCTTTCGACCCCCAATGCGCAGATACACCGTAAATTCTGCAAATAGGCTTGCCGACCCTGGACGCACAAACATACCGTATGTTCCACGAATAAGCCTACCGACCCTCAATGCACGAACATACAAAATCCATCTCACTTCTAGACATTCCGCAAATAGGTCGCCGACCCTCAACGCGCGAACATACTAGAGAAACACAACAAGTAAATAGTCCTGGAATACATCTACCCGAATAAAAATAGATCCCATAATTACGTCGCCCAAGTTCCATCACAACTCCCAACTTAGTGCCTATCTTTAGATTGTAATATTAATAACCTGAGCCACCTAGAACTAGCTCTACCCCACCAGACTTCACTTGCCAAACTAGGAACACTAGCCCCTTAGGCTAATTTCCTACAATCAAAATATCTACTGTCGGTATTGTTGGGTTTGCTCAGTATCTTGTGCTCCCAACTCAATGCCTTAAGCGTCCATTCAGTGTTCTCACAATAACCCTAATCACAATATATAAAAAAAAACTCTTGGTTTTATCATTCAAAATATTCTTTATATTCTTTTTTCTGAAACACAAAACTTTTCTCACAACACCACGGCTGTGAATGAAAATCAAACAGGAATATCTCATTCAAAAATTTATAAACTATTGTACATCCACAATCTCTTCCTTATTCGCATCTCATTTAATAAACCGTTATTACCATAAAAACTCTTCCTTATATGGAAACAAAATCTAATCTACAAAATCCATTAAATTTCACTTTTAAATATCACTTTCCATACATACAAAACCCAATAAATTTCAATTTAATCCAATCAACTTAAACTGAAACAAGTCACTTAATTGTCTGGGATCTCATCCTTAAAATCTAAAATTCTTTAGTTCTAAAAATCTGAAATTTTACCTCTTATGAAACTGAAAATAACCTTTCGAATTCGAGTTTTCGTCTTTCAAAACTGAAACATATATCCTGCAAAATTGAAAATTTATTCCCGTAACCCATGTTTCCCTTTTCTTGTATTTTGGATGTGTTTTTTTTCTGAGTATTTGTTCTAATTGTATTCTTCTGTTCTTTCTAAACTATATATTTGTTCTTCGTTCTCAATAAATCTATCTGTCTTGCCTTCGATTAAGTCTTGTGGCCTTGAATATTCTTGATTTAATATTTCTGTAAAATTGCTTAACTCTGAGGGATTTGTTTAATTCTAATTATTTATTTCGTGTCCCAATTTATTATCATTTGCTTCCTACCCATATGGATCCTACCCTAAAACCCTATAATCCTATATATCTTATTGGATTTTCAATACCCAATACCCAAAAACCCGTTTTACCCTAAACCTAATTCATCCCCTATATAATTACCCATTGTTAACCCTAATCCCCCACGAAAAACCATAATTATCTCCTAACAGTACATCAGCCTACACCTTTACCCCTTCTTCCTTCCTGTGCTTTACCGAAACCCAACTTCAACCCTTGCACCCTACCTCTTCTCCTCATCACCGTCATCCTCCCCATCAGTCGAGCCTCTGCAACCTCTCCGCCATCCTTCCTCATAGAGCTCCCGACCTTCTCCTCAACCTCGTCTTCATCCTGCACTTCCAACCGTCCAGCCCCTGTCCTCGCCCAGAGCCTTTCTGCCCGAAACTATCCTCCCTTCGCCGTCTTCCACCTCCAGTCTACCCCACTCGATGCTACAGCACCCCATTACCACCGTCACTGCTCCTCCCCTGTTTTCCCGCCGAACAGAGCGCTTCACCCTGTGCCCTTATACTAATCGCCGTTGCCATCCAGCAGCACCCCTGCGCTCCGCCCTCGTCCACCACGACCGCAGTTGAAGTCGCCATCCGCCGTGCATCACCTAATCAGGGAGGGAATTGTTCGTTTGAATCTGGACCATCCGATTGATTTTGATCATCATCAACATCAAGATCAGCCTCAGCCGTCCGTTTGATCTTGATCTTTATCAAGATCTTGATTATCAGATCTCCACCATCATTTGTTGGATCTGGACCGTCCGATCTGATCTGATCTGATCTTGATCATCATCAGCTCTTGGATCTCGGTCGTCTACCGTCTTGATCTTGATCGTCATTAAGATTCGTGCGTTGTATTCGTTGTCCGGGATCCGTTCCCATTATTCTTTCGTCGGATTCATCATCTACACCCCAAGGCAAGTAACTTGTATTATTTTTTTCGTATATACAAGTACCAAATTCTGCTTGTAGTGTCGCTTTTGTTTTTAGATTCATTCTCATGAAGAACCCTTGTTAGATCTTGACTATATTTGTTGATCCATTCGTATTCATCATTTGTTACACACACGATATGAAATTAGTTTAGATCTAACGAGACTCTTGATGCATGTATGTATGTTGTTTCGTGATCCATGATATGATGTATATTTATTGCATGCTTGATGTGTTGGTTGTAGTATCTTGTGGTAAACTTGTCAAGCACACATACTATGTTGTTTTGGACATCTATTATACCATGCTTTGTATTTTGTTCTACTTTGGATTTGTTGCCTATAAACTATTTGATTTAATGCACGAGAAGAGATTTCTGTTTTTGCTACTGCCCTATTTTGGTTCAGTATTTTAGACCCTGTTAGGGTCAGTAAATCAAACTAATTTGTGAGTATAAATCGTAGATCTCGTTGTCTATTTTGCAAAAATTTTGACAGATCACAGTTTCGATTTGTGAGGTATGAGTTATTACTGTTTTGCTACAGATGTGTTGAAAATTTTAGATTTTGTTTTATGTGATTTCTGTATAGTTATTCATTTTAATACTGATGTTAAAGATAAGATTCGGATCTAACATTTTTTTAGTTATGACTAGACTTGACTGTGATTAACCCCTAATTTTTATGGATTTAATTAATAACTTTTATAAACTATTTCATGCTTGTGAATAAACAAATATATATCCAAAATTGTATGTTGTGCAGAAAGAACCATATTTTCAACCTGATTCCAGTTGCTGTTGATTAAAACTTTGTTAAATAAAATGTAGCCTACTGTATCTATTTTCCAACACTTTTGACGAATTTGAATTTCGAGTTATAGCTTATAATCTATCACTGTTTTAGTACTGCTGTGTCTAAGGTTTCAGATTCACAAACTTGCTGTATCTTACTGTTTTCCTAATTTATTTGACTATACTATCTGTATTGGAATATTATGAAATTTTATTTGCTGATATTAGATATACTAGGGAATACCCCAGATTTTTCATTATGTGACTTATATATATGTGCTGGATTTGGCCGAGAGTCTATTTTCTAGATTTTCTGACGGATCCATATTTGCATTCCTGTGGCAACGGAAATCTCAGATTTGGTGCAGTACTGTCTTACTGTCCAGAATTGAAAGTCTCGTTGTCTTAGTCTATTATGAGTTATTTCTCACCCGTGCATGATTCGGTCCGACCTGAATCTGTCTCTTGTTCTCGCCATGTTTTTCTTGTCCTGTTTGTGCATGTATATGCCTTCTTTAATAATAATAACAGGTAATCAAGCTGGGGTTAAGGAAAAAATCATAGTAGTGGACAATATAGGTAAGTGTACTCAGAAGGGGGATCGTGTTTCCCATTACTTAATGCAATGATTTCGTGATTACACGATTCATGCCTATTATTACTACCTGATTATATGATGACATGATTTCATGATTACACGATTCATGCCTGTTATTACTACCTGATTATATGATGCCATGATTTCGTGATTACAAGATTCATGCCTGTTATTACTACCTGATTATATGATGCCATGATTTCATGATTACACGATTCATGCATATTATTACTACCTGATTATATGATGCCATGATTCGTGATGATTCATGACTGTTACTTACTATATGATTATATAATGTCATGTTTCATGACTACATAATTCATGCCTGTTCCTGATTAAATGATGCTGTGATGTCACGATTACGTGATTCGTGCATGTTGCCCGTTACATGACGCCTGAGTACACGGCCCTATAGAAATCCACCACTAGATCTTAACGTAAATTGCATGTAAGTAGCAACCATGTGGTAAAATTTGGGACACAGAAGTGCTACCTAGATAGAATTAAATATAAGACTTGAAATAACATGATCACTTGCATATTCATGTTACTTTACATGCTACCTGACACCTGTTACATGTTTACTTGCATGCATGATACCTGTGATCTGTCACATGTTACATGCGCCATGTTATCTCATCACATTACTTAACTCTGTTCTTGGTTAGTGTTAGTCATCTTGTTTTTGCTGTCACTTGTATTCCATGCTTATTCAGTTACTGCTTCCGCTGTTACTCTATACTTGTCTATCTTTTTTGTACTTGTTGCCTGCACTACAAGGGGCCCGTAACTTGCATTAACGAGAATTTTGTTTCTTTTTCCTCTTCCTACAATTTGTTAAACTTGCAGACTTTGGTGACCAGCTGCTCGAGGGAGTAAGTGACCAAGTATTCTAGCTGGCTGGAGTTTCTTGCATGAGTTTATTTCCTATCTTGAATAAATTGTATTTTGCTACTTAGATTTTGTATTGGGCAGTTTGTCCCAGAATTTATAACTTGTTTCCAGATCTGGTTATTTGAGATTAAGTGTTCTTGTTTTCCAATAACTCTATTGGTTATTTCAATTTATTCATGCATGCGTGGTTGATTATCTCCTGTTTATTTCTTATTTATTCTTGTGTATTGTTGGAAAGATCCTTACAGCTCATGAATGGTGAAAACTATTCGCTGGACTTAGTCGCATATCCGTATTCCGTATTCTTTTTTGGGAAGCGGAGCGTGAATGTAATACCCCGTATTTCTGGAAAAAAGTATTATATATATATATATATATATATATATATATATATATATATATATATATATATATATATACAAGAGAGAAGGTTAAAAGTGAGTGGGGGGTCCCACTATTTGGAAAAACACAGCAATTGGGCTATGTTGAATTGCTGATGATGCCAGCGGTTATGTGGGGGCCCCCCTGCGGTTTGAGAAGCATAGCATGTTGTCTCTGTTTGGGTATTTGATGGGTGACGTGTGCATTGAGATGGAGCCCATGGGCTTTCACAATATGTTCTCGAGATTGAGTAATAAAAGAGATGAATTTGAGTAATCCCATATCGGGAGTAAACAAAAAATAGTTTAATATAAATATAATTGCCTATGATCAAGAGTCACCTAATTGGTTAACCACCTTTTGAGAGGCAGCCTGTGGTGGTCAGTTGTACTACATAGTATCTAATTTGTCTTCTAAAAATAATAAAAATTGTCTGAGTATTGGGACAGGGCGTTATAGTGACAATTCCATACAAATATAGATTCGCAATCTCAAAATTATTACTTGAATATATTAAAATCGGAAACTAGATTTTAACAAAATCTGAAATTTGCACATTCGAACTTGATCAAAAGAATCAATTAAACTTCATACAAATACTAGATTTAAACACATGCATATACTCATCCATATGCACACTAGGGTTCTCAAACCCTAACACACAACACCATCATAAACACACACCCCGAGCCCAAACCTACAAACTAAAACCGAAACAAACCAACAACTGCAAACCCCAAATCTGCACAGCGCTTGGGTTGGCACTGTGCAACCTTCAAACCGAGCCCACCAAACCCTAGGTTTAGGTTTTAACCCCGAAGCCTTAATCCTAGTATTCACATAAAAATATGTTTTCTTTTCCAGTGGGTTTTAACATGAAATCAATGTATAAAAGTTCTAGTTTTCAACTCCTCATGAATTCACATTAAAACAATAAATAACTCATAAAAAATCCATCTTTTAATTACTCAAATCATGTTTCTTTGATCATACAATAATATTTACACATCTTCAATAACATATAGGTTCATTAGATCTATTTCTACAAATAAAAACTTGATGTTTCATGCATAGAAACTCCATTATTCAATAACAAATTATTTTAGATCCAGACTGTAACACACCCTTCTTTTATAATTTCAAAATATTCGTTTGTAATTCTTTTATTGCTATAAGATATTATTATTATTGTTATTATTATGCATAAATATGCAATATTATTTCATATATATTCCTTAATTTATTTATTCATCCGGTGGAGTGGGTTTTATTAGATTTTATTATAAAAAGTAGAACTACAAGGGTATATAAATAATAGGAGAGCCTGGGAAGGGTTTATTATTAATTTTCCTTTTATATTTCTCAATCCCACCCCTCCCATCCTCATCCTCATTCCCGTCCGGCCCCCCATGGCCGACCTCCCTCTTTTCTTCTTTTCTTCATTAGGGTTTTCTAATTTCCATAAATTCTTAGCCATTTTAAGAAACTTTTAAGGGGTTCTAACTAATTTGAAGGTGCTCTCCAATGTCCTGGTGTTGGTTTCTCGAATTGGCATCTTGGTAAGTGAGAAATAATTTCATTAAATTGTATAAGGTTGTATATTTTCAATTTTTAGCAAGAAAATTAGTGTAGTAGGTAGATTTGGGGATTATCTTCCGTTTAGAAGCGATTAATTCTTTAATTGATATGGTAAGAGTAAATTTGAAAAGAGTTAGAGCTTTGGGTCAGAAATTAAAAGAGATTATGTCTAGAATTTTTTAGAGATTGGCAATAGGAATAGATGTAAATTATGGTGAACAATTTAGAATAATTTTTGGAGGATTTTATAGGCTTAAAACATAGTTTATAGAATTGTGAATGTGTGCATCGTATAATGAACGCCTGAGGTTCGATGAAATGCCTGTAAGAATGTAACCCCTGTTTTCCATTTTATTGTATTTTGGATGTATTTTCTTTTCCTTCCGAACCATGTATTTGTTCTTCGTTCTCAATAATCAATCTATTCGTTTTGACTTGGACTCTGTTTTGTGGCCTTGAATATTTTCTTGATTTGATTTAATTTTTCTGTCCCAATTTACTGTCTCCGATTTAATTTTCTTAGCCCCAATTATATTGTGTTCATGGCCTAATTGATTTTTGTCTAATTATATGTCCTATTACCTTTTATTGGATCTTCTAATTAACCCTACAACCAATTTAACTCTAAACCCTATTTTGTTCTCTTCTTATTGGGTTTAAAACCCAATACCCATCTACCCTAACTCAATCCTACTCTTTTTAAGATCTTTTGCTTTAAACCCAATACCCGATATACTCCAACCCGTTAACCATATAAATCCTAACCATCCTATATATATACAATCCCCCATACTGTACTACCCTATTATTCCCTAAACCCTAGTCGCCATTTATCCCATCCCCTACCTTCTGAAACCCTTTTCTCCCTGCCTAACTCCCGACCTCTCATCCTCTTCAACCCCTCATCCCGACCCTCTTCCTCCCTGCCTCGCGCCCTCCAGCCAGTCGCGATGCAACAGCCGGCCCCACAGCACCGACAACGCCCTCCTGCCTCCTTCCCATCCTCTCCCCCCGGCACCCCTGTCGACTTCAGTCAATCGTCAGCCCCAGCACCCTTGGTATTCCTCCCCTCAGTGACTGTAGTGCCAGCAGTGCTGCCCCCTGCCCGTCTTCTCCCCGCAGCACAGCTTCCCTGTGCTGTGCCTTCAGCAAGCCGCTTAGCCCCGACAGCCACGACCCCAGTGACTCCCTTATCCTTCCGCTGCATCAACCGCCAGTAGCGACAGCAACGACACAGCATGCCTCCTCTCGACCCGTGTCTCCTCCCGCCATTGCTCATGCCGCCAGTCCCGTCCGTCGAGCTACCCACTGTCCGCCGACCTTTCGACCCAGTGCAAACCCCCTCGGATGCCATTGCGTGCTATTGTGCATGTGCTTTGATCAGGAGTTGATTTGGGCTGTCAGATCTTCCTTGATCATCGCGATCATGATCATCATGTCCCCTTGATTTTGATCCTAGCCATCCGATGCATTTTGATCATCATCTTCACCATCATCTGATCTAGACTGTCCGATCATGTTCATGAAGATCTTGATCTTCGATCTCATCCGTTCGATTATGTTCGTGATCTCGATCATCTTCATCTTGTTCGCGACCGGTTACTCATCATGTTCGTGATTGTTGGTATTGTGTTCGTGCCCGGGAATCTATTCCCGTTATTCTCGTTCTTGCATCGCTTCCTTCGTCGACTATAAGGCAACTAACTTGTATTCTTTTTGTTGTATAATACAAGTATTAAACACCGTCTGTAGTGTAGTTGCTTCAAGATCTATCCCCATGAAACCCTTATTGTATCTTTTCTCTATGTGTCGATCTGCCCGTAGTTGTTCCATTACACACACGACATGAAATATATAATGAATTCTTGATGTACATATGCATGTTGTTCGTATAATGTCGTATGCTTGATTGTGTTAGTAATAGTATAACTCGTTGTAGACTTGTTAAATACCCTACACCATGTTTGTTGGACATCTAGTATACCACACTTCATATTTTGTTATGATTTGGATGTGTTACATATGAACTAGTTGATTTTATGCATGAAAAAGATTTCTGTTTTTGCTGTTATCCCATTTTTGTTCAGTATTTTAGACCCTATTAAGGTCAGTAAATGATAATTATTTCTGAATATGAATTATAGAGAATTCTGTCTAATTTCCGGAATTTTTGACAGATCTCAATTTTGATTTGAGAGTTGCAAGTTATTGCTGTTTTACTACAGATGTGTAGAAAACTCCAAATTCTGTTTTATATAAATTTTGTATGCTAATTTATTTTTATACTGATGTTAAAGATAATATTTTGATCCAATATGTTGTTGAGTATAAAAAGACTAGACTGGGATTAACCCTTAATTTTTGTGGATTTAATTGATGACTTCTACAAACTATTCTATACTTGTAAACAACTACTATACTTGCAAAATTTTCGTACTGTTTAGTAAAGAAACATAATTTCGACATGATCCTATTTGTTGTTTATAAAAACTTTGTGAATATGAATTGTAGCCTACTGTATCTATTTTATCACCCTTTTGATGGATCTGGATTTCAATTTGAATTTTGTAATCTATTGTTGTTTTAGTACTGCTCTGTTTAAAGTTTCAGATTTATAAAATTACTGCATCCTGCTATCTAGTGGTTTTATTTGACTATACTATATATGTGGAAAAATTATAAAACTTTATTTTCTGATAATAGACATACTAGGGAATGCCCCAGATTTTTCTTAGATTTAATCAATAAGTTTTTATGCCATTTTCCTATTTATGAATACAAACTTCTGATTTCTGGCTGAACATATTTTCTGGATACAATTTTGTTTGGAGTCATGTTTTTGTGAAATACCATATGAGTTATATATATTTGCTAGATTCGACCGAGAGTCTGTTTTTCATATTTTCTGACGGATCCAGGTTTGCATATGTGTGGCAACGGGAATCCCAGATTTGATGCAGCACTGTCTTGCTGTCCTGAACTAAAATTTTCGTTGTCCTAATCTGTTATGAGTTGTGTATCACCTGTACATGTTTATCTTCCAATATGAACCTGTTACTTGTTCATGTCATATTATTCTTGATCTGTTTTGTAACACGTATGTGCCTGTTGGATAATAATAACAAATAACCAAGTTGGGGTTAAGGGAAAGACCTTAGTAGTGGACAATATAGGTATGTGTACTCAGAAGGGGGCCCGTGTTCCCATTACTTGTTGCCATTTTTCATGATTACATGATTCATGTCTATTATTACTATATGTTGCCATTTTTCGTGATTACATGATTCATGCCTGTTATTACAACTGGATTATATGATGTCATAATTCGTGATGATTCATGTATGTTACAAATATATGATTATATGTTGCCATGTTTCATCACTACATGATTCATGCATGTTCCCGTTGCCGTGATTTCACAGCTATGTTATTCGTGCCTGTTACCTGTTACATGACGCCTGAGTACACGGCCCTATAGAAACTCACCACTAGGCCTAAACGTAAATTGCATGTATGTAGCAACCATGTGGTAAAAGTCTAGAACGCATGAAGTGCTACCTAGATAGTAATAAATACAAAACTTGACATGACATAATACATGTTACATGATTACCTATAAATGCTACCTGACACTTGTTACCTGTCTACCTGCTTGCATGATACCTGACATCTGTTACATGTTACCTGTACTTTGTTAGGACATTATGTTACTTGATTCTGTTCATGATTCATGCTAGTTGTTCTATTTTGTCGTCATGTCTATTCCATGCTATGTTTGCTTCCCCTGTTACTCTATAATTGTTTATCTTTTTTGTACTTGTGCCTACACTATAAGCGACCCGTAACTTGTATTGATGAATGTTCTGTTTCTCTTTCCTTTTTTTTCTGCAATTTGTTAAATTGCAGATTATGGTGATCAGTTTTCCGATAGAGTATGTGATCTATGATTCTAGTTGGCTGGAGGTCTTGCTATATCTATGTATTTCTTGTTGCTTATCTTGAATAAATGTAATTTGCTACATGGATGTTTGTATGGGGCATTTTTGTCCCAGATTTGTGTTTTGTTCCAAATGTCATTATTTGAAATTCAGTATTCTTGCTTCTTATTTTGAGTAATCTTGTTGACTATATTGATTCAGTTATGCATGCATGGTTGACTATTGTTCTTGTATATCTCTTGTTTATACTTGTGCTTGTTGTAAAGATCCTGAAACCTTATGAATGGTGAAAGCCATTCGCTGGACTTAGTCACGTATCTGTATTCCGTATCTTCTTTTTGGGAAGCGGGGCATCAAAAGGTTTTTAGTGGTATCAAAGCCCCAGGTTTGGCTAATGTATTAGTTTGATTAATATGTTAGACAAGTTCAAGCTTGATCAAGGATTGGCTCAGCAGTTCACAGACCACGCAGTAACATGAATGAATTATAATCAACATTGATCTGGATACAAGTCTTGTTCCGCTCATTTTGATCCCTCCTTATTCAATTCCTTGATTCCTTGTTTCTTCCGTCTTTTTCAGTCGTACTCTTTGATTAATTTCTTCTTGGCTATGAATTCATTCTTCTCGTACCCATATCCTTCTGATTTTGGTGTCATCCATTCTTTTTCTATTTTCTGCTTGGTCCGTCAGTCGGCATCGCTGGTTCTACTTTGACTTGTCTGCAGCTTGGACATCAACAGGAGAGGAAGTATCGTCGTTTGCTTCGAGGTGTGCATGCAGAGTCCCAGGATTTCAGGAAGTGTTCGGAATCTAAAGTTGTCAAGGAGTTCGAACTTCATGCTAAAGGGATTTGGTTTGGACGTGTCGAGGACACGGTGAGCCACGAAGCAGATTGCTGGAGCTGCTGGATGCTATTGACAGTCTTCCCGATCAGAGTTGTGCAGCGAAAGCATGGTGGGCACATAACCCATAGGTCCCAGGTTCTCTTGTTGTTTCTCCTTTCCTGCATTGTTTGCTTCTTTCCATCCCTTGTACTCGTCTTCATCCGTTGTTTCATTGGCTGGTCTAACTCTTCCTTGTCCATCCTTTCTTCAATTCCAGCTCTATCCATTTCTTCATCTCTTTGCCTTGTTATCTTGTAAGTCTTGTGTTGTTTCTTCTTCATTTTTGATACCAGTTACTTCTTTCTTGCATTCCATTTTGCCATCATGCACCAATTCATTATTTGATTCAATTCTTCCCTGTTCATTTTCTCCTTGATTCCAGTTCTACCTACTCCCTTCTTGCTTTGTTATCTTGTGTTGTTTCTTCCTTTTTGATACTGTTTATTCTCTTTCATGCATTCCATTTGACATCGTTGTTATCCACTTCCTCCTCATTTTGGTATTGCCACCACTTGTTCCTTCCCCTTTGACTCTCTGTTTTGTTACCCCACAAGTTTGCTTTTGCCTTGTCCTATGTACCGCCTAAGCAAATTTTGAGGACGAAACTTTGTTGTAAGATGGATAGGATTTGTAACCCATGTTTTCCATTTTCTTGTAGTTTGGATGTATTTTCTTTTTCTGTGTATTTATTCATTTTGTACTCTTCTATTTCTTCCGAACCAGTATTTGTTCTTCATTGTTAATAATTAATCTATCCATTTTGACATGGACTCTATTTTGTGGCCTTGAATATTTTCTTGATTTGATTTAATTTTTTTGTCCCAATTTATTGTCTCTGATTTAATTTGCTTAGCCCCAATTATATTGTGTTCATGGCCTAATTGATTTTTGTCTAATTATATGTTCTATTACCTTTTATTGGATCTTCTAATTAACCCTACAACCCATTTAACTCTAAACCCTATTTTGTTCTCTTCTTATTGGTTTTAAAACCCAATACCCATCTACCCTAACTCAATCCTACTCTTATTAAGATCTTTTGCTTTAAACCCAATACCCAATATACTCCAACCCATTAACCACATAAACCCTAACCATCCTATATATATACAATCCCCCATAATGTACTACCCTATTATTCCCTAAACCCTAGTCGCCTTTTATCCCATCCCCTACCTTCTGAAACCCTATTCTCCCTGCCTAACTCCCGACCTCTTATCCTCTTTAACCCCTCATCCCGATCCTCTTCTTCCCTGCCTCGCGCCCTCCAGCCAGTCGCGACGCAACAGCCGGCCCCACAGCACCGACAGTGCCCTCCTGCCTCCTTCTCATCCTCTCCCTCCGGTGCCCCCTATCGACTTCAGCCAGTCGACAGCCCCAGTGCCCCTGGTGCTCCTCCCCTCGACGGCAGCAGCGCCGCCCCCTGCCCATCTTCTCCCCTGCAGCACTGCGTTGTGCATTCAGCCAGCCGCTCAGCTCCGACAACCACGACCCCAGCGACTCCCTTCTCCTCCCACTACGTCAACCGCCAGCAGCGACAGCAATGACACATCGCGCCCCCCTCTCGACCTTTGTCTCCTCCTGCTATTTCTCACTCTGCCAATCCCATCCGTCGTGCTACCCGCTGTCCGCCGACCTTTCGACGCAGTGCAATCCCCCCTGGATGCCGTGGCTTGCTGTTGTGCATGTTCTTTTGATCAGGAGTAGATTTGGGCTGTCGGATCATCCTTGATCATCATGTCCCCTTGATTTTGATCCTGGCCATTCGATGGAATTTGATCATCATTTTCACCATCATCTAATATGGACCATCCGATCTTGTTAATCTTGATCTTGATCTTCGATCTTATCCATCTGATTGTTTTCATGATCTCGATCGTCTTTATCTTGTTCGCGTCCGGTTGTTCATCTTGTTCGTGATCATTGGTATTGTGTTCGTGCCCGGAAATCTGTTCCCATTATTCTCGTTCTTGCATCGCTTCCATCGTCGACTATAAGGTAAGTAATTTGTATTCTTTTTGTTGTATAATACAAGTACTAAATACCGCTTGTAGTGTAATTGCTTCAATATTTATCCCCATGAAACCCTTGTTATATCTTGTCTCTATGTGTTGATCCGCCCATAGTTGTTCCATTACACACACGATATGAAATAACTTTAGAGATAATCAATTCTTGATGTACACATGCGTATTGTTCGTATGATGTCGTATGCTTGATTGTGTTAGTAATAGTATAACTCGTTGTAGACTTGTTAAATACCCTATACCATGTTTCTTGGACATCTAGTATACCATAATTTGCATTTTGTTATGATTTGGATGTGTTACATATGAACTAGTTGATTTTATGCATGAAGAAAATTTGTGTTTTTGCTATTGCCCTTTTTTTTCCAGTATTTTAGACCCTATTAAAGTCAGTAAATAAAAATTATTTGTGAATATGAATTATAGATAATTCTGTCTACTTTTCAGAAATTCTGACAGATCTCAGTTTCGATTTGAGAGTTGCAAGTTATTGCTGTTTTACTATAGATGTGTAGAAAACTCTAGATTCTATTTTATATGAATTCTGTATGATAATTTATTTTTATACTGATATTAAAGATAATATTTTGATCCAATATTTTGCTGAGTACAACTATACTTGACTGGGATTAACCCCTAATTTTTGTCGATTTAGTTGATGACTTCTACAAACTATTTTATACTTGTAAACAACTACTATACTTGCAGAATTTTCATATTGTTCAGTAAAGAAACATAATTTCGACCTAATCCTATTTGCTATTTATAAAAATTTTGTGAATATGATTTTAGCCTGCTATATCTATTTTATTACCCTTTTGACAGATCTGGATTTCAATTTGTATTTTGTAATATATTGCTGTTTTAGTACTACTGTATTTATAGTTTCAGATTTACAAAATTACTGCATCCTGTTGTCTTCTTGTTTTATTTGACTATACTATATATATAGGAAAATTATGAAACATTATTTTCTGATACTAGACATACTAAGGAATACCCCAAATTTTTTTTGGATTTAATCAGTAAGTTTTTATGCCGTTTTCCTATTTATGAATATAAACTTCTTATTTCTGGCTGAACATGTTTTCTAAATACAATTCTGTTTTGAGTCATATTTTTGTGAAATACCATATGACCTATATATATTTTTTGGATTCATCCTAGAGTCTATTTCCCAGATTTTCTGACGGATCTAGGTTTGCATATGTGTGGCAACGGGAATCCCAGATTTTGTGCAGTACTGTCTTGCTGTCCTGAACTACAATTTTCGTTGTCTTAATCTGTTATGAGTTGTGTATCACCTGTACATGTTTATCTTCCAACCTGAACCTGTTACTTGTTCATGCCATATTATTCTTGCTCTGTTTTGTGACACATATATGCTTGTTGGATAATAATAACAAATAACCAAGCCGGGGTTAAGGGAAAGACCTTAGTAGTAGACAAAATAGGTTTGTGTAATTAGAAGGGGGCCCGTGTTCCCATTACTTGTTGTCATGTTTCATGATTACATGATTCATGCCTGTTATTACTATATATTGCCTTGTTTCGTGATTACATGATTCATGCCTGTTATTACTACCTGATTAGATGATGCCATGATTCGTGATGAATCATGCCTGTTACTAATATATGATGATATGTTGCCATGTTTCAAGACTATATGATTCATGCCTGTTCCAGTTGCCACGATTTCATGACTACGTGATTCGTGCCTGTTACCTATTACATGATGCCTGAGTACACAGCCCTATAGAAACCCACCACTAGGCCGAAACGTAAATTGCATGTATGTTGAAACCATGTGGTAAAAGTCTGGGACGCATGAAGTGGTACCTAGATAGTAATAAATACAAGACTTGACATGACATAATACCTGTTACATGATTACCTGTACGTGCTACCTGACACTTGTTACCTGTCTACCGCTTGTATGATACCTGACATCTATTACATGTTACCCATACCCTGTTAACACATTATGTTACTTGATTCTATTCATGATTCATGCTAGTTGTTCTATTTTGTCGCCATGTCTATTCCATGCTACGTTTGCTTCCACTGTTACTCTATATTTGTTTATCTTTTCCTGTACTTGTGTCTGCACTACATGCAGCTTGTAACTTGCATTGACGGGTATTTTGTTTCTCTTTTCTTTTTTTTCCTGCAATTTGTTAAATTGCATATTATGGTGATCAGTTGCCCGATGGAGTAGGTGATCTAAGATTCTAGTTGGCTGGAGGTCTTGCTATATCTATGTATTTCTTATTGCTTATCTTGAATAAATGTAATTTGCTATATGGATGTTTGTAAGGAGAATTTTTGTCTCAGACTTGTGTTTTGTTCCAGACGTGATTATTTGAAATTTAGTATTCTTACTTTTTGTTTCAAGTAATCTTGTTGACTATATTGATTCAGTTATGCAGGCGTGGTTGAATATTCTTCTTGTATATCTCTTGTTTATACTTGTGCTTGTTGTAAAGATTCTGACAGCTTGTGAATGGTGAAAGCCATTCACTGGACTTAGTCACGTATCCGTATTTCTTGTCTTTTTTTTGGGAAGCGGGGCGTGACAAAGAACTAAAAGTATTTCCAGCTGTAAATTTGGACTGGTTTGGAAGTATTTAACACTAATTGATATATATAACTTGGTAATAGGCGGTGGTAGCGACCTCGGACGTATAGATGAGGAGCCGTATATCGAGTTTCTGCATTTTTCAAGGTGATTATGATTCTATTTATTTTACATATGATATATTATTAAATTGTTCAAAAGATGGACACGTATATATATATATATATATATATATATATATATATATATATATATATATATATATATATATATATATATATGTATATATATATATATATGGGAAAAAGGGGTATGAGCAACTTGCTCATTTAGTAAATAAGCAATTGATGATGTGGCATACATGTGATTAGAAAAGCCTTAAAAGAGTTAGTTGTGTGATTATGCTCATTTACTAAATGAGCAAGTTGCTCATATCCCTTTTACCCTATATATATATATATATAGTGGAAGAGGGAAAATGGGGTAATGCGTGATGTGAGTATGATTATACTAGATATTAGTTATGTTGTGGTAAAATTTTAGGGTCACCCAATGTGTATTGTGATTAATACAGAATTTTAAAAGTTGAAATTATGGTTATCTTGTGTTTTTGTATGGTTTTGAATGTTTGGTGCTTATAGTGATAAATTGGATTTATACATGATATGATTAATATGGAATTTCAATAGTTGAACTTGTGGTTATGTGGTGTTTTTGCATGGTTTTGAATGTTTAGTGCTTTTAGTGATAAATTGAATTTATACTTGATTAGATGATGTGATTAATACGGACTTTCAATAGTTGAAATTGTGGTTATGTGGTATTTTTGTATGTTTTTGAATGTTTGGTGCTTATAGTGATAAATTGGATTTATACACAATAAGTTGATGTGAGCATTTCAACAGTTGAAATTGGTGTTCTTAATGGGATGTATGTTTTATTTACACATATATGGGTGTTTGAATGAAAAGAGATAGTCATGTGATTAATGAATGGTGAAAAGAAATTTTTTGATATATCAGTGCCTACAGAATCCTTGGGGTTTGGTCTAGACCTCATATTACCCAAGTTATCGGCTTGGGGTGCGGTGTATATTACCCAGTTTATCTAGGGTGCGATGTTATATTACCCAGTTTATTTGGGGTGCGGTGTTATATTACCCAGTTTATCTGGGGTACGGCATATATTACCCAGTTTATCCGGGGTGCAGTGTATATTATCCAAGTTATCGGCTTGGGGTGCGGTGTTATATATATTACCCAAGTTATCGGTTTGGGGTGCGTTGTAGATTACCCAAGTTTCACTTGGGGTGCGGTGTATTCCCTCGATGGTATAGGGTCAGGAGGAAGACGTAGCCTTGAACCTGTAAGACTCTACGTGATCATCGATCTGCGTGTTCATTTTACTGGGCTATTGGCTTCAATTTGATGATTATGTAGCCATTGATCGATAAATTAATAAAATGGGTATTTACATGAGAAAAGTGAAAATTTTCAAGGTAAGTTGTATTATGAGATGAGAATGAATATAAAATTAAAAACAACATATAATATGTGATTGTGTCACGTCCCGCTTCCCAAAAAGAGAATAAAGAATACAGATACGTGACTAAGTCTAACGAATAATTTTCATCATCCATAAGATGTCAGGATCTTTTCACAATTTCACTGGAATAATCAGAGTAGGAAGCAAGAGTAGTCAACCAAGCATGCATAACTGAATCAATATACCAACAGGAATTTACTTGAAACAAAATGTAATAATCTAAAATAAATCAGATATGAACAAGTCAATAAATCTGGGTCACATTGCCCAATACAAAATCATCCAAGTAACAGATACATTTATTCAAAATAAGCAATAGGAAATAATAATAGCAAAACTCCAGCATCTAGAATCTCAGATCACCTATTCCATCAGGTAACTGGCCACCATAATCTGCAATTTAACAAATTGCAGGAAAAAGGAAAAAGAAACAAAACTCTCGTCAATGCAAGTTACGGGCCGCTTGTAGTGTAGGCACAAGTACAGGAAAAAATAAACAAATATAGAGTAACAGCGAAAACAACATAGCATGGAATAGATGTGACAGAGCAAAACAGAATGTCTAACATGAATCAGAAACAGAATCAAGTAACATAGTATACTAACAAGTACAGGTTATGTAACAGATATCAAGTGTCATGCAAACAGATATATAGATAACAGATGTCATATAACAGATACAGGTAAACAGGTAACAGATGTCCAGTATCATGTAATAGATAACAGATAACAGAGAGCAAATGTCAGGTTATGTCAAGTCTTGTATTTATTTCTATCTAGGTAGCACTTCATGCATCTCAGGTTTTTACCATAAGGTTGCTACATTCAAACAAATTACGTTTAGATTTCGTAGTGGACTGTATAGGACCAAGTACTCAGGTATCAAACAGACAGATATAAGATGCGGATCCAGACAGAGAGATAGAACCCACGGATTCTCTTCTGAGTATAGGGAAGTGTGCAGTCAGGTAATCAGACAGACAGAGTCGTGTATCATGTAGTCATGGACACGTAACAGATAATCCTGTGGGAAACACGGGCCCCCTTCTAAGTACACATTTCTATATTATCCACTACTAGATCTTTTCCCTAACCCCGGCTTAGTTATTTGTTATTATTATTAGACAGGCATGTATGTGTCACAAAACAGGGCAAGAATAACATGGTATAAATAGGTAACAGGTTCAGATAGAAAAACAAATATGTACAGGTGATAGACAACTCATAAAAGGATAGAACAACGAAAATTCTGAAATTCCCGTTGCCACAACCATGCAAACCTGGATCCTTCAGAAAACCTGAAAAATAGACTCCCGGCCGAATCCAGCAATTATATATAAATCATATGGTATTTCACAAAAATAAGACTCAAAACAGATTTGTATCCAGAAAATATGTTCAGCCAGAAATCAGACGTTTGTATTCATAAACAGAAAAACAACATAAAAACTTACTGATTAAATCCAAGAAAAATATGGGGTATTTCCTAGTATGTTTAGTAACAGAAAATAAAGTTTCATAATTTTCCAACATAGATAGAATAGTAAAGTAAAATCAGAAAGCAACAAGATACAGAAAGTTTGTAAATCTAGAATCATAAACACAGCAGTACTAAAACAGCAATATCTTACCAAATATAAATCGAAATCCAGATCCGTCAAAAGGGTGATAAAATAGATAGTTTTTGTAAATAGCAAATAGAATCAGGTCGAAATTATGTTTCTTTACTAAATAGTATGAAAATTCTGCATGTATAATAGTTGTTTACGAGTATAGAATAGTTTATAAAAGTCGGTTTTAAATCCACAAAAATTAGGGGTTAATCCTAATCAAGTCTAGTTGTATTCAGAAAAATATTGGATCAAAATATTATCTTTAACATCAGTAGAAAAATAATTATCCATACAGAATTCATATAAAAAAAATCTGGAATTTTAAACACATCTGTAGTAAAACAGCAATAACTTGCAACTCAAAAATCGAAACTGGGATCTGTCATAAATTCTGGAAAGTAGACAGAATTCTCTATAATTCATATTCACAGATAATTTTCATGTACTGATCTTAATAGGGTCTAAAATACAAATCAAAAACGGGGTAACAGAAAAGACAGAAATATTCTTCATGCATAAAATCAACTAGTCCATATGAAACTCATCCAAACCATAACAAAGTGTGTAGTATGCTGTATTAGATGTCCAAGCAATATGGTATGGGGTGTTTAGAAAGCCTACAACAAGTTATACTATGACTAACACAAGCAGGCATACGACATCATATGAACAATATGCATGTATACATCAAGAAGTGATTATCTCTAAGTTATTTCATGTCGTGTGTGTAATGTGACAACTATGGCAGATCAACACATAGAGACAAGATATGATGATCATCAATTTTCTTTGATCGCAGCCGTTCGATCAATCGATCTTGATCTTCATCAATAGTGATATCTGGACCGTCTGATCTGATCGTGATCATCGTCAACTCTTGGATCTAGCCGTTCGATCATCTTGATCTTGATCATCACCAAGATCTGTGCCCGATCGTGATCGTCTTGTGCATCTTGTTCGTGTTCGCTTTGTTTGTGTTTGTGTTCGTGCCCGGGATCCGTTCCCGTTATTCACTTTTTCTCCGTTGGATTCGTCGTCTTTCAGGAAAGTAACTTGTACTCAATTCCTTTGTATGATAAAAGTCATAAATTTCGCTTGTAGTGTAGTTGGGTTCTAGAGACAACTCGTGTGTGTGTTATCTTTGATGAGTATTGTCTCTATAGTGCTATTTGACCATAGTTGCCTCACGACACAAATTTAACATGAAACAACTTAGGTTTTGACCGTTCTTAATGTAATCATACATGTGAGTCATGTGTGAGAATTGTGTGTTTGTTGTGATCCAGATGATATACTTGTTGTGGACATGCCATATATCCTATTTCATGATATTTGGACACTTAGTAGACTCTATAACATGTTTGGTTGTGTTTGGGACGAGTTTCGTATGTTGTATGTTGATTTATTGTTAAAAGAAAAATCTGTATTTTGTCGATCATCTGTTTTGATTGATAATTTAGACCATATTAAGTTCAGTATCTTAACTGCAGTATTAAACATGATTTTCAGAGAAATCCTTCTTCTTTCCAAAATCTCTGACCTTGGTCGATTTTGATTTCGTATGTGTGAGATATGATTGTTTTACTACAGAGGTGTATTTCATTTCCAGATTTCGTTTCTTGATGATTTCGATGACTAAACTATTTTGATATTAGTGCTAAACATATTATTCTCATCTAAAATTTTGGACAGGATTTCTATAATTGATTAGGGATTACCCAGAATTTTGGTGAATTTATTTGATAAGATTTACATACCGTTTCATGCTTTCGAATAAAAACTATACTTGCTGAATTTTGCTCGCTATTCTGTAAAGAAGTATATTTTCACCCTAGTTCCTTTTGCTGTTTGGAAAATCTTATTGAAATATGAAAGTTATCTTATTTTGTTTATTTTTATCTCCTTTTAATGGATCTGGATTCCGTTTCACGGTTTGCGAGATATTACAGTTTTCGTACAGCAGTGTCGGAAATTCCAGATTTGCCAAACTATCGTTTCTTGATGATTTCTGATTTTACTTGACCAAACTAATCTTGCTGGAAAATTATGAAACTTTATATCCTGATGCTAGACATATAGGAGAATACCTCAGATTTTTCGTGGATTTGATTGAGATGTTTTCATGCTATTTTCCTGATCTTGAACAATTTACTGATTTCTGGCTGAACGTATTTTCTGGTTTCAAATCAGTTTTTGACTCATGTTTTTGTGAAACAATATATGACTTATTTATACTTGTTGGATTCGGCCGGAAGTCTACTTTCCAGATTTTTAGATGGATCCAGAATTGCATGTTTTTAGCAACGGGAATCCCTATTTTAGTGCAGCACTGTCTTGCTGTCCTGAACTAGAAATCTCGTTATTTTATCCCTTTTATGTGTCATCTTGTACCTGTACTTGTTCCTGATTACCTGATTACCTGTACTTGTTCCTGATTACCTGATTATCCGTACATGTTTATCTTGCAACTTGAACATGTTTGATTATACCATGATATACCTGCCCTATTTCGTGACACATACATGCTTGTTTGACACTAATAATAATAAATAACTATGCCGGGGTTAAGGGAAAGATCTAGTAGTGGACAATATAGGAGCCTGTACTCGAAAGGAGACTTGTATTTCCTATATGACATGTTTACCGATCAAGTTTACCGATCAAGTTAATTTCTGTTACCGATCAAGTTTACCGATCAAGTTACCGATCAAATTAATTTCTGTTACCTATCAAGTTTACCGATCAAGTTACCGATCAAGTTTACTGATCAAGTTACCGATCAAGTTTCCTGATCAAGTTACCGATCAAGTTAATTTATGTTACCGACCAAGTTACCGATCAAGTTTACCGATCAAGTTTACCAATCAAGTTACCGATCAAGTTTACCGATCAAGTTACCGATCAAGTTAATTTCTATTCCCGATCAAGTTTACCGATCAAGTTTGCCGATCAAGTTACCGATCAAGTTAATTTTCTGTTACCGATCAAGTTTACCAACCAAGTTCTGTGATTCTGTGATACCCGAGTACATGACCTATAGAATCCCCTATGAAATCTAAAACGAATTTGCGTTGACTGTAGCAACCATGTAGTATGGGATGCATGAAGTGCTACCTAGATATTAATAACTACAAGACTTGATACATGACACGTGAACATGATACTTGAACATGATACATGCTTACTTGATACTAGACAACATGATACATGAGACTTGATACATGATACTTGACACTTGTTACTTGTTACCTGATTTCGTGATACTTGATTCTTGATACTTGTTACTTGTTTACATGATACTTGTTTACTTGACACTTGATACATGCCACTTGTACTTGTTCACCTTAATATGCTAGTTGTTATATTTTGATATCATTCATACTCCATGTTATTAGTTAGCTTTCCCCATGTACTTGTATTCTGCATTACAAGCGGCCTGTAACTTGCATTGACGGGAGTTTGTTTTCTTTTTTCTATTTCTGCAATTGTTAAATTGCAGATTTTGGAGATCAGCTGCCAGATGGAATAGGCCAGATGAGATACTAGTTGCTGGAGTTTTGCTATCATTATTTCTTGCTATTATTATTATTTCCTGTTTTGAACAATTGTATCTTGTACTTGTATTCATTTGTATTTGGGCAATGTGACCCAGGATATTGACTTATTCAGATGTCACGCCCCGCTTCCCAAAATACGGAAATACGAGTGCATGACGAAGCCCAGCGAATGATCTTAACATCATTCATAAGCTGTAGGATCGACTCAGCATCACAACAAGAATATAACAAGAGACATATATAACCAAGCATGCATGAATAATTTATTAAGTAACATAAAACAATTTAAACAAATAATAATATTCAAATAGTTCTCATGTCTGGATCAAGTGTAAACTCGGAAACAAGTCTTATACAGCAGAAGTAATACCTTAAGGAAAGCAATTATTTAAACAATTCCTTGCTCCAAGCATAACCTGAAATGTCTGCTTGCTAATTCCAGCAGGTAGCTTGTCCCAAAGTCTGCTTAAAAAAATATAAAAGGGAAACATAGGGAAAAACAAGAGGAAATGCCCTTAGTGCAAGCTAGGGCCACAAATAGTAAAAACGAGTACAAGTATTGGGGAATTGGAATCAAGAATGTACAGAGATATAACAAGTAGTAGAAGAACCAAGAACTAGCTAACAAGAAGGATGACTCACGTAAACAGGATGGATAACAAATACTAGCGGTAAAACAAGTGACAAGTGAACACATAGGGTATCTAACCTCAAGTGACACGCATCTAGTTCAAGTGTCAGGTATCTAGTCTGAAGTCTAATGTCAAGTTGTCAGGTCTCAAGTATCAAGTTGTCAAGTCTCAAGTAACAAGTTGTCAAGTTCAAGTTGTCAAGTTCAAGTCTTGTGGTGATTACTATCTAGGTAGCACTTCATGCATCCATCTTTTTACTACATGGTTGCTACAGTCAAACCAATTTCGTTTAGACCTAGTAATGGATTTTATAGGACGGCGTACTCAGGTATCAAGTATCAACCAAGCCATGGTTCATGAATCGGAAATTAAATAACAAGTTCACGAAACAAGTTCGCGAATCCACTAGCAAGTTCAAGAACCGCACAATGGGTTCATGAATCAAACAAGTTCATGAGCCAAGTAACTGACTCCATGAATCGAACAAGATGCAACAAGTTCATGAACCAAGTATTTGGGAAACACAGGCCCCCGTCCGAGTACACTTACCTATATTGTCCACTTTATAGTCTTTCTTATTACTTTTATTAATTCTTATCAAGCAAGCATACATGTGTAAAATGTTGTGATTTAATTCTAGGAAAAATTGGAGATGTCCTATATGGTGTCCAACAGGTACATATAAAATTTCGTGTCAAACGCTCGCTGTTTACACAGCTAAATTAATTTGCAAAGTAAATGTATACAGCAGTTTTGCAAAACTGCGTCTACTGACACAGCTGCAGTATAACTGTCATAACTCCTAGACCGTAACTCCAAATTCAAAACTTTCGGAAGCTATCGATATCTACACATCCAGATCTACAATTTCCATTCAGGGCTCGGGCCCAGATTCAATTGATAAATGGGTCGAAACAGCAAAAGAAGATTCAGGACAGCAACATGAGAGGATAACTTACTAGTTTAGATTTCAGGGAAATTTGTTATTAGGCGTCTAAATTATTGTGTGATATAAATACATGATATTAGTGGTCCAAACAGCAAATAATAAATATTTTTCAAGTTATAGGGTTGCAAGTTCGTCAAATATTAAGTGTGACATATGTCTACGAATTTAGGGCTCCTAAATTCATAAGTTTATGTGTTCATGTGCTCGAGGGTAAAAAAGTCCAAATAGTTATAATTTAATACAAGGAAATTTTGTGACTTTTAGAATTGTCAATTTGGAGGTTCAATGTTGATCTACAGTGATATTCAAGGAAGAGTCACAAGCTAACTATTTGTAGTATTTTTAAGGGTTCTTGTACTAGAACAATAAAATTGTACAAGGATACTTGCCTTAACGACGGTGAATTCGAACACGAACCAATACGAGATGAGAATCCCGAGAGGCGAAGCACGGCCACGGACACGAACACACGCAAACACGTGCGGTACACGTACAAGACAGCACACCAGATCGGATCCCCCTGGATCAGCTCTGGCGCCAAAACAGCAAATACCCACCCAGCCGATCAGATCAGATATGATCTGATGAATCCAACGGTCGGGATTCACTCCTGCTTCTTCTTCCTTCTTGATCGACAGAGAGCGAGGGAGAGAGAGCGAGAGCAGCGGCGACACCGGCAGCGATGCAAGGCGGCGAGGGCGACGTCGATGGCGACGACTGGTCGGGAAGGACTCGACATAGTGAGGCGACGGCAGCACAAGGAGCTTGGTGGCGCGGCGATGAACGATGCCCTGTTTGGGTTCAAAACAGGGGAGCGGGGGAAGGCGCGGGCTGGGCGCACAGCAGGTGCGCGGCGTCACGGTGGGGTCACAAGTGGGAGTGCACAGGGCTGGCGAGCGCTGCAGGAGGGATAGGTCGCGGACGCCGAGGGGAGTCGAGCTCTGGCGGAGCGGGCTACAGCATCGCAGCATCGCGGCTGCGTCGCGACGTAGGAGGAGGCTACGGCGGGTGCGTTGTGGTGGGGTTACGACAGCCGGAGAGAAGATCCAGACGATGGGTCAAAGAGGAGGAGAGCTGGAGGACGGGGGAGACGAGTTTGGAAGAAGATGGGAAGGTAGGGGATGAATCGGATGGAGAAGAAGGGTTGCGGCACTGTGGTTGTATAGAAGAATAGGTGATTAGGTTAGGGTTTAGATGTTAACTAGGTTTATAAAGAATGGGTTATTGGGTTTGGGGATGTTATAGGGTATTAAGTGGTTAAATGGGTAATTGGGTTAAAATGCAATAGAGAAATAAAATTACCAATAAATGTAGGATTATATATATCAAGCTATATATATATATTGCACTACAATATGAAAATTATTTGAAATCGCTACAAATACAAAAATCAATAGGAATAGGTTTTTAGATCATCAATCAAGATAATACTATTAATAACAACAATAATAAATTTTGATATACATATCAAGATGAGATGTGAGATAAACAAGTTTATGAAAACTCAGATAGTAATAAAATAAGATACAATTTGCCAATCACTTATAAAATATACATTAAGGTTGGAATACACTATTATTCGAAGAAATACAATTTCCGGTTCGAAAGATTTTAATAGAAGGCCCAAAGTCGAGTTAAAAAAAATACTGAATTTATAATTAATCAAAATACGAAAAATATTCACAAAATACGTATTTAGGGAAACAGGGATTACAAATCCTACCCACCTTACACAAAAATTTCATCCTCGAAATTTGCTTAGGCGGTACATAGGATAGGGCTAAGCAACTGGGGGGGTAACATGGCAGAGAATTAAAGGGGAAGGAATAAGCAGTGGCAACACCGGAAGAATAAGAAAGCGGATAACGATGAGGTCAAATGGAATGCATGAAAGAGAATAGACGGTATCAAAGGGAAGAACAACACGAGATAATAAAGCAAGATAAGAAGTCGGCAGACTGAAATCAGAGAGGGAAAGGACCGGGAAGAATCAACCATTCAGTGAATCAACGGATGGGGATGAATACAAGGAACAGAGAGGGAAGCAACAATACAAAGGACTAGTCGCAACAAGGGGATCCCGGGACCTGTGGATTATGGGCCCACCACGCTTCCGCTGCGCTACTCTGATGGTGACGTTCCAAGCTCCAGACATGTCGTTGTAGACCACGTGACACCAAGTGACGATCCGAGCAGAAAGAAAGGAATGGGACGCCAAGATCAAAGAGAGTATGGGCTCCAAATGGAGATAGGCGATAATGCAAAATGGATATAAGGCTTGAGCTTCAATCTTCATAATTAAAAAATAGAATACATATCGAAACTAATGGCTTTTAACAGAAATAATAACACAACAAATATCAATAATAGTAATATCAATAGTAACAGAATAATAACAACAATAATAAAAATAAATATAACAATGATAATAATAAAATTAGTAATAATAGTAACAAAAATAATAATAATAACGATAATAATAACAGAAATCAAAATCGTTATAATCATACAGGTAATAATAACATAATAAAAATATCAACAATACTAGTAATAACAACAACTCATACATTACATAATAGAATTCAACACACTCAAGAAAATAATGCAATAATAATAATGATAGCATTAAAAATAATATCAATAAGGAAAATAAATAATATGATAATAGCAATAATAACAATAATATCAATAAAGTAACAGTAATAATAATAAAAATAATAACAGTAGTTAAGGTGATGAAAACAATAATAATAACATCAATTGAAACGACAATGATAATAATAATACCAATAATAACGAAAATATTCCTTTACCATCAGTTTCATTATATAAGTAACGAATCTTGAAATATCAATTAGCAATAGGTAGAAAATCTTGCCTCCTTAACATCAAGTTGCATGTTTGCCTTCACGACATCAGGTTGCAGGTTGCCGTCCGGATATTCGGCTGCACATTTTGCCTCGCCGATATCCAGTTGCAATTTGCCTCCATTGACATCGAGTTGCATATTTGCCATCTCGACATTAGGTTGCACCGAAGTGGTGGAATGTATATAAAATTGAGCATGCTCACGCTCAAAACAAATTAATAATAATAATAATAGTAACGATAAAAATAATAGTACCAATAACAATAATAATAATAAAATATCGATACTAATAACAATAAGAATAACAATGATAATAACAATGATCATAACAGTAATAATAACAGTAATCGCAAAAAAAATGATAATAATAATAATAATAGCAATAATATTAAAATATCAACAACACTAGTAAAAATAATAATGCAAGACAAGATATAGTTTGTGCCCAACATTTTTGTGAAAGTAATTTAATATTAACAATAATAATAAAATAATGAAAACAACAATAAGAATATCAATGGTAGTAACAACAATAATAACACCAGTAATGATAATGAAAATAATAGTAACAATAATAATAGTAGTAATAATATCATTATACAACAAAATAAGAATTTGTCTTATCAAACTAATCCAGTAGAAATATATAGTCGATCAAAATGCAAGTGAAGTTTAAATACACCATTGTTCGAAATAATAAAATCTTTGTTGAGAAACATTTTTATAGAAGATCGAAAATAAATATAACAATTAATAATCGAAACATAGAAAGTATTCGGAAAAAAAATAATTATACAGAGAAAAATAGGTAGGAGAAAAACGAAGCTATACCCAATAAATAGTTAAAGAGAATGATGACTAGAAGGGACAAAAGAAAATTAAGGAATTGAATACGAAGGAAGAATTACGAGGGCAAAATCGGAATTGAAGAGAATATATCAGGGAAGAAATAACCAACATGACACTCAATATGAATCAACAAATGAAAATGAATGCAAGGCAGGGAAAGCAATGAATGATACACGAGCTGAGATAAGAAGGGATCAATGAGGCAAGCAGAAATAAGAAATTACTTGCACCGGAAGCAAAAGAATATGGGTACGGAAAGAATAAATTTGTACCCAATAAGGAATCAACAAATCAGGGTGACTGCAAGAGATAGAAGGAATTAATGAATCAAAGAATGGATCAAAATGGATGGGATAAGACTTGTATCCAGATCGAGTTGACTATTAAATTATTCATATAGTTGCATGGCATGTTTAATGTTGAGTTAATCCTGACTGAGTCAAGCTTGTCTAATGTATTAGTCAAACTAACACATTAACCAAACCTGAGCTCTGATACCACTAAAAACCTTGTCACGCCCCGCTTCCCAAAATTCGGAAATACGAGTGCATGACGAAGCCCAGCGAATGATCTTAACATCATTCATAAGCTATAGGATCGACTCAGCATCACAACAAGAATATAACGAGAGAGATATATAACAAAGCATGCATGAATAATTTATTAAGTAACAGAAAACAATTTAAACAGATAATAATATTCAAATAGTTCTCATGTCTGGATCAAGTGTAAACTCGGAAACAAGTCTTATACAGCAGAAGAAGTAATACCTTAAGGAAAGCAATTATTTAAACAAGTCCTTGCTCCAAGCAAAACCTGAAATGTCTGCTTGCTAATTCCAGCAGGTAGCTTGTCCCAAAGTCTGCTTAAAAAAATATAAAAGGGAAACATAGGGAAAAACAAGAGGAAATGCCCTTAGTGCAAGCTAGGGCCACAAATAGTAAAAACGAGTACAAGTAATGGGGAATTGGAATCAAGAATGTAACAGAGATATAACAAGTAGTAGAAGAACCAAGAACTAGCTAACAAGAAGGATGACTCAAGTAAACAGGATGGATAACAAATACTAGCGGTAAAACAAGTGACAAGTGAACACATAGGGTATCTAACCTCAAGTGACACGCATCTAGTTCAAGTGTCAAGTATCTAGTCTCATGTCTAATGTCAAGTTGTCAGGTCTCAAGTATCAAGTTGTCAAGTCTCAAGTAACAAGTTGTCAAGTTCAAGTTGTCAAGTTCAAGTCTTGTGGTGATTACTATCTAGGTAGCACTTCATGCATCCATCTTTTTACTACATGGTTGCTACAGTCAAAGCAATTTCGTTTAGACCTAGTAATGGATTTTATAGGGTGGCGTACTCAGGTATCAAGTATCAAGCAAGCCATGGTTCATGAATCGGAAATTAAATAACAAGTTCACGAAACAAGTTCGCGAATCCACTAGCAAGTTCAAGAACCGCACAATGGGTTCATGAATCAAACAAGTTCATGAGCCAAGTAACTGACTCCATGAATTGAACAAGATGCAACAAGTTCATGAACCAAGTATTTGGGAAACACGGGCCCCCTTCCGAGTACACTTACCTATATTGTCCACTCTATAGTCTTTCCCATAACCCCGGCTTATTACTTTTATTAATTCTTATCAAGCAAGCATACATGTGTAAAATGTTGTGATTTAATTCTAGGAAAAATTGGAGATGTCCTATATGGTGTCCAGCAACTACATATAAAATTTCGTGTCAAACGCTCGCTGTTTACATAGCTCAATTAATTTGCAAAGTAAATGTATACAGCAGTTTTGCAAAACTGTGTCTACTGACACAGCTGCAGTATAACTGCCATAACTCCTAGACCGTAACTCCGAATTCAAAACTTTCGGAAGCTATCGATATCTACACATCCAGATCTACAATTTCCATTCAGGGCTCGGGTCCAGATTCAAATGATAAATGGGTCGAAACAGCAAAAGAAGATTCAGGACAGCAACATGAGAGGATAACTTACTAGTTTGGATTTCAGGAAAATTTGTTATTAGGCGTCTAAATTATTGTGTGATATAAATACATGATATTGGTGGTCCAAACAGCAAATAATAAATATTTTTCAAGTTATAGGGTTGCAAGTTCGTCAAATATTAAGTGTGACATGTGTCTACGAATTTAGGGCTCCTAAATTCATAAGTCTATGTGTTCATGTGCTCGAGGGTAAAAGAGTCCAAATAGTTATAATTTAATACAAGGAAATTTTGTGACTTTTAGAATTGTCAATTTGGAGGTTCAATATTGATCTACAGTGATATTCAAGGAAGAGTCACAAGCTAACTATTTGTAGTATTTTCAAGGGTGCTTGTACTAGGACAATAAAATTGTACAAGGATACTTGCCTTAACGACGGTGAATTCGAACACGAACCAATACGGGATGAGAATCTCGAGAGACGAAGCACGGCCACGGACACGAACACACGCAAACACGTGCGGTACACGTACAAGACAGTACACCAGATCGGATCCCCCTGGATCAGCTCTGGCGCCAAAACAGCAAATACCCACCCAGCCGATCAGATCAGATCTGATCTGACGAATCCAGCGGTCGGGATTCACTCCCGCTTCTTCTTCCTTCTTGATCGACAGAGAGCGAGGGAGAGAGAGCGAGAGCAGCGGCGGCACCGGCAGCGACGCAAGGCGGCGAGGGCGACGTCGACGGCGACGACTGGTCGGGAAGGACTCGACATAGTGAGGCGACGGCAGCACAAGGAACTTGGTGGCGCGGCGATGAACGATGCCCTGTTTGGGTTCAAAATAGGGGAGCGGGGGAAGGCGCGGGCTGCGCGCACAGCAGGTGCGCGGCGTCGCGGTGGGGTCACAAGTGGGAGTGCACAGGGCTGGCGAGCGCTGCAGGAGGGATGGGTCGCGGACGCCGAGGGGAGTCGAGCTCTGGCGGAGCGGGCTGCAGCATCGGAGCATCGCGGCTGCATCGCGACATAAGAGGAGGCTACGGCGGGTGCGTTGTGGTGGGGTTACAACAGCCGAAGAGAAGATCCGGACGATGGGTCGAAGAGGAGGCAGAGCTGGAGGATGGGGGAGACGAGTTTGGAAGAAGATGGGAAGGCAGGGGATTAATCGGATGGAGAAGAAGGGTTGCGGCGCTGTGGTTGTATAGAAGAATAGGTGATTAGGTTAGGGTTTAGATGTTAACTAGGTTTATAAAGAATGGGTTATTGGGTTTGGGTAAATGTGAATGGGTTTGGGGATGTTATAGGGTAGTATGTGGTTAAATGGGTAATTGGGTTTAAAATGCAATGTAGAAATAAAATTACCAGTAAATGTAGGATTATATATATCAAGCTATATATATATATTGCACTACAATATGAAAATTATTTGAAATTGCTACAAATACAAAAATCAATAGGAATAGGTTTCTAGATCATCAATCAAGATAATACTATTAATAACAACAATAATAAATTTTGATATACATATCAAGATGAGATGTGAGATAAACAAGTTTATGAAAACTCAGATAGTAATAAAATAAGATATAATTTGCCAATCACTTATAAAATATACATTAAGGTTGGAATACACTATTATTCGAAGAAATACAATTTCCGGTTCGAAAGATTTTAATAGAAGGCCCAAAGTCGAGTTAAAAAAAATACTGAATTTATAATTAATCAAAATACGAAAAATATTCACAAAATACGTATTTAGGGAAACAGGGATTACATCAAATGTGGATTATTTGAGATTAATATATTTTGGTTTCAAGTATTCTTGTTGGTATTTTGGTTCATATGTGCATGCTTGGTTGACTTCTCTTGCTTTCGATTCTGATTATTCTTGTGAAATGTTATAAAGATTCTGAACAGCTTATGGATGATGAAAATCATTCGCTGGGCTTAGTCACGTATTCGTATTCCGTATTCTCTTTTGGAAAGCGGGGTGTGACAGGTTTTGTACAAGAATTGTCTCTAGAACAAACCTACACTACAGGCGGTATTTAGTACTTGTATTACACAACAAAAAGAATACAAGTTACTTTCCTTAAAGACGACAACGAGAACGAAGCAAGAAAAAGAATAACAGGAATGGATCCCGGGCACGAACTCAATGAACGAACGAATCACGAGTCACACAAACACACGGAATCGAACACACGCACACAGGAGAGAGGGAGCCGGGGTGCACGAGGGGATGGCGACGGAACAGTCGGCGACTACGGCGCAACGGCGGCGAGGGGACAGGCCGAGAGGGGGAGGTGTGACTGGCTGATGGTGTTGCTATCATCACGGCCTGGCGTTGGGGTCGCTGTCGTGCTGCGGTGGTTAATGCCGAGGTGTCGAGAAGAGGGCTGGCGCTTGGGTGCAGTCGGAGGGGCACATGGGGAGCGGGACGAGAAGTGGGAAAGCAGGAGGGATCGGGAGGTAGGATTGGAAGTAGCGGCTAGGGTTGGTGGATATGGGAAACAGTATGGGTATATATATATATGTGGAAGGGGGTATTAGGGTTTACTTGGCTCACGGGTTGGGTAATTGGATATTTGGTTTTGGCTAATGGGTAGTGGATCCAATAGGAAATTTGGGTAGGATTAGGGTATTAAAGACCCAAAGAATAGAGATAGGAACCAATTAAAAAAAAATAAGGCTCAAATAAAAGCTCAAACAATCAGAGACGACACAATATGAGACAATAAAATCAAGAACTCAAATAAAAAGACGACAAAACAAATAAATGAATACATTGAAAACGAAGATCCAATATACAGTCCAAAAGGAGATACAAGAAGAATAAAAGAAAAATACATCCAAAAATACAGAAAATGAAAATCAGGGGTTACAGATTGATAAAAACAAAATGGAATGATAATATAGTCAGGAAAAGAGGAATTAGTGATGCATATCTATATATATACTTAGTGGAGATAAAGTAAATAAAAATATGTGGGGTGTGGTATATATTACCCAGTTTATCTGGGGTGCGGTGTTATATTATCCAGTTTTTTTAGGGTGTGGTGTATATTACCCAGTTTATCTTGGGGGCGGTGTTATATTACCCAAACTATATTTGGGGTGTGGTGTTAGATATTACCCTGAAGTAATGGTTAGTATATGGTGAGCATATGGTGAGAGTAAGTGTAGAGATGTAATGCGAGTATCTTTACCTTGGTATCGTGTCAAGGAACTTCCGCCCGCTATTTCTATGGAAATGGTGGGAACTACCTGCCTAGGCACGACTCCACGGTAGATCGGTTGTGGTGTTGATATGGTAGATTGGTTACAAACTAGTAATTACATCTTGTGTATTATCAAGTTTTCTTCAATTATGTTTTCATGCTTAACTTCAAGATATATCCATTTATAACCATGCTAGAAACTTCTTCAGATTTCTTTTATATAATTTTTTATAGCAACTAACATAGTAAATTATACTCACACTAGTATTGGCTGACCCCTTTTGTTTTTGGGGGTTAGAGGAGTTCCTCCCTAAGGGTGGACGTACCTAGACTTCCCTTTTGCAGGAATCGAGTAGCAGCGAGGTGAGACATTTGGATTCCTTAGTTTTTCTTTGTAGTTTTATTTTTTCAGGAAATTAACAAGATTGTATATGTAGATATTGTTTAATTTATAATAGCTAAAGTTATGTATAATTAGGGGTAGAAATATAATTCGTGTGACATTTTGTATTTTGGAAGATTTTGTATGTATCAGTCTGTGATGAAGATAATTAGTGATGAAATGAAGTATATGGAAACCCGTACCGGCCTTGTTGTGGAATATTGGGCTCTGTGTGTGGTTTTCTGAAAGGTTTTCTACAAATCTATTACTTTTTCAAGATAAATTTTTATTTTTATTGTATAACTTGTGTTATTTGATGATATATATCCCAGAGCCCTATATATATGATGTTTGTGTGATGTTGCTTGTTTTGGCCTGGGGAGGATATATATTAATTGGCTGTGATGTGATATTTTTAACTGTTTGCAGATTTTCGTAAGTAATTTCTGAAAAGGGGCTAATGTTTCAGGAAAGACTGCCGAAATTTTAATTGAAACCTACTAAGATTATTCTGGTAAGAAATGGTTTTTTTTTTCTTTTTTTTAAGGGAATTTTTTTGGGGTCGTTACACATACACAATCAATATTCAATCTTTATGCCTCATGATCAACAATCTCATATGTTGCATACATCTCTATAAGTACTACAGTCATGCTACATAAAATCCATGACTAACAAGAGTTCATCCCTAGAATGATACTATAATTTTATGAGATAAAACATAGCAAGAGAGTTGGAGTGTTACCCACCTCAAGAAGAAATTGTTACAAACTAGTAGTCTTCTCCTCCAAGCAAAAGATCAACTCCAATGTCTCCAAAAATCACCAAAGCCAAAAGAAAGAGAGAGTCTGAAAGTTGTTGCTCTCTAAATTGGACGGGGTTCCTTCTAGGATTTCTCTGAGAAAATTTTACAAATAAAACCCCTAGAAGTCCCAATTTGCATAATTAATTATTTATTCAATTAAATCAAATCAAATGGATAAAATTTCATTCCTCAAATCTCTCCACTGCCAAAACTAGCCCCCATAATGCAGCAACCTTTTTTTTGATTCAAATTTTTCAACAAAATGACTTTTTACAAAAAAGCCCCCATCTTTCGAAATATTTACAAAAGTAGTTTCACTTATTCATAAAAATCCCAAAAATTCAAATGTATCCAATTATAAATAAGAGAATTTATTTAGCAACTCAAAATTCTAAAACTTGCAAATAAAAAATATTTGCATTTGTTTTGAACGTGCAAAATGACCATTTCAAAAATATTTAAAATATTTAAATAAATTCATTTTAAAATTATTTATTAATCCAAAATATTATATTTAAAATTATGGGGCGTTACATCACTCCCTCCTTAGAATAGAAATGTCCTCAGAACTACTGCTAATAAGGGAAAAGAAAAAGAAAATAACACGGAATTTACACAAACATTTTTGGAAAATCAGTCTTCATCCAATCCTCAGCTTCCCACGTAGCCACCTCGAATAACTGGTTTCTCCACAGCACCTTGACCATCGGTATGACCTTATTCCGCAAAACCTTCTCTCGGTGATCCAAGATCTTCACGGGCTGCTCCTTGTAGCTCGAATTCAATTACAATCCTTCGGGTACCTCGGGTAACTGATGATTTTGATCTAGTACGTACTTCCTCAACATCGACACATTGAATACATTGTGTACCTGTGCCAACTCCTCCGGTAGATCCAATCTTGTAAGGTCCAATATACCTTGGTGTCAATTTTCCTCCTCTTCCGAATCTGATCACTCCCTTCGTTGGCGATACCTTCAGAAAAACTGCATCTCCAACCTCATACTCCAAATCTCGACGTCGGACATTTGCAACATATCATCTAGTACTTGATTCACCCTTTCAGTTTGTCCATATGTTTGTGGATAAAACGTTATAGTAAAGTCAGTCCTGGTCCCCAAAGTGGTTTGCAAACTCCTCCATAACCTTGATGTGAACCTTGCATCTTTGTCGGAGACGATTGTTACAGTAATTCCATGAAGTTTCATGACCTCCTCAATATACACCTCAGCTAACTTCTCCAATGACCATGTAATCTTCATTGACAAGAAATGTGTCGACTTGGTCAACATGTCCACAATGACCCAGATCGAGTCATTTCCCTTCTAACTCCTCGGTAAACCAGTGTCAAAGTCCATATTAATATTCTCCCACTTCCACCTCGGAATGGGAAATGGCTGCAATAATCCTCCATGCTTCCGACTCTCCGCCTTGATCTACTGACACGTCAAGCACCTTGCCACAAAATCTGCAACATCCCTTTTCATTCTTGGCCACCAAAAACATTGCTTAATGTCCTTGTACATCTTCGTGCTTCTGGGATGTACGGACAATAAGGTTGTATGTGCCTCCTTTAATATGCTTTCCTTCAAATCCTCTTTCTGGCACACATAACCTCTTTCCCATCCAAATCACCCCATATTGGACATGAAACTCTCACAATTTGCCAACGAAAATTTGCTCTAACATCTTCTGAATCTTTGTATCGACTTCTACACCTCAATAATCTGCTCTCTCAAAGTAGGCTAAAGTCTCAACCACACCAATGATGCCCCCAAGCCTTGCAATACTACCTCAATACTAGCCCGATCCAGTTCCTCAACCAACTCCTTCTACGTCGTAATCAGTCGAGACATCATAGATTGCCATCCAGTCGATGTCCACAATCACATCGACACCCAAGACATCCAGTTCGATGAGGTCAATCCCAAAAATTCTTCCTTCAATCACGATATCACACCATGCGTGATATCGATCAGCAATCAACTCCTCTCCTGAGGGCGTTGCCACCGACTAAACACGACCAGGAAAATCCTTGGGCTCCACACCATGCTTCCAATGCGCCACTATGATCTTCCAATCGTTGCTCCTCAAGCTGGCTCATCCACCTCTAGCACTTTACTAGCTGACGTCAAAATGCTGCCATCTTGTGCTGATCTCTGCACAGGGTTAGAGAAAAACAATGGAATCATCAGAAAGACTCCCTCGAGATTCACCTCTTCAGGATCCTCCTCAAGATCTTCCTCCGATTCTCCCTCAAAATCCATAAAAGTTCCTCTTTCTCTAAGTCTTCCATAGGATTTTGGCCATCCACTATCCCAGGGAAAGAGAAAAAGGAAATATCAAAAATACTGGTTCAAACCAACCATAGTACTCGTAATACAAAAGCAAAACATGCCCGCATACAATATCACATCAATGTATATGAAGAGAGTATCATGAATGCAAGTTCAAACAACTACACATTCATGACTCCAAGACTGATACACACACTCTAATGTCCACCTAGGTTACCCTATACCATGTTTAGTGTTACTTTTTTAAGCAGCCTCTGATACCACTCTGCAGTGCCCTAAATTTCAATAATAGAAATAAGAGACATAACTCCTGAATCTTTACTTCAATGTAATCCAAACATAGTATAAAACAGAGGGAAAATTACAACTTTTCTTTACAACAGTTCTTTATTACAATGGACAGCGGAAAATTAAACATATTTATTACAACACATTCCAACACTTAAACTTCAGTCATCTGAATGTCCAGCCCAAGCCACTTACTCGCAAATCCTGCAAAACTGACCAGAAAAGTGGGCACGTCAGTTGAATACAACCGACGCAAAACCATAGTAATAGTAAACCTTCAAAGTCTCACAATTACAAACTTGTTGCACAAAAAAAAAATACCGATAAAAGAATCATGAAATCAACAAGTGAAACTATACTAAATGAATAAGTGTGTGTCGAGAAAACAAAAGAAAAATGTATTAAAAAATGTTCAAGAAAACACAATGCACACGATGCACTCTAATGCATACTTGTTCGGATTCTATGTATCCCATTCTACACAGGTCCGAGGGCGAGTCCTTAGCGTTCACCACCTTTCAGGGTTCAATCCCTCACTATGAAAACTACATCGGTGACAATGAAAAGATTAGACACTTCGTGAATAAACCCCAACCCCGTTACGCATCCCACTAAGCTGTACAAGTGTAAACATGTAAGCATCTCCGAAGCATCGCTGTACTCTAGAGAATCACCTCCCTGTCGTATAACCCACGAATAGGCCTGTCGACCCTCAATGCGTAGATACACCGTACATTTCATGAATATGCCTGCCGACCCTCAACGGGCAGATACACCGTACATTCTGCGAATAGGCCTGCTGACCCTCAACGCGCAAACATATCATACGTTCTGCGAATAGGACTGCCGACCCTCAATGCGCGAACATACCAAATCCGTCCCACTTCTAAGACATTCCCTGAACAAGCCTGTCGATCCTCAACGCGCGTACATACTAGAGAGACGTATCAAGTACATAGTCCTGAAATACATTCGCCCGACTGAAAACAAAGCCCATACTTACATTGCCCAAGTTCTGTCACAACTCCCAACTTAGTCCATGTCCTTAGATTTGTAATAATAACAACCCGAGCCACCTAGAACTAGCTCTACTCTAATGGACTTCACTTATCAAACCAGGAACACTAGCCCCTTAGGCTAATTTCCTAAAATCAAAATATCCATTCCCGATATTCTTGGGTCCGCTCAGCATCTAGGTCTCCCAACTCAATGCCTCAAACGTCCATCCAGGGTTCTCACAAAAACTAATCACAATATATAAAAAAAACCCACTTAATTCGATCATTCAAAATATTCTTTATATTCTCTTTTCTGAAAAATAAAACTTTTCCCACAACACCACGGTTGCGAATCAAAATCTCAAACTGCAATATCTCATTCAAAATTTATAAACTATTGTACGTCCACAATCTCTTCATTATTCACATTTCATCTAATAAACCGTTGTTACCATAAAAACTCTTCCTTATATGGAAAAAAAATCCAATCCACGAAATCCTTTAAATTTCACTTTTAAATCTCACTTTCCATGCATACATAAAACTCAACAAGTTTCACTTTAACCCAATCAACTTAAACTGAAACAAGTCTATTTATTGTATGGGATCTCATCCCTGAAATCCGAAATTCTTTAGTTTATATCCCCGCAAAATTGAGGATTTATTCCATACAAATATAGATTCGCAATCTCAAAATTTTTACTTAAATACATTAGACTCTGAAACTAGGTTTCAACAAAATCTAAAATTTGCACATTCGAACTTGATCAAAAGAATCAATTAAACTTCATACAAATACTAGATTTAAACGCATGCATATACTCATCCATATGCACACACTAGGGTTCTCAAACCCTAACACACAACACCTTCACAAACACACACTCCGAGCCCAAACCTCCACGCCGAAACCCAAACAAACCAACAGCAGCCAACCCCTGGGTCTGCACAGTGCTCGGGTTGGCACTGTGCAAGCCAGGTTGCTGTGAAAACCTCAAACCAAGCCCCCCAAACCCTATGTTTAGAGTTTAACCCCGAAGCCCTAACCCTAGTATTCTTCACATAAAAATATGTTTTTTTTTTGCCAAAGGGTTTTTACATGAAATCAATGTATAAAAATTCTACTTTTCAACTCCTCATGAGTTCACATTAAAATAGTAAATCTATATAATAAAACACAAAGAAAGCTATCAAGTGGCTCTCCTTCAATCCCCAAAAATCAAAGGCCCAGATCTAACCTCATAAAATATATTTTTCCGCCCAAAATTTGAAATCTCTCTCCCTCTCTTTCTCTCTCTTCCTAACCCCCATCCCCTCCCCCCACCTCCTCTCTCTTCCCAAACTCCCCGTTCTCTCGCTCTCTCCCCCCCAAACCCTCACCCCCCTCTCTCTCTTTCTTTCTGTGTCTCTCTCTCCCAAAATCCCCCTCCCCCCCTCTCTCTCTCTTCGATCAAAGAAGTGTCATAGGCACGTGCCCACGGGCATACCTAGTAACTCATAAAAATTTCATCTTTTAACTACTCAAATCATGTTTCTCTAATCATACAATAAGATCTACACATCTACAATAACGTATAGGTTCATTAGATCTATTTTTACAAATAAAAACTAGATCTTTCATGCTTAGAAACTCCATTATTCAAGAACAAATTATTTAAGATCCATACACAATCAAGATTCAATCTTTATGCCTCATAATCAACAATCTCATATCATACATACATCTCTACAAGTACTTCAATCATGCTATATATAATCCATGACTAACATGACTTCATCCATAGCATGATACTATAATTTTATGAGATAAAACATAGCAAGAGAGTTGGAGTGTTACCCACCTCAAGAAGACATTGTTACAAACTTGTAATCTTCTCCTCCAAGCGAAAGATCAACTCCAATGTCTCCAAAAATCACGAAAGCCAAAAGATAGAGAGAGATGTCGAAAGTTGTAGCTCTCTAAATAGGCCGAGATTTCTTCTAGGAATTTTTGGAGAAAATTTTACAAATAAAACCCCTAGAAGTCCCAATTTGCATAATTAATTATTTATTCAATCAAATCAAATCAAAATCAAATCAAATGGATAAAAATTTATTCCTCAAATATCTCCACCGGCCCCCAAAATGAAGCAAACCATTTTTTTTGAATTCAAACTTTGCCTCTGAAATACTTTTTACAAAAAAAGCCCCCTTCTTTCGAAATGTTTACAAAATTACTTTCTCTTATTCTGAAAAATCCCAAAAATTCAAATATATCCACTTATAAATAAGATAATTTATTTAGCAACATAAAATTCTAAAACTTCCATTTCAAAAATATTTGCACGTGTTTTGCACGTGCAAAACGACCATTTCACAGAAATTCAAAATATTTAAATAATTTCATTTAAAAATTATTTATTAATCCAAAATATTATATTTAAAATTATGGGGTGTTTCACCATTTTCCTCCACTTCCTCCACATGAGGACGTCCTTCCAACCCTTCAACTGGATCAAGCTCCTCAACCAGAATAGCCACATCTGCCTACTCAACACCCCTCCAAGGAGGTTCCACCGGGGGGCACTCTAAGAAGTCAGCACCCTATGCAACACATTAGAGAGAACAGGGTCGGTCTACACCTCTGCACCCTCCACTGTGCCCCCTGAAGCACCTCAGCCGTAACATGACATATTATGTATTCTAAACTCCTGACAGCAGGAGTCCGAACGTCAGGGGTGCTCGAGCAGACCGCAAGCAAGGGATGGGCTCCTTCATCCCTTACATCAAGAAGGCACAAGGGGCCCCACTCCTCGGAGTCGGGGATGCAAATGAACCCTCTCTCCCAGATGGCGATGAAGCCATCATTCTCCAAGGGGACCAAGAAGAACTCCCCCTCGAGGGAGAAGGAAGGTAACTCCAACAAGTCGACCAGTCCCAAGAGAGGAAGAAATGAAGAAGTACCTGTCACCAGGGCAATGTTCTAAGAATTCAAAGATCAAATCATTCGAGCACTCAACACATTTCCTAGTAAGACCCAACAAACCAGCCTTCACCGCTCCACTCCTCCATGACGTGATGGGTCCCACGGGTCCATTAAATCCGAAGAGCAAGACAACGTCATTTTCCAATGCCTCTAAAAGATGGAAGACCATTTAATACTACTAAAGCAAGAAGAAGGAAGACATGAAGGAACATGCTACCACATCAAACCCCCATTCTCCAGAAAAGTTATTGAGGCTCATGTTCCGGTCAACTTCAAGATCCCAGCCTTTGAGTCATACAACGGGAAGGCCGACCCAGTAGACCACATTTGTTTTCAAACCCTTATGATGATCCACCAAGCATCTCACTCCCTCCTCTACAAGACTTTCCCGGTGACCCAGAAGGGACCAGCAGGGGAGTGGTTCTTTCGTCTCTCTCCAGGATCCATCTTATCCTTCGACCAACTTAAGGAGCTCTTCCTGACATACTTCCTCACCAACTGCAAGACAAAAAAGACAAGTGCCTCCTTACTTGACCTGAAGCAAAAAGATGGAGAGTCCCTCAAGAGTTATGTTTGGTGCTTCACAGTCGAGTCCCGTTCAATCCCCTCACTCGACTGAGGCGTAGCCACTACTGCCTTTAGGTACAATGTGAATCTTGATCACATCAAAGTATCTTTGTCAAAAGACGTCCTCGAGACTTCTCTGACTTCATTCAAAGGGTCGAGAAGTACATCCGAGTGAAAGATGTCATCCAACCCCAAGAACAGAAGCTGCCCTCACCCGAGAACAAATGGAAGGGCACCAATGAAGGAAAACGTAGGAAGACCCAAAAGGATACCACATGTCAGCGTCGTCAACCTCCAATGCCTCTCTTCGAGAAGTACACCCCACTCAATTCCAGCATCTCTACTATTCTCATGGAAGTCGACATGGAGGGACTCCTTTGACCTCCCCTCAAATAAATGCCCCAAGTAAGAGATGGTATAGAAACAAGTGATGTGCCTTCCACAAAGATCATGGGCACAAAGATCACAAATGACTATCGAACCTCAAGGACAAGTTTGAAGGGTTGCTCCGATGTGGGTACCTAGCAAAGTTTGCTCAAGGGAATGATACCGAACATCCTCCTGTGAGAGGAGCCAACAAGCGACCAGAGAAACCTTCTGATTCCCAAGTCTCGGGATGCATGGAGATATTCCACTCAATCCATGGGGACTAATGGAGGGGATCATCTAACTTCTCAAGAAAAGCATTTCTCGGAGAAGTGAACTCAGTGCACAATATCCCCCTCCCAAGAACTTTGGGGTTTCGATCACATTGTTAGATTGAAAACTTGAAAGTCTTCAAAGCACTCATTGTAATACCCCAGTTTGGCAGCGAACAGTCGACTGATCGATCGTACAGTCGACTGGTACTGCATATTTAAGACGGATTTGAGAAGGATTTGAGAAATTTAGTCCCACATGGGAAGTTTGATATGATAATTTGAGTATAAATATAATTAGCCAATGATCAAGAGTCACCTAATTGGTTAACCACCTTTTGAGAGGCAGCCTGTGGTGGGCAGTTGTACTACATAGTATCTAATTTGTCTTATAAAAATATTAAAATTGTCTGAGTATTGGGACGGGGCGTTACAAATGGTATCAGAGCCGACTTTCGACACTGGATGTAGTAGAGGTCAGTATGATCTGCGGTGCTGAGAGTCATTGATCTCCGGGGTCGGGTATATTCTGCGGTACTGAGAGTCACAGGTAGTGATTGATAGCCGGGTATCCGATCTGCGATGTTGAGAGTGATTGATCTTCGGGATCGACTATACTACATCGGCTAGAAAAGGCGGTCCTAGACTAGATGTGTGCCCTGTACTCAGCGAGGACGCTGATTTCTAAGGGGAGTGTATGTAATACCCTAGTTTTGCAGCGAACAGTCGACTGATCGATCGCACAGTCAACTGGTACTGCATATTTGAGACGGATTTGAGAAGGATTTGAGAAATTTAGTCCCACATGGGAAGTTTGATATGATAATTTGAGTATAAATATAATTAGCCAATGATCAAGAGTCACCTAATTGGTTAACCACCTTTTGAGAGGCAGCCTGTGGTGGGCAGTTGTACTACATAGTAACTAATTTGTCTTATAAAAATATTAAAATTGTCTGAGTATTGGGACAGGGGCGTTACACTCATCCCTCTTGAAATAGGACTACCCCCTCCCCCCCCCCCCGCCTTCTCTCCTTCAACGAAGAGCCGAATTCAAATGACCGCCGAGCCAATCTAGATCTCATCGACGAAGTCCTTGAGAAGTCCGTCCTACGAAGTAATATCTACCAGCAGAGGGTAAATAAGTTTTACAACAAGAATGTCTGCCCGGCCAACCTTAAAATGGGGGACCTCATCCTTCAAAATCTTGAGATATCCAACCCATGCAAGAAGGTAAAGCTCGCTCCTAACCGGAAGGAACCGTACAAGGTCTCGCATGTGGTTAACCTGAGAGCTTACTGACTTGAAGACCTGGGGGGGGGGGGGGGGGGGGTTGATATCAAGGACTTGGAACGACGAACACCTCATAAAGTACAAAGAGGGCACTTAACGTGCTTTCTTAGTAACTAGTTTAAGCATGTAATAAAGACAAACAATTATAACGGTCCCAGCATGTAATAGAGGCTTGCAACCAAGCAGCCACTTAGTTTAATTTTTTAATAAAATATATTCTTTTCTATTGCAAAATTCTTGTATAACTCCACCGGATGCAAACAAAGAGGCGAACACATGGTCCGCCCCCGGGCAACACCATCTGCTCACTAAGCACGCCAATGGACAAGTGCAGAGTGCATTCATGGTTCATAGAGTACCCCTAGCCACTTGCCCCCGAACAAGTGTGCTGGGCATGACTCGCCATTCGAATGCTCCCGAAACTTGTCGCCACTCTATTCGGAGTCCATTCATGGTTCTAGAGTCGCTCTAGCTACTTGTCCCCTGAGCAAGTGTGCGGGGCATGAATCTCTGTCACGCCCCACTTCCCAAAAACACGGAATACGGGCACGTAACAAAAGCCCAGCGAATGAATATAATCATCCTTAAGCTGTTCAGGAAATCTTTACAACATGTCACAGGCAGTATATCAGAGTCGGAAGCCAGAACAATCAACCACATTGCACATATGAACCAAATACCAACAAAATACTTGAAATAAAATGTATTAATCTCAAATAGTCATGATCTGAAAATACACAAATATTCCTGGGTCATATTGCCCAAATACCAGAAATAAATACAAGTAACAGATACAATGTTCAAAATAAGCAACAGGAAATAAATATAGATAGCAAAGCTTCAGCCAACTAGAACTTCATCTCGCCAATACCTTCTTGATTCTGTCCACCGAAATCTGCAATCATCGAATACAGGAAAGAGGAAAAGAAGAAAACACAGTACCCGTCAATGGCAAGTCCGGGTCACAAATAGAATAGGATACAAGCACGTGGGGAAACTAACTAATAACAGGTCATAATGCATCAACAGTAATATCTAGCATGGTATCCTAACAGTACAGTTGTTTTATGTCTAAGGCAGTGTCATAAAGCAACTAACAGTCTTTAATAACAGTATCTCAGTGAATCAGGATAACAATATACCAGTATCATTAGCAGTATATTCAGTGTATCAGTATAACAGTCCTAGTATAACAGTCTCAGTCTAACAGTAACAGTATATCGGTCTCAGTTTAACAGTATCAGTCTCACAGTGTCAGTCTAACAGTTTCAGTTTATGTTCTTTCAGTCTTGTGTGTATTACTAGCTAGGTAGCACTTCATGCGCCCCAAATTATATCGCATGGTTGCTACAACAAACAGTTTCGCTTAGTAAGATTTTCATAGGGGACCATGATGGGGCAGTGTACTCAGGTATCAGTAACAGAAGCAGTAACAGTAACAGTCAAAACCAAGAGGTCCTCTTCTACTCTACACCTTCTTACAGAAGAAGCAATGTAGACAGGGTCAGTAAACAGTAACAGTATCAGTATGGAACACTAGTTCCCTTCCAAGTACACGTTTCCATATTATCCACTACTCGATCTTTCCTTAAACCCCGGCTTGATTACTTTTATTAATAATATCATCAACAGGAATGAGAGTGTACTAAATGATATCAAACTAACAGGTTATACTCAGGTTTAGACTCAGGGAATTAGATCAGTAAGTATAGGTACAAAACATTCACAAATACGAGCAAAATGGTATAGGTTTATAAACAGGACAGCGAGACCAGTCTGTACATAAACAGTGATCCAAAGATCTATAGGCATGCAAATAATGATCCGTCGAAGGATCTGGAAACTAGACTTCCACACGCTTCTAACGGTTATAATAAGTCTATATGCTATTTCACAACATCACGACTCAAAACACAATTCAACACGGTTTGCATGTACAGTCAGAAAACAGGGGAATAACTTAAATCACATGAAAACAGCATACAATGTTGTTAATTAAATCCACGACAATTCTGGGGTAATCCCCTATAAGTATAGTCTCAAAATATAGATTTTCATATTTTTCCAGAAAGTATAAATATGTTTACAAAAATAGGAAATAGCACATCACACAGTTTTGATGGATCTGGAATTCTTCAACACCGCTGTACAAAATCATGCATATCTTGCACACAGCGCATCAAAATCCACTTCCGCCAAAACAGGGTGAAAGTAGATACAATTTCCTAACTTTCATATCTCACATCAAATACTCATACAGTAATTAGAAATACGGTAAACACGGCATTCAACATACAATCACACGCAGTTTACAGCAAGAGCGATCTATAGAAAAGAATATAAGGCATCACTCAAAACTCATCTTTTAATTATCACAAAAATCAGAGAACTACCTAACATCATGGTGAAATACAGGACAAAATCTTGTGGCATGAAATTATGTCTAACTTTGGTCTTGAAAATAAATTGTCCACAAAAATTACCCCGAACTGAAACTGGAAACTACTAACATACAGTTACTAAAATGATCATAACTACTCCATACGAACTCCAAACAGGGTGAAATCAGTGGGATTAGAATTTAGATTCAATTCTCTACAAATTTCTCAGAAATAGTCATGTTGAGATTCGGACTTTAATCTAGGTAAAAACTGCAATCAATCCAGTTCGATCCAAATTTCCAGATTTCTCAATTAAGTTTCAAAACATCATAACTTCCTCAAAAAATCATCCAAACTCTTCCAAATTCAAAACGCTGTCTACCCATGGTCTAAATATCACATCTAAGGGTTTCTAACCTGTCAAAATCCAATATTTCTCATATGGGTGTTCAAACAAACATCGGGTATACAATATGTCACATACGCGATAACAATCGCGTTTGGGTGAATCCTAAGGCATAAACCTATCAAATTCATGTCCTACTTCGTCCATGGCCTGTTTTGAAACCTTAGAGACGAAATCCATAATTAAAGACGTGATCTTGGTCCGTCTCTAGTCTCAAACTATTCTATGTGTGAACTTTCTACTTGTATCAACCTAAGAAATTTAAGTACAAGTTACTTGCCTGGATGAAGACGACGAATCCAACCAAAAGAAGAGAATAACGGGAACGGATTCCCGAGCACGATCTCAGTAGCAACGGATCACGAACAAGATCAAGAATCCAACGGACGACTCACAATCAAGATGATCAAACATTCCACGATCACAACCAAGATCAAGAAATCCAACGACTCACGTCCAATCATGATCAACCCATCAAACATGAAAATGGGAGGGGGGTGTAAAGGCTGCTGTTGCGCAACTGGGTGGTGGCCAAGGGCTGCACGACGGCGGGCTGGAGGTCGACGGCACGCAGGGACAGCGCCGACGGCTGACCTCGCTGCGGGGTGGCGTGCGCACAGGAGGAGGGGCACTGCAGGGGACGTGAGAACAGGGCTGGCGCGCTGCAGTGGGGTCACGGAGAACGACTGAGGGAGGTCGAACATCGAGTAGGACTGCGCTTGAGGGGTTGATACCGGCTGGGCGACTTGCTGTCGCGGCTATTGGCTGCTGCAGCGCGTCCCAGGGAGACGAAGTGGAGGATGACAGGAGGGAGTCGCGATGTGGAGAGCACGGGGCGGACGAGAGCGGAAGAGGGGTAGGAGGAGAAGAAGCGGCGCATGCTGATGAAGGGAACAGACGGGTTAATATATAGGAATAGGGTTAGGGTGAAATCGGGTATGGGTTGTATACGGTAACGGGTGTGGGGAACAAAACAGGAAGTGGGCTGGTTAGTTAGGATATATATATATATATATAAATGGGTATTGGGTATGAGTTTAAATAGGGAATTGGGTTTAAATAGATGAATAAAATAAAATAATAACAATAATACAAATAACAAAAAAAATAATAACAAGAGTGATAATAATAAACATAAGAATTGTGTTTCAATATAAAAATCTGAGAAATAATTACAATAAAATTATTGATCGAAAAATTAAATTTTTAATAGAAGGGTCGATAATACACCTTGACATAAGAATTTGAAAACTGAACAAAAAATTATTCGCAATAATTTTTAAAATACAGAAAATACATTAAAATATATTTTTGGAAAAACAGGGGTTACAATCTCCATTCGAGTGCTCCCAAAATAACCTTGGACAAATGTTGAGTCTATTCATGGTTCACAGGGTCGCTTAGCTACTTGTCCCGAGCAAGTGTGCAGGGCACGGCCTGTAAGACCCTACAAAATTATATATATATATATATATATATATATATATATATATTGTATATTAATCCTTTCATGATTGAGAGTCGCACGTATTAATGGATTTTTCAAAATTTTAACTGAGTAATTATAGAAACATATTATTTTTTGATATGTTTTGAACTCGACAACGATGAGAACCGGAGTTGGGATATTTTCTCAATTAAATTGTGTACTTTTCTTAATTATAATTGAGATTGAATGTATAAAAATTGACAATTATTTTGTATAATAATATATGAATATGAATATGACTGCTTGTGTTTATAAAATTGTCTTAAAATTAAATGTTTGGGTGTGCTACAATTTGTTTGTGCAATTTATTTTTATTGTGCACCAACTTCAGTGTATGTTTGAGTCAACCAAACTCTACATGGCTAGGCATTTGGGTTCTAACCATGATCAATTTCATCCCATGAGCCTAATATGTCATGTGCACATCACATATATATAGTATACTACACACTACACTATATACACATATATAAATATAAAAAATGCAAAACCATGGGCTATTTTTGGTGTTGGCCAGATTTGGAGAAGGGGGAAAAGAGGCTAAGGTTTGGATTTTAAAATGGGGAGAATCTGTGTCATGATGGGTGTTTTATTAACCCTAAAAAAAACTCAATTGAGTGTTGTAGAATCCTATGCAATATTCTCCACTCTTACACTCAAACCTCCTCTCTTTCCCAAGCATTGGACGGCCAAGCATAAATTTTGGGCACGGGCTCTTTTGTGCTCGTTTGTTCCATTCTACATTTCATCATACATTTCCCTACACTCTCAAACTACTTCAAACCACTCTCTTCCACTCCAAAACCCCTAATCTCTACTCTAGGTACTGAAATTGGAGGGAAGAAAGAGCCAAGATGGACCAAGGAGAAGAAGAACTAGGAGCTTGGTTCAAGAAGGGGCAAAGGCAAAGCTAGGAGCTTGGTGTTGTAATTTCATCAACAATCAAGATGGGTATTTCTAGAACCTCATGTTTTGTTTAAAAATGTTGTAGTGTGTTCTTGTAATGGTGTGAATAGCCTGGGTTTGGCATGGTGTTTGTTGATGATTGATTATTTTGGTTGCTAGTAAAAGATTAGTAACACACATTCAAAAGTTGTTCTGAAAATGCATGTTGGTCTAGAATCTATAACTCAGAAAATAATATGAATTTTGATTTGAAATTTTTATGGCAGTAACTTGAGCATGTTATTCACCTTTTCACAAAATTCCATAATTTTTAGTGTTTATTTGATATTTTAAACAGTTACGAACTTGACTGCTGGCTGTGTAGAAAACAGATTTATTATGAGTTATATTATGATTTTCAAAAATTTATAACTCTCTGACTACTTGAAGTCTATTACTGAAATTTTAACCTATGTTGATAGTGTGTGCTTAGTCCAAGCATGTTAAATTTTATAATTTTTGGAAAACGATTGCTAGGTTAATAAATTCGTTATCATTGACTGGTTAGGTAGTAAAACAGGGCATAAGTTTGAACTGTTATGTTTGTCAGTCTAATTCATGAGATCATAACTCTCTGAATACATTACAGAAATATCTGAAATTTTAAGTATGTGCTGATTCTATAAGTAAAGAGCATATTTTCCAAATTTTATGAAAATCAGACATTTTTTTCTAAGTTAAAAGTATTTTTATTTCACCACTAGTTTAATGTTCTGGAGAAAAGTGCATGCATGTTAAACACTGACCTTTTGATCACTTAAACAAAAATAGAGGAAACCATCAACTAAGAAATTGTAGTTGACACTTAGATCTTTCTAAAATGTCTTGAAATTGAAAATCTAAGCAATATACGATTTATGGTGAATTTAAGAGTAAACAGAAACTGTGTGATGAGTTTTAAGATTACTGTTTTAAGGTTGTGCTTGCTTCGCGAATTAGAACTTGTTGATTTTTAACTTACTAGTGCTGTTAATAGCCTTAGTAACTTTTCATGATTGTGTGGATTAAGTTGTGATACTTTCACTTCAATTTCGAAGTTGTAGAGTAGCCAAGTATGACTCACAATAGCAATTGAAATAAGATTACTCACTGTTTAGGGGTATAACTTAAAATTGAGAATAGTGTGTATTGATTTTAGTTGTTTAGGGATTGTTTATACCCAACTTGTGATGATTAATTGATGTTTACATTAAGTAGAAGCTTGAGGTTCACCCGAGCAAGTTTCTCCAGGGCGGGGCCGGGAATAACCCTATAATTGGTATTTTGCCTTGTTGTACTTGTTGTTTGAAATTATATTTTCACCAATTTAGGGCTCTTAGACACCTTTTTGAGTAGGGGGATATGGTAGTGTTGCCCTAGTGTAAGGTAATCCTGTAGTGTCTCTTAGATAGAGCCTTGGGACCCTAGGACTAAGTCTTGGATGTATGAATTGACGGGTAGAATAGGAACCTGTGTCACCCCCGAGCGTGCTGGAAGAGACTACTCATGCACCGAAGTGCTCCCCGTCTATGAAGGATTCCAATGTTGTTTGATGCTACCACTTGTAAAGGGACCGTGGAGCGTGTAAGTTGGTGGGAGCAGCAAGAAGTTGATCAGGCTGGAGTCATGGTCGAACTCCAAGCGTAGAGGGCAGAAGCAGCAATCGACGGTGATTGATTCGTTGTTTCGTTGGACCGTGTTTGGGCCAAGGTGGGCTAACTCTTGGTCCGAATTTGGGGGCCAAGTTGGACCCTATTTTGGGATGGGCTAGATCTTAACTAAAAAGACTAAGCGTACTTAACAAGTAGGAACTAGATAAGAGTTATCTAGTGATAGGTGTTCGCATGATCTAATAAAGAAATTTGACTAGTTTTCTTACTTGGAATAGATGAATAAATTCTATGTTAGGTTTCTATAATTAGAATGGTAGATTGATTAATAATGTAATTTAAAAGTAGATTACCAAGATGTAGTGATTGAATCACAAATTGGCTAATAATGTAGAAGCAAGTAGATCGCCTAGTAACTCAATATTTGATTAACTGAACCAATTAGACCAAATTTGTTATGGCAGGAGCCATTAGAATCAGGTAGACTAGTTGATAGAATGAACCGATCTAGTAATTGTAGAATTAACTAATCGCGCTTATTCTGGTGCTCTTGAAAGTTGTGTGACCATAAGGGGTGTCATGGAGTGTAGATTTGTATGTTAATCCAATAATGTTGTACTAGAGGCTAGACGTGACCCATATTGCCAGCAGTGTTAATAAGTGATGCTTCCCGAGGAAGAGGAAATGAATTTATAGGCAAGATTGTTGTTGTGAAGTAAGGCCGGCAGGATACGCCAGCTCTAGGCCTCATCATCATTGTTTGTAAGGATAGGCACTAGTGGGGTGTTGTAAGGGGACACGTGTGGCGTCGTCTTACCTGTCAAAGGACACGGGCCGCGTTGTCTCGACTATTAGTTTCTAGGATCTAGTGTAAAAGCGAGTTTTTGTCGGAAGTTTAGGGAATGGACCCTAAGTATCCGTCAAGTTCTATGTTGTTTAATGCGGACAGGGAGCGAGAGCAAGACTCTGAGTCTCTTGTTGAGCGGTGGTACTGCAGGGCCACATTTATCTTCATAGCAACTTTTGGTGAGGTCCAGGGGTGGAAACTGCTCGCAAGGACCAGCGTTTTCCGAGGGAGGAAAAAGGACCACAGCGTTCCAGCATAATGTCATAATAAGATGATCATTTTTGACTGCAGAGGAGAAATTGGACCGAACGAATGCAACCCACCAATCACTAGATAAATGTCAGAAACAGGAAAAAGTACAAGAGCATGATGTAACACCCCAAATTTTTTTTTTGAAAACTAAGCCTCCAAATTCAATTATTTCAATTTCTATATCACTTTAAACATAAACTAAGAAAGATATATTTCAAGAAAAATTTTGGCAGAGTTTCCCCTGTAAATTTTGCCCCGAAACACAAATAGCTTACGGAATTCTGCTCAAAATTCCATAGCTCACAATACATGCAATAATTTCACGGGCTCCCCAGGCCAAAATGAGCAGAAACACACAGGCAATATAATATAATGCTCTGGGGGCCAAACTCATAACGGATTATCAAATATCAAATAAAAACTATAAATTTCTTTGAAAAACGAGGTAAAAATTTAGAAAAATCCTTGTAAAACCTACCACAGAGCCCGGTACTCCACAACGAGATGGATACGGGTCACAAACATACCATACCACCCCACATTATACTCATCATCATCATATACATGCTTATACATCCATAATACAATTTAGATCATAAATTTTACTATTCACATAACTAATTAGTACAAATTTTTCAAGTAAAACTTCATCCTACCAACCCACGCCTCACCTCTGCACTGATGAGAACCTGTAACAGTATGGGATCTAGGGTAGTCCTCAGACTCCCCTGACCCCCCAAACACTAAGGGGTCAGCCATTTCTGGTGTGAGTATAGTTATTAATCTAATAACAAATTAAAATAGTATAAAGAAAATAATTTAAACTTACAAATACCAAGTTAAGATAATGCAACCTGAATCCTGAACACAACAACATCATCAATACGACGATATATCAAATACTTTGCCAATCCTGCATTCAACTATTTAATTATCCATAACTTCCCACATTTCATAATATACTTCACCTCAACCTCGTATATATATACTTATTTTACATCCGCATAGTACGAATACACATACAATCCATTACTTTTCAATTTAAAATTTTCTAACCCAAATATTCATTCTTCCACAAGTATCGTCATAATAGCATTATATGAATATAACTACATGATGTTATTACTCCTTTCATTAATAACCATTTATATGAATACAACTCATAATACAACATACTCTCTTAATAACCATTTTCATAACCAATCTCATAATACGGGTATTTATTTTATTATGCCCTATCAAGTATCACTTCTTACAAATGCTTCTATTCTCATAATACCACATTTATTCATATCTTATGACCCAAATATAACATCTTATTGCTTATTGCAATGCTCTCACATCTCATCACATCATTAACACATTATTCATAGAATGCTTATGCTCATTACAGCGAAAACTTGTTTTATAGCTCATTCCTATTTCATTATACCACTTTAGTAATTTCTTTTTCTTATAAACAATAAATCTTATTATCATTTTCACTTAATCCCCAAACACAATCTGGGGTCACAACATATCACACCCCATAGCCGATAGCTTGGGTAATAATCACCGCACCCCAAACACACAGTTTGGGTAATATCACATCACATCTCAAGCCGATAGCTTGGTTATTAATTCACTTCAATCACTTAACATCTTCACTTAATTTAATTTTTCATTTCCATTAATCATTACCACTATCATACCAACTTACCTTGCGAATTATGCCAAGGCAGGTAGTTCCCACCATTTCCACAGAAATAGCGGGCAGGTAGTTCCTTGACACAATTCCAATGTACAACTCATATCAATCTGTATTTTACTTTAATGATCACATACATAATACAATTTCTACATACTATTCATAATAACACATGCCTCTTTTATTATTCTCATTTTAAATTAACCACGCACTGCATTTGTCCCTTCTTTTCATACACTAACTCATAACTCGTTTTCATTCACATTTACTTCATTCACAACTACTTTCTTTCTCATCCACAATTCACAATTCACTTTCCACTTTCTTTACTACCACATTTATTATTAACACTTATTTATTTTATTAGTTTGTCGACCAATGAGCCATAGTATCCCAATAAACTGAAAGCCGACAGCCCAGTAAAACACGCGGACCGATGCTCACACAGAGTCTTACTCGTCCGAGGCTACGTCTTCCTCCTAGCCGAACTAGCGAGGGAACACCGCACCCCAGATAAATTGGGGACTTCCTCGCGACGTCTGTCATCGAGGGAAAAACACCGCACCCCAGGTAAACTGGGTACTTCCTCCCAGCCGATAGCCAGGAGGAAAAAACACCGCACCCCAGGTAAACTGGGTACTTCCTCGCGACGTCTGTCATCGAGGGAAAAACACTGCACCCCAAGTAAACTGGGTACTTCCTCCCAGCCGATAACCAGGAGGGAAAAATACCACACCCCAAGCCGGTCCTTGGGTATTAGGAGGTCTAGCCCAAACCCCCAGGATTGCTGTAGGTACTGGTCAACAAAACATATGTTATTAGCATTATTCATTTCATCTTTCCATCTGACTATGTTCCACAACATTACACTTTTGAATTCAAGATTAGCTACCACCTTGATTTTAGTCACGAGTAGTAATAACACATTTAATTAGCACTTACCATCTTATCTTTTATCTTGCATTTGATGCACATCTGATGTCCACGATATAATTATCATCTCAGTATATCACATATATACATACACCTAGTCATTTAACATATAAACCAACATGTCATATTATTGCATATCACGAATGCACCATGTTATTTATTTTTCCATAATATCACCCATTATGAACACTATGCTATTTACTACTTCATTAAATTACATATAGGCATACACCAAGTTATATCATAAATAAAAGAACTATAAGGTGTTAGTCTGTATCGTAAGCGTATCAAAATATATAATTCATCACAGAATAATATCATATTATTGCCCATTAATTCACTTCGAACATAATTACAATGTAAACATGTACCCAATTATTAATTTCATCAACTATTGCATCACACGTCATAATCATCTATATATATATCACACATACACACCACACATGCGGGTTTCCCAGAAAAAGGGACCAAAATCACTTATTTCCTCTAATTAAATCTTATAATATCTAATTATAGCATACTAGCTCAGACACCATGCTCCATGAAATCATAATTACCTATAAGGGACTATATGCCCCAAAACATGCACAAAACATGCATTGGATAAAAGTATGCATAAACAATCTAATATAATTAGTTTTTATACTTCAACACATCACAATAACCCATACTATAGATTTTATATACTTAAAATAGTCACTTTCACCACATATCTCAAAAACCCATTTTGGACCCTTAAAAATCCGTATTTTCAATAAAAATCCACTTTTGGCATAACTTCCACAAAATATATCAAAAGGCCACAAAATTCGGCCACAATATAAAATATTTATAAATACAACATACTCACCTGACGGATCGAGCAAACGATGTCCCACGTCCGTCCTGCAGCCAGTCGAAGTTCGACTTTTTCCACCTAAATAGGAAATTATAGGATCGATTAGTTTAAAGCTCAAAACTCGACCTACAGACCTCTAAATTTGAATCCGTCTTCACCCATGCGTCACAAATGACATATGTAGGCGAGCTACAATGACGGATTTCAAATTCGAACCCCGATGCAAGAACTCACATATTGATCGGAGGCTTTCTAATAGGAAAATTTCCTATTTCCTAATTTCTTCAATCCCTTTGTCCAAATATCTCAAATTAGGGTTAAAAACAATAATGAGACTCATCTACACCTCCGAATTCATCAAATTCTCACCTCTATATCGTTCGGACATTTCACCGAATACCCGGCGTGCACTTTTCACCTATAATCCATTTTACTCAATTTAATTGAGCTGGAAGCCTATAAAAATCATCCGAAATTCATATTAATACTTTCATAATATTCTACACCCTCATATGCATTTTCTACAATTATTTGGATCGAGTTTCCTACCCGATTTCATAAACCCTATAGTTCGAGTTTATACCAAAATCACTACTCCCCATTTTATTCTAGTGGCTCACTACAATTTTTACCACCATACAAGAGATAATTCTTATATATATATATATATATATATATATATATATATATATATATATATATATATATATATATATATATATCTATTCTACAAACCCAAACCCTAATTTACCAACAACTTGTAATTTCTCTAACAATCCACTAATTCCTCAAATCTTCCACTTCCAACACCTCTAAATCTCTCTACCATAATAATCCTACTCAATAAAACTAACCACACTTAATTTTATATGAATAAATAAAATAGGATATACCTTTTCGAAATCCTTTCGAAAATCCGACACTTCCACGGTGTAGAGAACCCCTCAATTAGCATACCTCTCAGTTTAATTTGGATTTGGTGAAGAATCCAAGTGGATTTGAGGAGGGGAAGACCGGCCGATTGGGTTTCAAAGGAGGGGGAGGGTTTCTTTCGATCGGTAGGGAAACAGAAAGAAGGGAAGGAAGGAAGGGATAGGTTAGGTGGGTTTTTTTTCTTTTTTCTTTTTTTTTTTTATAAAATAAATTATAAAATAAGATATTTGTAAAGGGATATTTGCACATAGGCCCCCAAGTCTCGAATATATTCCAAATAAAACCCAACTCTTTACTTTAATAATACCAATAATACAAAGATACATTAAAATTACATCATAATAATCCTTCAAAATTATAAAATAAAGTAAATAATATTTCTTCACATAAAATCTCAACTCATCGGCTTAAACATATCCTCTACGCCAATCCAATTAAAATATCTATACCAGTATCAATAAGATATCCCTTAAAATAATTCTCACCCCTACAAAACATAAAAATGAATAGTTTCAGTATTTTAAAATCCGAGGTGTTACACATGATGCATGTCAAGGGATCGAACCTTATTAACTAAAGAACATCGCTTTAGTTGGGGTGTATGTAGTATGAGATATATGTCTCCAATCAAGTGTGCATTAGAGTAGGATCATCGGGTGCATTTGTATGTACATTAGACTATAGGCTATGGTATACACCAACACTTGGTTTTATTCACAATTTTCTTTTGCATCAAATATTGGTTGTTGAAGTTTTGGGATCGTTGGTTTCATCAACATTGTGTCAGTTGTATTCAACTGACGTGTCCACCGGTTGTTTAGTTGCAGGATTTGCTATTCGTGGAGCAGGAGACTCGAGCTTGGGAAGCATCCATGTGGAGTTGCATTTGTCCAATTATATTTTTGATTCATGATGTAATATTTTATTGTAATTATTGGATGTTGTAATGGCAACTATGTAATAAAAAGTTTTCAACTTCCTGTGATTTTTTTCTGTGTTTGGACTCATTTGAAGTAAGATTCTGGATTGTGTCATGAGTTTCCGGTTTAGGGAATTTGGGGCGCTACACAGCCTGCCATTCGAGTGCTCTCAAAACTCTTCGTCACCCTGTTCGGAGTCAATTAATGCATAGGGTTGCTCTAGCTACTTGCCCCTGAGCAAGTGTGCGGGTCACGGCTCGTCATTCAAATGCTATCAAAATAATCCCGAACAAGTATGGAGTTCATTCATGGTTTGCTGGGTCACTCTAGCTACTTGCCCCCGAGCAAGTGTGTGGGGCACGGCCCGTAATTCGAGTCCTCCAAAAACTCATTATCACCCTATTCTATATCCATTCATGATTCATAGGGTCGCTCTAAGTACTTGCCCCCGAGCAAGTGGTGAGCCAAGACAAACCCGGATAAGTGCAGAGTCCATTCACAGTTCACAGGTTCGCTCTAACTACTTGCCCCCGAGCAAGTGTGTAGGGCACGACCCGCCATTCGAGTGCTCCCAAAACTCGTCGTCACCCTTATCAGAATTCATTCATGGTTCAAAGGGTTGTTCTAGCTACTTAACCCCTAGCAAGTGTGCGGGTCACAGTTCTCCATTCGAGTGCTCCCAAAATAACCCCAGACAAGTGTGAAGTCCATTCATGGTTCACAGTGTCGCTCTAGCTACATGCTCCCGAGCAAGTATGCGAGGTACGTCTCGCCATTCGAGTGCTCCAAAAACTCGTCGTCACCCTAGTCGGAATTCATGGTTCTAGAATCGTTCTAACTTCTTGACCCCGAGCAAGAGTGCACGGCACGGCTCGCCATTCGAGTGCTCGCAAAACAACCTCGGACAAGTGTCACGCCCCGCTTCCCAAAAAGAATACGGAATACAGATACGTAACAAAAGTCCAGCGAATGATTTTAATCATCCTTAAGCTGTTTCAGAATCTTTGCAACACATCACAGAATTTATCAGAGTCGGAAGCAAAAAACACAACCATTCATGAATACTTGAAACAAAACACCAACAGAAATTTACTTGAAACCAAATATAATATCCTCAAATAAATCAGAGTCTGGAGAAAACAAATATCCTGGGTCACATCGCCCAAATACAAATAATATCCAAATAAACCAAATACACTTTTATTCATTGTTCAAGCAACACTAAGAAAAATAATAAAGCAGAAGTTCCAACTTAATACATCCTTTCGCCATTACCATCACGCAGCTGACCATCCTGATCTCTACAATTAGTAAATTTGCAGAAAAAGGAAAAAAAGACGAAAACAAGTACCCGTCAAATTGCAAGTCGCGGGTCACAAATAATGTAGGATACAAGCACATGGGGAAAACTAACATATCTAATTAATAGTAGAAACAGACCTAGCATGGTATGGCAGAATTCAACTAACATAGTATACTAACACGGGTCACGTGTCAAGTGTCAGATAGTAAGCAGACAGACATACAGGTAGTGTCAAGTAATGTGTCACATGGCAGTGTCAGATGGATAACAGATAATCAGGTAATCAGATAATCAGATATTCAGATAACAGATTTCCATATAAGAGATTCAGATTCAGATTTATGTAAGTCTTGTGTGATTACTATCTAGGTAGCACTTCATGCAGCCCACCTACATGGTTGCTACAACACAACAGTTTCATTTGTAGATTTCGTAGGGGATCATATAGGGCAGTGTACTCAGGGTCAGACAGATATCAGATAACAGACAGATAGAACCTAGTGGTTCTCTTCTTCTCTACACCTTCCTATAAGAAGTAATGTAGACAGGGTCAGATAACAGACAGATAGAACCTAGTGGTTCTCTTCTACTCTACACATTCATATATAAGAAGTAATGTAAACAGGGTCAGATAACAGATAATCATATGGGAAACACGGGCCCCCTTCTAATTACACATTTCTATGCTTTCCCACTACTAGATCTTTCCCATAAACCGGCTTGGTTAATTTTATTATGGTTATCAGATAGACATGAATGTGTGCAAAATAGTATCAAATTAACATGGTCTAATCAGTATTAGGTTCAGGGAAACAAATCAGCATGTATAGATAATATAGAGTCACATAAACGAGAAAAATGGTGTATGTTTATAATCAGGACAGCAAGATCAATCAGTACTAAAATAGTAATTCTGAACTCTACAGAAATGCAAACCTAGATACGTTGAAGGATCTGGAAACTAGACGTCCACATGAATCCAACGCATATAAATAAGTCACATACTAGTTCACAACAACTCAGCTCAAAACTGATTTGAATACAAAATTTAGGTTCAGCCAGAAAACAGGAGAACAAATTCAAAAGCATGAAAACAGAATGAAAACACATCAAATAATTCCACGAAAAATCTGGGGTATTCCCCTATAGGTATAGACACAAAATAACAAGTTTCATAATATTCTAGTAAGTATAGATCGGACATCAAAAATAAGAAGCAACACGAAAACATAGTTTGACGAATCTGGAATTCTCAACACTGCTGTACGAAAACTAGGATATCTCGCAATCAGTGAATCGAAATCCAATTCCGCCAAAGAGAAATGAAAATAGATAGATTTTACTAACTTTCATATTTCATAAAGAATTTTCATACAGTATAAATAATTATAGTGAAAACAGAGTTCTTTACTAAACAGCACGCAAATTACAGCATGAGAAGATTTTAGAAAAGAGCATGAAACACCACATAAAATTTATCTTTAAAATTCACCAAAAATCTGGGTAGTCCCTAATATCATAAAGAAACACTGAGCAAAGTATTAGATCAAGATATTATGTATAGAATAGTTCTTGAAAATAGTTTGTTAACAAAATTAACCCAAAACAGAATCTGGAATTGATCGACACGTCTGTACCAAAACATTCATACTAAGTCATACGAAATTCAAATCAAGTAATACTAGTGGGGTTTGAAAATAGACAAAATTATCTAAAATTCATCTTTTATTTTGGAATCAAGATTCGGAATGTAGCATGGACGAAAACAGCAATCAAAACAGAACAAGCAGCAAATACAGATTTTACACCTCTAATCAAGAACATCATAACTTTCACAATATTGATCCAAACACCTCCAAACTTGAAATACAACATACCAAACATCTAAACATCATGATTTAGGGATTACTAACATGTCCAAGCCTATTATTTCACATGGGTATTCAATCAAACACAATTCATGCAAATAATCACATACATGCCTAAAAATCATAATTGGGCAAAACCTAGGTCCTTCTCCTATCAAGATTTGTGTCGTAAGTCTTCTATAGCCAAATTATCACAATAGAGACAAAACCCATCAAGAACAACACAAATTTTGGTTGTCTATAGACCCAACTACACTAGATGTGAACTTTTGGACTTGTATCAACCTAATGAATTTTAGTACAAGTTACTTGCCTTAGTAATGGAGATGAACATGATCCTAATGCGAAGAGAAAAGAAACCCACGAACAAGATCCTCTCCAAGCGCGAATCCAAGCAACCAACGAACCAAACTCCCACACGAACAAAACCCTTGATGCAACGAACAAAGTGGAGAATACCCACTTGAAGAAACACCAAGAGAAGATGATGCAAGGGATGTTGATGGTGTTTTTGATGGTGGTGGTGCTCTTTGGTGGTCGGAAATCAATGGGGTGTAGGGTTTTCTTTTGTATATGGGTGGTCAGATTGGAGTAGGAGGGTGGTGGCCGGTAGTGGGGTTGTAGATGGCCGAATTTTGAGGGGGAGGAGGGCTCGGATTGGGGAGGTAATGCACAGGCTGGGAGTAGTCTAGGAGGGAGGCCGGGATGCACACAAAAGAGGGAGAGAGAGATAATTAGGGATTAGGGTTAGGGTTTGTGAAATTAGGGGTTTATATATAGGATTAAAGTGGGCTAATGGGTTGTGGGTATTAATATGTAGTAATAGGTATACAAATGGTTAATGGGTATTGGGTAAATTTCAAATAGGAATACAATTTATAGTGAATTCTATGGTCCTTGAAAAATCAAATTTGGAGTCAAAAAATTATAGGTTTGGGAAAACACCACCAAAATACCATCACAACACCATGGAAAAATATAATGCAGATAATGAGGCCAAAAATGAAGAAAAGAATCCAAAATGATGAAAACGAACAAAAACGACGAACAAACAACACAAGGAGATCAAAATGAAATAAAAAGAATATATATTGAAAACAAATCCAATATACGGTTCCGAAAAATACAAGAGAGATAAAAATACACAAAAATGAAAAATACACTCCAAAATACATAAAATGAAAAACAGGGTTACAATCCTACCCATCTATTAGAAAGATTTCGTCCTTGAAATTCAAAAGAAAGATACATAGGGTAACCCCAAAGCAAAAAAAAAGGCAAAACAAAACCAAAGCAACTACTCAAACAAACGAGGAAACTTCTGTTGAATTTCCTCCTCCAACTCCCAAGTCGACTCACCAGGCGAGTGAGGATTCCAAGCAATACGAACCAGCTTGATGACCCTGTTCTTAAGCACTTTCTCCCGCCGATCCACAATAACAACTGGCGGAATCTCACAAGTCAAATCCGGCCTAACTGTCAACTCAGAATAGTCGATCACGTGGCTCTCATCTCGGATATATCTCCTGAGTTGTGAGACATGGAAAACATCGTGCACTCCTGATAAAGCTGGTGGTAATGCAAGACGATAGGCCACCTTTCCTACTCGCTCCAAAATCTCAAACGGTCCAATAAACCTCAGGCTAAGCTTGCCCCCGCCACCGAACCGAATGACACCGCGCCATGGCGATACCTTGAGGAAAACATGGTCACCAACAACAAACTCCAGAGCCCTACAGTGAACATTAGCCCACCGCTTCTTCCTGTCCTAAGCTGCCTGCAAGTGCTTCCTGATCTGAACCACAACATCCACTGTCTTGGTGATCAACTCTGGACCCAACAACTGCCTTTCGCCAACATCATCCCAGCACACTAGTGACCTGCACTTCCGTCCATATAGTGCCTCGAACGGAGCAGCTTTAATACTGGCTTGAAAGCTGTTATTGTACAAGAACTCTACAAGATGCAAATGATCCTCCCAAGACCCACCAAACTGAAGCATGCAGGACCTCAACATGTCCTCAAGAATCTGAATAGTCTGCTCTTACTGTCCATCGGTCTGGGGATGAAAAGCTGTACTGTACTTTAATTTGCTCCCCAAACTGTTCTGAAGGCTCTCCCAAAACTGAGATCTGAATCTCGTATCCCTGTCGGATACAATACTGACTAGAACCCCATGAAGTCTAACATTCTCTTGCATGTACCTCTCAGCAAGGATCTCAGTAGACTGACCGACGCAGAAAGGAATGAAATGAACACTCTTCGTCAAACGGTCAACAATCACCCAAATAGTATTATGACCCTTAGGACTCCTTGGCAAAGCGGTCACAAAATCCATGGTGATATGTTCCCACTTCCACTGTGGAATAGGAAGCGGTTGAAGAAGTCCAGCAGGTTCTCTGATGTTCTGTCTTAACCTGCTGACAGATCAAACACTGAGAAACAAACCGAGCAACATCCCTTTTCATACCATGCCACCAGAAATGAAGCTTCAAATCCCGATACATCTTAGTACCGCCGGGATGGATAGAATATGAAGACTGATGAGCTTCTTCAAGCAACCTCTGACGAACTTCACCCTTAGGGACACATAACTAGGAACCAAAATGAAGAGAACCATCTGAATGAATAACCATGTCCGTCCTGGACCCAGACTCAATCTCAGCTCGAAATTTCTGCAACTGCGCATCACCAGCCTGCGCCTCTTTAATCTGCTCACCAAGAGACGACTGCAGCTGGAGCGCCAAACAACTCTGACCAGAACTCGGCAACACAATATCAAGCTCCAACCTCCTCATCTGCTCAATAAGATCTCTCTGCTAAGTAAGAAATGTAAATGCTGGTCTCCTGCTTAAAGCATCAGGCACCAAGTTTACTTTACCAGGATGGTATTGCAAACTGATGACATAATCGGCCATAAGTTCCAACCAACGCCTTTGCCTCATGTTCAACTCCTTCTGGGTGAAGACGTACTTGAGACTTTTGTGGTCTGTAAAGATTTCTACTCGGTCTCCAAGCAAATAATGTCTCTATAGCTTCAAAGCAAAAATCACTGCCGCTAACTCCAAATCATGAGTAGTATAGTTCTTCTCATGCGGCCTCAACTGCCTCGATGCATACACAACAACACGGCCCTTCTGCATAAGAACTGCTCCAAGACCCTTATCAGAAGCATCACAGTGAACTACAAGTCCGCCTGAACCATCTGGAATAGTCAACACAGGTGCTAACGTCAATCTGTTCTTCAACTCAACAAAAGCCTCATTGCACTCATCAGACCAACAAAACTTCTGATCCTTCCCTGTCAATTTATTCAATGGTCCTGCTATCTTCAAAAAATCCTGGACGAACTTCCGATAATAGCCAGCCAAACCAAGGAAACTTCTGACTTTCGAAACTGACTTGAGAATAGGCCAATCCTTCACAGCCTCGATCTTGGCAGGATCCACAGAAATACCATCGCCAGAAACAATATACCCCAAGAAAGAAATCCTGTCGAGCCAAAACTCGCACTTGCTAAGTTTCCCATAAAGCAGATTCTCTCTCAAAGTCTGCAGAACCACTCTAAGATGCTCAGCATGATCTTCCCGATTCTGAGAATACACCAAAATATCATCAATGAAGACCTACCACGAACTTATCCTAGTACGGAGAGAAAACTCGGTTCATAAGACTTATGAATACAGCCAGCGTTCGTGACCCCGAACAGCATCACAAGATACTCATAGTGCTCGTATCTAGTCCTGAAAGCAGTCTTTTGTATATCTGCAGCCTTCACCTTGACTTGGTGATATCCAGAATGAAGATCCAACTTCGAGAAAATAGCAGCCCCACTCAGCTGATCAAACAAATCATCGATCCTAGGCAACGGATACCGATTCTTCATAGTAACTCTATTCAGCTCTCGATAATCCATGCACAGACGACGACTTCCATCCTTCTTATCCACAAAAAGGACCGGAGCACCCTAAGGCAAAACACTAGGTCTGATGAAACACAAATCAAGCAACTGCTGAATCTGCACATTAAGCTCTGCCAGCTCAACCGGTGCCATCCTGTAGGGACTCTTCGATATCGGTTCTGTTCCAAGCTGAACATCAATACCAAACTCCACTTCCCTATCAGCGGGTAAGCCAGGCAACTCATCTGGAAAAACATCCATGAAATCCCGAACTACGAGAGGTGCAGCCTCACAGCCTGAGTGCAATTCCATCGCACAATCCACCTGTTCAACTGCAATCTTTGCTCGACCAAGAGAAGACTCTCCGGCATGGAACTCAAATTCTGCCCGATCTGAAATTCTGAAGACAACTTTCTTGGCACGGTAATCAATAAAGTCATGGGCTTCACCCAACCAATCCATACCCAGAATAACGTCGAATCCTAAATTTTCAATTATAATCAGGTTGGCCTTGAAATCTGCGTCCCCAATAACCACGGGACATTACCTGCACTCACGGAAACAACTGACAACTCCACCACCTATCATGATGTTCCAAGCCTCTGACATGTTGCTGCATTCTAACTGATGGCGAGCGACAAATCGAGAGGAGACAAAAGAATGGGTTTCCCAAGAATCAAAAAGAATATAGGCAGGAAAAGAGCAAATAAGGATGATACCTAAAAGAAATCAAAGACAAGAAGAAGTAAGGACAATCAAGGGTAAGGGAAAAACAACAATGCAGAAAAGAATAGCAAAAGGAAGCAAAACAAGGCTAGAGAAAATAAACAAAAGGAACAAAATAGCAAAAACAATAAAACAATATATACCTGCCACAACTCCTTCAGCGGTCTCAGCATCTGCAGCTGTCAAGTTGAAAGCTTGGCCTCTCCTTAGAACAGCGGTCCTCTGACCAACAATCTGGCGTTGAGGAGGAAGCGGTGGCCTAACTGGACCACAAGCTGGAGCTACCTGCTGAACAAGACCCCTGGCTGGAAGAGCCATCTGCTGAAACGGGTGGGGACAATCTCGCACTGTATGATCAGTAGAGCCACACCTAAAGCATCGGCAAGAGGCACGAAAACAGTTCTTGCGCTCATGCCCAGACACTTGATAGAAGTTGCAAAAACCACCCTTCGGACACCCAGCAGAAGGATACGGAGCTGCCCTGACCGGATGGGTTGGGACAGGCCTCCGAACTGGACCACCAGACCTAGCAGCAGAATGCGGAATAGTCCGCTGAGAATAGGACGAACCACCATGAGCTTGCTCCTGAGATCGAGCTGCTTCAAGGGCCTCAGCATAAGTACGCAGACGAAGAGAGACCAGATGCTTCTTGATATCCTGCTCAAGCCCATTTGTGAATCTACGAGCCCTATCCTCTTCGGTTGCCACAAGAACGGCAGCGAAGCGGCTAAGCCTAGTAAACTCAGCAGCATACTCATCCACTATCCTGGAACCCTGTTGCAAGAAAGTCCACTTTACAACATTCATAATTGTTCATGCAATATTGTAACAAATCCAAAATGGAACAATGACTTAACCTGTTTTAGGGCCAGAAATTACTGTTCTATCTCAACTCGAGTACTACTGGGGAAGAACTTCTCCAAGAATCCTCGAGTAAAAGTAGCCCAAGCAATAGGCCTCTTAAGACGCTCAGACTCAGCCATCCACCAAATATGAGCCAAATTCACCAGCTAGATGGAAACAACGTCCACCCGATCAGCCTCTGCAACACGAGCCACCAACAACAAATGCTCAGTCCGGATCAGCCACTGTTCAGCCTCTAAAGGCATCTCAGTGCCGGAAAAACGATCGGGATGCAGCCTCATAAAGTCTGTAACTGTCCCTGGGCGAGGCGGAAGAGTTGCCTGCACAGGCACAACAGGAGGCGGAACCCGGGCAGCTTCAAGGGCAGCCATCACCAGATCACCGTGGTTTTGCTGCTGATTAATCAGCCGCTCAAGCACAGCAGTGACAGCCTCAATCGGATCAATCTGTGACTGAGAAGTAGAACCTTTGCGAGCCATAGTCTGCACAAAACTAAAAACAATTAGCATCCAGAATCTGAGTTGGTATAAGTTTCATTTATGCATGTATGGTTGGTGAAATGTTGTGCAGATCCCAGTTCGAGCCAAGCTTGTCTAATATATTAGGCAACTAATACATTAGCCAAACCTGATGCTCTGATACCACTAAAAACTCTGTCACGCCCCGCTTCCCAAAAAGAATACGGAATATGGATACATAACAAAAGCCCAGCGAATGATTTTAATCATACTTAAGCTGTTTCAGAATCTTTGCAACACATCACAGAATTTATCAGAGTCGGAAGCAAAAGGCACAACCATTCATGAATACTTGAAACAAAACACCAACAGAAATTTACTTGGAACCAAATACAATATCCTCAAATAAATCCGAGTCTGGAGAAAATAAATATCCTGGGTCACATCGCCCAAATACAAATAATATCCAAATAACTCAAATACACTTTTATTCATTGTTCAAGCAACACTAAGAAAAATAATAAAGCAGAAGTTCTAACTTAATACATCCTTTCGCCATTACCATCACGCAGCTGACCATCCTGATCTGCAATTAGTAAATTTGCAGAAAAAGGAAAAAAAGACGAAAACAAGTACCCGTCAAATTGCAAGTCGCGGGTCACAAATAATGTAGGATACAAGCACATGGGGAAAACTAACATATCTAATTAATAGTAGAAATAGACCAAGCATGGTATGGCAGAATTCAACTAACATGGTATACTAACACGGGTCACGTGTCAAGTGTCAGATAGTAAGCAGACAGATATACAGGTAGTGTCAAGTAATGTGTCACATGGCAGTGTCAGACGGATAACAGATAATCAGGTAATCAGATAATCAGATATTCAGATAACAGATTTCCATATAACAGATTCAGATTCAGATTCAGATTTATGTAAGTCTTGTGTGATTACTATCTAGGTAGCACTTCATGCAGCCCACCTACATGGTTTCTACAACACAACAGTTTCGTTTGTAGATTTCGTAGGGGATCATATAGGGTAGTGTACTCAGGGTCAGACAGATATCAGATAACAGATAGATAGAACCTAGTGGTTCTCTTCTTCTCTACACCTTCCTATAAGAAGTAATGTAGACAGGGTCAGATAACAGACAGATAGAACCTAGTGATTCTCTTCTACTCTACACCTTCATATATAAGAAGTAATGTAAAAAGGGTCAGATAACAGATAATCATATGGAAAACACGGGCCCCCTTCTAAGTACACATTTCTATACTTTTCCACTACTAGATCTTTCCCATAAACCCCGGCTTGGTTACTTTTATTATGGTTATCAGACAGAGATGAATGTGTGCAAAATAGTGTCAAATTAACATGGTCTAATCAGTATTAGGTTCAGGGAAACAAATCAGCATGTATAGATAATATAGAGTCACATAAACGAGCAGGGAAACAAATCAGCATGTATAGATAATATAGAGTCACATAAACGAGCAAAATGGTGTACGTTTATAATCAGAAAAGGAAGACCAATCAGTACTAAAATAGTGATTCTGAACTCTACAGAAATGCAAACTTAGATCCGTTAAAGGATCTGGAAACTAGACATCCACACGAATCCAACGCATATAAATAAGTCACATACTAGTTCACAACAACTCAGCTCAAAACTGATTTGAATACAGAATTTAGGTTCAGCCAGAAAACAGGGGAACAACATCAAAAGCATGAAAACAGCATGAAAACACATCAAATAATTCCACGAAAAATCTGGGGTATTCCCCTATAGGTATAGACTGAAAATAACAAGTTTTATAATATTCCTGTAAGTATAGATCAGCCATCAAAAATAAGAAGTAACACGAAAATATAGTTTGACGAATCTGGAATTCTCAACACTGCTGTACGAAAACTAGGATATCTCGCAATCAGTGCACCCCAAGCCGATAATTTGGGTAATATAACACTGCACCCCAAGCATAGTTTGTGTATAACACCGCATCCCAAGCCGGTATCTTGGGTATTAGAAGGTTTAGCCCAAACCCCCATGATTCTGTAGGCAATGATAAACAAAAATCTCTTTTTACCATACTTTAGCCACATAACTATCTCCTTTCATTCAAACACACCCATGTGAGTGCAAATTAAACATGCATCTCATTAATAACATTAATTAAGATCTCTTCATTGATAAACAAATATGTATAGCACATTAATTATATACTCAATTTATCATGTGCAATATGCACCCACCTATAATCAATATCACCTATCACCTTTACCCCATATCATACATACATCATGCCATGTATCTCATCATATTATCACGTCATATGATCACATATCATACATACACCGTGCCATGTATCTCATCAAATCATCATATATAATTCCCCTATATCACCCGCATATCATACATACATCATGCCATTAATCACATCATAATATCATATATAAATTCAGTTCATCACCAAAAACACCAAACATACAAAATCATGCTAAAGCACCCCCATAAATACAATTTCTACTATTAAAATTCCATATTCTCCATAAATTAGTCATCCAGCCATACCCTAAAATTTTACCACAACATAAAATATATCTAGTAGGATCATACTCACCTGATGAACCGAAAGGAATACGCCCTAGGCTTGCTCAGTCGCGAATAAAATTCTCTTTCTTCACCTATTAATAAAATTATAGAACCCATTAGCCATTAACTCATAACACGCTTTATCTACCCCCGAATTCACATCGGATACTACTCACATGTCATAAACAACCCATGTAAGCATGACAAAACTATAAATCTCTAAATCTACAACCGAATCAAAATTTACCCCTCGATCGGAGAAGTTCTAATCGACATTTTATATTTTAAGGGTAAAAATAACCCAAGTATATTTTTACATCCTAAATTAACTTAAATATACCCCACGGGAATGATATCTTTTATTTGTAAATATTTTCCGCAATTTATCGTATTATTATACCAATAAACTCCATTATTATAAATTTTCGATACCAGGAAAATTCCTTACAATGCCATATAATTGCTGAAAATTTTCAAACTTCCTACTAAACAGTCCCATAATATCCCACACAGTTCAAAACAATTACTAGCATATTAGAAATACAATTCTCTTTTCATTCTCTAAACTCAAACCCTAGTTTTTATAAAATTTTCTATATTATCACCATTAAAATTGCAGTTATTCTCCCTAAGCATGTTACACGTACTCTGAGCATCATCCTATCACACTTTTTATGAAAAGAAATGAAAAGCATACAATCCCATATACAAATATACAATTAGGTATACCTTAATGGAGTTCTCTCCACATATCAACACCAGCACGCAGAAGAGCACCCCAAACTCTATTAGAATCCCAAAAAAAAAATCAATGCTTCTAGTGAAAAGGAGGGGGGATTGACCAAACCCTAGGTTGGGTCTTGGAGGTGATTTTCGGCTAAGAAGAAAGAAAGGAAAGGAAAAGGAAATGGAGGATGGCATTTTTGTAAATAAGAAGGGTTTTAAATAATAAGGGGTTAGGGTTATGGGCTTAAAGCCCAAAATCAAATAAAAAGTTACAATTCAAGGGTTATTTTCAACCCCGAACTCCAAAAAATTCAACTTCTTGCTAAGACCAAGCAACTCCTTTATATTATCAATTATCTGAATCCCTATTACATACATATGCCCAGGAAAAATATTAGGTTAAATCGGAATCGTCTCCTCCGAGAAAACTCACCCCAAAACTCCTATATCTCATATATTTCCTGTTTAACCCCGAACATCCAAATTAATCGTTATAAAATAGAATAAAATTAATTAATATAAGAAAATATACTCAAAATCATAGATGAAAGAAAGAAAATAATATAAAATCAAATATTTAAAGATTTTTAAAAAGACAGGTGTTATATTATACACACCTCAAAAGAAGCTCATCCTCGAGCTACAAGGGTAGGCAAAAATACTCAAATAATTCAGGATACTTTCTCCTCACCATTTCCTCAGATTCCCAGGGACAGTCATTAGAATGAGAACTCCATTGTATCTTCAGCAACTGAATGACTTGACGTCCTATCCACCGTACTGATCGGTCTACAATAGCCACTGGCCTTATATGATATGTCACATCAGGCTGGACTTTAACCCGTGATGGTTCTACAATTTGAGATGGATCTCTAACACACTTTCTCAACATAGAAACATGAAACACATCGTGGATGTGTAACATCTATTTTTTTTAATTCTGAAATATTTCATTTATATTATTTTTATTTATGATTTTGAGTATATTTTCTTATATTAATTGGTTTTATTTTATTTTATAATGATTAAATTAGAATTCAGGGTTAAATGGGAAAAATTGGAAATATAAGAGTTTTGATGTGAGTTTTCTCTGAGGAGACGATTCCGATTTAACCCGACATTTTTCCTGAATATACGTTCATAATAAAGGGTTGGATAATTGATTATTTGAAGGAGTTTCTTGGTTATAGCAAGAAGCTGAAAATTTTGGAGTTCAGGGTTGAAAATAACCCCTGTAATGTTACATTTTATGTGAATTTGAGCCTTAGGCCCATAACCATAATTTTGTTATTTAAAATCCCCCTTTATTACAAAACATCCACTCTCAAACCCCTTCCCCTTCATTTCTTTCTGATGTGGCCAAAACCCACCTTGGCCGAAACTCCCATCACCCAAACTCTAGAGCTTCGGCCAATCAACCCTCCATCTACTCCAAGCTTCAAATTTTTTGGGGATTTGTGTTGAGTTTTGAGAGCTCTTTAGCGTGGTGGTGTTGGTTTGTGGAGAAAACTCTGTGAAGGTATACCAAATTGTATATTTTTATATGGAATTGTATGCTTTCCATTTCTTTTCATGAAAATCATAGTAGGATGATGTTTAATGTATGTGTAACATGCTTAAGGTGGAAAATTTCAATTTTTATGGTGATAATATGGAAATTTCATTAAACCTAGGGGTTGAGTTTAGGAAGGGTAAAGAGAATAGTATCTATTGTATGCTATTAATTATTTTGTATGATGTAGGATATTATGGGATAATTTAGAAGCATTTATGATAAATTTTAATAATTATTTGACAATTATAAGGAATTTTTCCGGTATTGGAAAATTGTAAAAATAGAGTTTATTAGTATAAAACTAAGATAACTGTGGAAATACATATACAATAATAGACATTATTCCCGAAGTATATATGTAAGTTAATTTTGGGATACAGAAATTTATTTGGGGTATTTTGCACCTAAAATATAAAATATCGATTAGAACTCATCCGATTGAAGGGTAAATTTTGGATTTTGTTATGGAATTAAAGAATGGTTCCCTTGGCATCCTTACGTAGGTTATTTATGACATATGAGTAGCACCGATGTGAATTCGGGGGTAAATATTGTGTGTTTTGAGTTAATGGCTTATGGATTCGATAATTTTCCTAATAGGTGTGAAAAAGTGAAGTTTGATTAGCGAGTGGGTGAGCAAGGAGCATATTCCTGTCGGTTCGTCAGGTGAGTATGATCATACTAGATATACTTTATGTTGTGGTAAAATTTTAGACTTATCTAATGTGAATTGTGATAGTTATGGTCGGATAAAGAAATAATGGAAAATACGGAATTTGAATGTTGAGATTGTGCTATGTGGTATAGTTGCATGATTTTGAGTATTTGGTGTTATTACTGATATATTGGGTTTATATATGCTAATATGAAGTAATTAGCCATGGTGTACGTGTGTTATGCGGGTGATAAATAGAAATTATATATATATGATGTCATGATATGTTAAATGGCATGATGCATGTATGACATGTGGGTGATACATGAGAATTTGAAGTGATAAAGGATAGATTAATTTCTTGGTATATGTATGATATGTAGCTAATTAAGGTGAAATAATAGGTGGTATGATAAGATAAATATTTCATGATAATATGATAAGATAAATAACATGGTATATGCATAATATGCGGTAAAATGACAAGATAAATAACCCTTGATAATATGATAAGATAAATAGTCTGGTGTATGCATAATATATGATAATGTGATAAGAGGAGTAACATGGTGTATATATGATATGTAATAATATGATGTGATAATATTACAAGTTAAATAACATGGTGTATGCATAATATGTGATAAAATGAGAAGATTAATACTATGGTGTATGCCAAATATGTGATAATATGTTGAGATAAAAGATGAGATGATATGTGATAACAAAATGGGATAAAAAGATGAGATGAATGTCACGCCCCGCTTCCCAAAAATATGGAACACGTGCACATAACATTGGCCCAGCGAATGACTAACGTCACCCATAAGATGTTTATCTGATCAACTCAACAATATAATTGTTGCCACTGGATCTGGTGTGGGGGCAATAGACAGAATTTGTAGGTTCGTAGGAACTCGAACGGGCAGAATCTTACTTCTTCCTTGTTGACAAGTTGACTCCTTGGTGCTCCTGCGGACCTGCACAAATGTTCGAAACACCGGGATGGATCCCGGCGACGAACCCTCCGATACTCTTGTCAATACCAGAAAAAGTAATGGGAAAGAGCTTAAGTGCACAAAGAGTGATCACCTGTGACAGTAGGAGGTAAGGGGATATTTATAGTCGTCGTGGGGATCTCTTTCAAGATAAGAGTGAATCCCTACTTCCCGATGTGGCTGGATAGGGGTGGTTACAACCACCTCCTCAAGATAAGGACGAACTAGAATTTCCTCCTATCCTGTTGAACTGGTCCCGAACGGGTTGAGACCTGATCTCAACTGAACAGATCCGTTCATGGGTTAGCGAGTCCAAGAGGAGAGATCCGGTTCCCAATTCGGACCCGTCTGTAGGTGAAATTACCATCTTGCCCCTGTAAATTTAAGATTCGTGCCCACTTTGAACGGTTCCAGTTTAACCCTATTTTTTGCCATATCACGAGCCCCCCACTCCCAAAGACTATGTGTTACAGCCTTTGGGGAGTAGTTTTGTTGTTTTAATGGCGTATAGGGCTTTATCGGAGTCTTCAAAGGGTGTTCGAATCCTGTTTAAGGGGTGACGGTGCTTTTCTGAGCTAGTAATGTAATATCCCGGATGGATATTACCGTATATAAATTATTATTTTATTATTATTTTATTATTATTTTGTTTTAATTCCAAAATCGAATTATTTTGGTGATTTTCACCCGGTTTGTCCATAGACATTATCTGTATCCAGATATCAGTCAGTATACATCCGTATTGTATCAAATTGATACCGTGATCTTCCGAACTGATAATAAAATTTATTTTATTATTATTTCCAAGATTTAATTATTTTTATGCGGATTATGCGAAGATTTTCCGGTATACGGACATATATGCGCACATACGAGTAGTGTGTTGATTAGTGCATTATACGAATTGTGTGTTGTGTATTTTAGACAACACTTATCTTGCTATAACCTAGTAGGGATGGTTAAGGGTTTGATTAGGAGGCTTAACCTAGGTTAAGTATACATGAGAAGGTTAAGAAAACCCTTCTAGAAACCCTCACATAACACCTCCCCCACATAACACCTCCCTCCACCTCACCACCCTACACCTCACCCTAATCCCTACAAGCATGGCCGGCCCATATTTTAGGGAGTGGATTTTGTGAAATTGTGTGGGTGCACATTGCAAATTTCCATCCTTCTCTCCTCCTATAAATATCCCTTCCTTCTCCTCCTTCTCTCATTTTAGAAAACAAAAGATCAAAAGAAAGAAAGAAAGAAAGGAAAAGAAAGAGAGAACAAATGCTAACTTGAGAGTTTTTATTTGTAGGTTTGGAAGGAGTTCTAGGAGAAAGAAGGAGAGTAGGCTAGTTCTTCCATCAAAGAAAGAAACAAGGTGGGGGTTTCTTCATGCTTTGATTGTTTGTTGTTTGGTTGTTTGTTGTTTTGTTGTTTGACTTCTTCTTCTTACCTTCTTGTTTTGTTTTGTTTTTGGGATTGTTGTATGTGGTGATAAATAAAAGTAAATAAATAGTAGTAGAACCTACTAAAGCACATAAAGATTACATCTTTGTTATTATAATTGTTGTTTGTATGATATTGGACTAAAAGAATTCACATATGGCATATGAATATGGAACATACAACCATTGTTGGTTGTAGGACTTAGTATAACATAAGCATATGAACATTTTACAACCATTGTGGGTTGTAGGACTTTTGATTGAACATTGGACTAATAAAAAGCATATGTTCTAATAAAAAGATCTTTTCTTTGTTAAACACTAGTGGTAGAGATAATTAAAAAGATCTTTCTTTTACTAAACACTAGTTGTAGATTAAAAAGATCTTTTCTTTTTATTTGATCACTAAGTTGTAGCTATTAAAAAGATCTTCTCTTTTTATTTGATCACTAGTTGTAGCTATTAAAAAGATCTTCTCTTTTTATTTGATCACTAGTTGTAGAAATAATAAAAAGAGATCTTTTCTTTCATGTTTACTAGTTGTAAAGTAAAATAAAATAAAAATGATCTTTCCTTTATCACTAGTAATCACAAAGATTAGTAAGCAACTAAGTAGTAGTAAGCTAAAATATAAAGTAGTAGTAGTAGTAGCATGTTGATTTTAATAAAGAAGTAATAGTATGTTGATTAATAAGATAGTAGTAGTATGGTTGATTGAATAAAGTAGTGATGGTATGTTATAGTAGTAAGTAACTATAGATGTTTTATGTCCATAAAGTAGTAGGTTGTTTGTTGTGTTCTAAATTAAAATGAAGTAGTAGTAGTAGTAAGTTGTATGTTGTGTTCTTGATAAGAATGGAGTAGTAGTAGTAGTAGATAATTGTGTGTTATGTTTTAATTAAAATAGGAGTAGTAGTAGTAGTAAAATATTGTAGGATTACTTCTAAAAATGTTTAGAAGCCATTTTTATGCTACTAATGTTGTAGGATCTTTTCTAACAATGATTAGAAGCCATATTCATGCTACTTATGTTGTAGGATCACTTCTAAAAATATTTAGAAGCCTTATTCATGCTTCACATGTTGTAGGATCATTTCTAAAAATGATTAGAAGCCATATTCATGCTACTTACGTTGTAGGATTACTTCTAAAAATGTTTAGAAGCCATTTCCATGCTACTAATATTGTAGGATTACTTCTAAAAATGTTTAGAAGCCAATTTTATGCTACTAATGTTGTAGGATCTTTTCTAAAAATGTTTAGAAGCCATTTCCATGCTACTAATATTATAGGATTACTTCTAAAAATGTTTAGAAGCCATTTTTATGCTACTAATGTTGTAGGATCTTTTCTAAAAATGATTAGAAGCCATATTCATGCTACTTATGTTGTAGGATCTTTTCTAAAAATGATTAGAAGCCATATTCATGCTACTTATGTTGTAGGATCACTTCTAAAAATATTTAGAAGCCTTATTCATGCTTCACATGTTGTAGGGTCATTCCTAAAAATGATTAGAAGCCATATTCATGCTACTTATGTTGTAGGATCTTTTCTAAAAATGATTAGAAGCCATATTCATGGTACTTATGTTGTAGGATCACTTCTAAAAATATTTAGAAGCCTTATTCATGCTTCACATGTTGTAGGGTCATTCCTAAAAATGATTAGAAGCCATATTCATGCTACTTATGTTGTAGGATCTTTTCTAAAAATGATTAGAAGCCATATTCATGCTACTTATGTTGTAGGATCACTTCTAAAAATATTTAGAAGCCTTATTCATGCTTCACATGTTTAGGATCATTTCTAAAAATGATTAGAAGCCATATTCATGCTACTTATGTTGTAGGATCACTTCTAAAAATATTTAGAAGCCTTATTCATGCTTCACATGTTGTAGGATCATTTCTAAAAATGATTAGAAGCCATATTCATGCTACTTATGTTGTAGGATCATTTCTAAAAATGATTAGAAGCCATATTCATGCTTTTATACTTAAAATATTGTAGGATGTTTTCTAAAGAAGTTCTATCATACTTTATGTTTAGAATGTTGTAGGGATTGTTTATAAAAATATTCCTATCATGTTTTGGACTTAAAATATTGTAGGATGTTTTCTAAAGAAGTTCTATCATGCTTATGTTTAGAAAATTGTAGGATTATTTCTAAAACATATCCCATCATGCTTTATGTTTAACAAGGTTGTAGGATTTCTTCTCAAAATATCCTATCATGTTTCATGCTTAGTTAGTTGTATGATTGATTCGAAAAATATCTAGCATGCTTAATGATGTTAGAATGTTGTGGGACAAATTCTAGGGTTTCCTACCATACTTAGATTCACTTATTTGTGCTTAACAACATTGTAGGATTCATTCCTAAAGTTTCCTATCATGTTTAATAATTTATTTATGCTTAGAATGTTGTAGGAATCAATCTAAAAGTTTCCTACCATGTTTAGATTAGCCTATTCATGCTTAGGATGTTGTAGGATTAAATTTAAAATTCCTACCATGTTTAGATTATTCTATTTATACTTAGAATGTTGTAGGAATCAATCTAAGAGTTTCCTACCATGCTTAGATTATTCTATTTATACTTAGGATGTTGTAGGAATCAATCTAAGAGTTTCCTACCATGTTTGGATTAATTTTATTGTGCCTAGAATGTTGTAGGATCCATGATAAAGTGATATACCATGCTAGTTAATTGTAGGTATGTGATATACCATGCTAGTTTAATTATAGGTAAGTGATATACCATGCTAGTCGTAATTGTAAGTAAGATCTTTGCCATGCTAGCTTAATGGTAATTAAGTTGTATGCCATGCTAGTTTAGATGAATATTCATGTGTACATGATACCCATGCTTAGATAAGTATTTGTTCATGCTATGTTAGTAGGCGATCATGCGTAATCATTATTCATGCTAAGTAAGTAGGCATCATGCTAATTATTAATCATGTTAAATTAATGATATCATACTATGATATTCATGCTTAGAGTAAAGGAACTATCCATGGTTAGTGTAGTGATTTTAGGATTGTGTTCTATATCATGCTAAAGTTTAAATACATGCTTAGAACGTTGTAGGAGTAATGTTAGAATACCTACTATGTCTTGGAATGTTGCTTGTTTATACTAGTTGGGTTGTGGTGGTTGGTTATGATAAGTAGTAGGCTTTCATGCTCAATTTACGCTTGACTATAGTGGACTTCATGTCTAGGTCGTAAGTGATTTTCATGCTTGAGCTCGATGTGAGCATAAGCATTAATCACATTCATACATAGGAATATCATGGTGGTTGTGTTATATGATTAAATTGTCATAGGAAGATGCTTGTGATTGTATGCCATACTTAAGGCGCTATAGGTTGAAGTAATAAGGATTGGGAAGACCACTAGGGATAGTTAGTCCGATAAAGGCCGTTTTGTCGCCTTCGGTTCTTCCCTAGTACAATACCGATCATAGACTACTAGTAGATTCTTTTGTTGCTTCTAATAATAGAAGATTAAGTTTGTTAGTAAGCACGTTTGGTTGCTTCTAGGATTGATTACCTGTATGGTTGTTTGCACACGGTTGTGCTCGTACGCGGCCCGACCGGCCCGTGCGTAGCTGTGGGTCTCATACGCGGCTTATTTGGCTGGTATGTACGTGGTTATCTCCTACGAGGCCCGCCTGGCTCGTAGGTAGTTATCGTTTCATACGTAGCTTATTTGCTCGTATGTGGTTGTTACTCGTGTATAGCTTGTTAGCTAGTACACAGTTCGTTGCGCTCGTCTAGGGTGATGTTACCACCCTAAGGGCTATCGACCATCAAGACATATGTTCTTACCCTAAGGAACTGTGGAGGAGTCACTCCTTGTGTACCGTCGAATCTTAACCAGGGTAGGTTAGTCGAGGACTGGAGTATAGACGGAATCCAAGTCTAGGGAAGCGGCGTGCATGTATATTCGCACGGCCAAAGTCTTGGATCGATGAGCCACGAACCGGGTCCTGAGGGATTCTGGTAAATCTAGGTTGAGCGGCCTAGTAGAGTTGTCTTGCGAAGCCTAATTTAAGGCCTAGCACGTTGTGTTATAATATCGTCATCCCTAGGATTGTTCGAGTCAGGGACATCATTAGGATAGTGACTTACAAGGATCAGTTTATTTAAACCCTTTTGCCGGGAGAGAGGAGTCAGTGGTAGGGGGCCCCTTACACTAACTCGTCCCTTGAGGCAGATCATAGGTGGTGTACTGAATTGTACCTTCCCGTCAAAGGGATACGTACGGTGCTGTCTCACAAGTTGAGGACACGGGTTGCGTATCTCGCGCTGTTAATTCCTGAAGTACCGTGGCTAGGGGTGCCACAGGATGCATTATGCAGTCCTGCGCTTGCGATACCCCAGAGGGTGCCACAGGGTAGGCTTTGCGCTACCCTGCGATTGCGAAACCCTATAGTGTGATTTTTGGAATGATGCCCGATACATTGGGTTCGTCTATTTTGAGTGAGGTCCGGTTAGCCAGGTCGCGGTGGCGAACATAGACACCACGGGCGAAATGCAACAGTGGCACATGACCACATCTGCAGCCTCGCGAGTCACGTGTAGGTGTCAGGAACAGGTTGTGTACAATTAGAAGTTCATAACGCGGGTTCAAATCCCTATATATGGAGAAACGGCTTGAGATGGAGTCGCATGTAGTATGGGACTGCATGTTGCTTTCGGAGACTTGCTGACATTAGAATAGGAAGCGTCCCGTCAAAGGGATACGTACGGTGCCATCTCACAGGTTGAGGACACGGGTTACGTATCTCGCGCTGTTAATTCCTGAAGTACCGTGGCTGGGGGTGCCACAGGATGCATTGTGCAGTCCTGTGCTTGCGATACCCCAGAGGGTGCCACAGGGTAGGCTTTGCGCTACCCTGCGCTTGCGAAACCCTATAGTTTGATTTTGTTGTAACACCCAATACATTGGGTCCATCTGTTTTGAGAGAGGTCCGGTTGACCTGGTCGCAGTGGGAAATATAGACACCACTGGCGAACTGCATTAGTGGGACATGACCACATCTGCAACCTCATTAGCCACGTGTGGCTGTCAGGAACGGGTTATGTATAATTAGAATTCATAATGCGAGGAAGCATTCTAGTTCTACTTAAATATCGCATTAGAGTCTAGTCATAGCACTCACGTACACTTAAACTACACCAACACCATTGCTATATTGTGTATATTGTTTGGAAGATTCGCTGCTATATGATCAGCCTTTAAGCGTCAGTGAATACTGACGTCCCCACTTCCATAGGTACTGGATCGCCGAAGTACAAAGGCGAAATTCAGGAGGACTCAAGGCAAGGAAAGCAAGGAGTCAGTGTTATGTTTAGTTCCGCTGCAGTATATGTATTGATTATGCATTAGTTGAGAAGTACTCTGATGTAAGATGTTGAAGGTTGTAATACTTAGAAATGTAAAGGAAATATTGTAACTCTATTGTAAGGTATTACAGTTGTACAATATTTAGACTTGTAACACTTTGTGTATTGAATAAAAAGTTTTAAATTCTCCTGTTTTTCTGTGTATTGTGACTAATTGAAGAAAAGGTCTTGGCTCGTGTCACGGTTTCCCGGTATTGGAAATCGGGGCGCTACAAGTAATGTGCCCAAGTTTGCTCTCAGGCCCTTCTGTATTTTTGGTGATTTTTTCCAATTTTATATTATTTTTTCGAACCATTTATTCAATTTTGCAAAACGATGATTTGCTCTTCGGGAGCACTAATTAATCATTCCAACCAACAATTACTTACCCAGGGGCTCAAAAATGTTCCCCCGAATTTATAATTATTTTTCCCATATTTTTAATCATTTTTTGCAATTTTAAAAAAATAATTCGAATTAATAAATAAAATATAATTTTAATTACCCAATTATGACGTGGCACAATCTGGATCGTCCATCAGCCTTGGGCGTGAAAATCTGGATGATCGAATGGTGAACTAACACTCGCTGACGTGGATCAATCTGAGACGTTGATCAGATTGTCGTGCGAGTTTCGGGGTGATCCAACGGCTTGAGTGGTACAAAGGCATATTTCCTCTTGTTTGGGGGGGCCGGTGGCAAGAACTCTAGGCAACGGTTGCCGACCCCCATCAACTACCTCGGTGAGCTGATACGTGTTAGGAAAGAGGCCGAAGTCGAGGTGGGTTCAGAATTCATTGCCGAGGTCTAGCGGTGCTTCGAGATGACGACATGTGTTGAAGGGGTTCGGCGAGGCATGCCAAAGTCCAAGTGGGATAATTTTCTCACGTTTGAGCGTCGGTGGCAAGAACGCTCGGCGGGGCGTGCCAAAGTCCAAGTGAGATATTTTTCTCACATTTGAGCGTCGGTGGCAAGAACGCTCGGCGAGGCATGCCGAAGTCCAAGTGAGATATTTTTCTCACGTTTGAGAGTCGGTCGCAAGAACGCTCGGCTAGGCGTGCCGAAGTCCAAGTGAGATAATTTTCTCACGTTTAAGCGTCGGTGGCAAGAACGCTCGGCGAGGCGTGCCAAAGTCCAAGTGAGATATTTTTCTTACGTTTGAGCGTCAATGGCAAGAATGCTCAGCTAGGCGTGTCGAAGTCCAAGTGAGATATTTTTCTCACATTTGAGCGTCGGTGGCAAGAACGCTCAGCGAGGCGTGCCGAAGTCCAAGTGAGATATTTTTCTCACGTTTGAGCGTCGGTGGCAAGAACGCTCGGCTAGGCGTGCCGAAGTCCAAGTGAGATATTTTTCTCACGTTTGAGCGTCGGTGGCAAGAATGCTCGGCGAGACATGCCGAAGTCCAAGTGAGATATTTTTCTCACGCTTGAGTGTCAGTGGCAAGAATGCTCGGTGAGGAGTGCCGAAGTCCAATGTGAGATGTTTTTCTCACGTTTGAGCGTCGGTGGCAAGAATGCTCGGCTAGGCGTGCCGAAGTCCAATGTGAGATGTTTTTCTCACGTTTGAGCGTCAGTGGAAAGAACGCTCGGCGAGGCGTGCCGAAGTCCAATGTGAGATGTTTTTCTCACGTTTGACCATCGGTGGCAAGAACGCTCGGCTAGGCATGCCGAAGTCCAATGTGAGATGTTTTTCTCACGTTTGAGCGTCGGTGGCAAGAACGCTCGGCGAGGCGTGCCGAAGTCCAATGTGAGATGTTTTTCTCAAGTTTGAGCATCGGTGGCAAGAACGCTCGGCGAGGCGTGCCGAAGTCCAAGAAATGCATGTGGCCTGTTGATGATTCACCAACAACTAGTCAAAGACACGTGGCACGTTGACTGTTTGACCGTTGACCAGTCAAGCGCATCTCGAGTTTCTTGTCATTTTACGGTAAATGGGCCTGCCTCTTAAGTTCTTGAGGCCCATTAGTCTCAATTTGCATGCGGATCCTATAAATCTTCACCCCCCCCCCCCCCTCTTCACTTGTTCATTTCTCAAATTTTTACTCAGGCAACAAGTTTTTACTAACGGGAGCTTCAGGCGGCAACTGACCGTTCTCCGGTGATCTTTCCGACCGTAGCAGTCACTTCATGGTAACTCAACACTTAGTTTATTTTTTAGCAAATGTCTAGCCTTCCCCCGAGTTCAGAGCCCTTCCCCCGCTGCTGATGAGCCGTCTCCGAGCCAGGTTTCTCTCATCGACAAGGGCAAAGGCATCGAAGCACGTTCTTTGGTGGTCGTAGAGACCACAGTGGAGAACCCGAGTAGGATGGGGGAGTTCAGGAGATTGCTGGGTATTCTGACCGGACTCCATAGAGTTCGGGTACTTCCGGAGGAACACGCCAAACGAATAGTTACGAAGGGGGCAGAGTTTTGAGGAGAACGCCGCGAGGGAGACCTATCCAAGTTCTGCGATGGTTCGAGATCAGCCCCTATTTAGCTCATGCCGAACGGGTGGAGGGTGATCAACGGGTTCATCCTCCATTGCCAGGCGGCAGAGATCGAGTCGGATCTAAGGGTGCTTCGGACACTATACCAACTTCACCAGCAGCAGAAGTCGGAGTTCTGGTTCTACCTGGCCCCGAGGCATGGTGCTCGGCTCATCAGCTGTCCCGACTCGATAAAGCATTGGCGATACAAGTACTTCATCATCCGGAGTCGTGAGCCGGGGTGTATTCCCTCGGACTGGATCGAAGAAGTGACGAAGAGGGCAAAGGAGCTTCCGGTGCTCTACCCCAATGAAGAAGACATGGTTTAGGTTCTCCTCGATCGACTGAAGTTCGATTGGAGGGACCTGACAGAGGAGGTGCTATACAGGGAGGGCTCAGCCGCATAGACCCTAGTATGCGGTTTTCCTCTTTTGTCTTGCTTTTTTCGTTCGGTTTTTACTTGCATTAAATCACATTTTCTTCTGGTGCAAAAACCATGGACTACGAAGCCATGATGGCTCAGAGGGCGGCTTTCAGGCAGCAAGGCTCCGAGGAAGCGGAAGAGGGTCGTCTCAAAGGTGACTTCCCTGAGGTCGAAAATGGTCGCCAGCGCCATCGAAGAAGCATCGGCGTCGGCCACTGTGGCCCCAAGGGTGATGATGACGACAACTACTTCGGCCTCCACCGAGGCAGGCGAGTTCCCAATGGTGGTCGCTTTGGGGATGGAGGCGGCTCCGTTGACGGCCGAGGGCAAAGTGTTCCTGACCGAGGAACACAAGAAGATTTTTGTCGTAGACTAGCAGGTCCGGAAGCTCGATGGGTTTCTCGGTGACTCGTCGTCGAGCATGTAGGCTGTCAAGCATCTAGCGACGCCGAAGGATCGTGCCGCCATGGACGTCGGCGGAGTTGGGGATGATGCCCTCGAGATCGCTCGAGTAGCAGTGTCGGTAAGTAGTGCAGTTTTGCTAGTTGCATACTTGTATTTTCTTGGTTTTCATGCTAACTTATTTTCCTTCCACAGATAACCTATCACTTCGGTCATCTTATGGAGAAGATAACCAAACTTGAAAAGGAGCTGAAGAAGGAGGTGGACAGAGCTCGGGAGGAGAAAGCTCGGATCGCCAACGAGTTTGACAAGCTGAGGGTCAAGGCGGACGGGAAGACAAAGAGGATGGAGTACCTCGACGGCCTCGTGAAGAAGCTTGAGGCCGATCTGCTTCGACAGAAGGAGTCGGCGGCGAAGCAGCAGGAAGAAGCTGTCGAAGCTGCCAAGGTCGCTGCCGCAAAAGAGGCCAAAGCTGCGACCATGGAGAAGGCTCAAAGGTTCCTTGCAGCCAATATGGATAAGGCTTATGCCCGCGCCATCGAGCAAGTGACAGAATATTTTACCGAGATCGACTGTTCCGGGTGGCGCCTCTTCCCGACCATGTCCCGGGCTTCGACGAAGAATCAGACGAGGACGAGGAAGGGGATGACAACGTGGATGCCAAAGTCGAGATCGTCGGCAGCGAGCCTAGCTCCGAGGTTACACCCATAGCGATCGTCGCCGCTCCGGAGAAGTCTGATAGCGACGGGCAGCCACAACAATGAGGTCAGGCCTTGACTTGTAATTTTTTAAATTTTAGATCAGCAATGTATCGCCTAATCGCGGACTGGCCACCGCATGTATCTTTCTGAATTTCAATGAAATAAAAAACTTTTTGAAATTTTTGGCTTAGTGTTCACAACGGTTTGTTTGAAATTTTTGGCTAAGTGTTCACTGCAATTTGTTTGAAGTTTTTGGCTAAGTGTTCATTGCAGTTTGACTTGGCCTTTTCAGATTGTCGAAGTGATGCCACTCGCCGAAGAGCCTCGGGTGGCCGAGGTGCCCCATCCCTAAGTTGGTCTAGGGGCGACAAGGTTGGGCCTTGCTAGGAGCCGAGAGCGGCTTCGCAAAGTAGAGTGGCAGCTTTGCAAAGCGGAACGCGAGCGGAATCACCTGAGATTGGTCTTAGCCCATCGAGACCTCGAGATCAGGTGACTAGAAGAGAGGCTCAGTGAGACGACCCCCGAAGGCGATGATGTAGGTTTGTCGATGGCTGTCAACCTCGGCTTGAGACTTAGGTGCCTTCGACATTCACTGACCAAGGTGACAGCAGAGAGGGACGAGCTGAAGAAGGTCACTGTCGACAAAAGCATGGAGGTTGCTCATCTCCGGCGGACAATCGCCGATAGCTCTCGCGATGCAGGCTCGGCGCGACTGCCACACTTGAAAATAAAGGTGACGGACAACTCACTTAAGGAACAAATTGTTAAGCTCGAGACGGAAATTGCTCGTCTTCGACCGTGATCCGAGGGAAGCACTGTCAGAACTACGTCTTGCACTCGTGAAGAGTATAATAGGGGCATTTGTAGTTGCCATCAGTTGCAGGAGCAGTTCCGAATGGGGGGAGGCTTTGTACTTACTCATTTGTGAGTAGCAGGAGTTGCGTCGAACCAAGTGTTGGACTCCGAACTTGTCGTTTAGAGAGTACCAACGGCTGTAAAAGCAATTCCGAATGGTGATTTGCTTCGTACTCACTTAGAAGCAAGTAGTTGAAGCAGATTCGAACCAAGTATTGGACACCAAGCGCGACGTTTAGAAAATGTCAATGCTGTAGGAGCAATTCCGAATGGTGATCCGCTTCGCACTCGCTTAGAAGCAAGTAGTTGAATTGGGGTCAAACCAAGTGTTAGACTCCAAGCGTGTCATTTAGAAAATATCAACAGCCGTAGGAGAAATTCTAAATGGTGATCTGCTTCATACTCGCTTAGAAGCAAGTAGTTGAATTGTAGTCGAACCAAGTGTTGGACTCCAGGCATGTCGTTTTAACGAAAAAAAAAATTTGTAAGTAGAGTTAGACTACCAAAAAATAGAAAACTTGAGAAGTAGAGTCAGATTACTCAAAAGATAAAGAACTTGTGGGGAAAGATTTCTTTTTATTGAGAACAACTAGGCGGCTGCTTCTGAGTTGCGAGCCATCTTTACACTTTGACAAAAAGTAATACAAGTAAGGACTTCAGACACGTCTTCTGGAGCGCTCTTGGGGAAGTTGCTTGGAGTGGTGTTTAGACACCCTCTCAGTACTTCATCAAGTACTCCGCGTTCCATGTCCTCAGGTTTCTTCCTGCCCCCAGGGTCTTCGAGTTGATATGCACCCGGGCGAACGACTCTGGAGACCCTATATGGTCATTCCCAATTGGGTGCCAGCTTGCCTCTTTTACTTGGAACGGAGATCGACAACTTTCTGAGCACTAGGTTTCCCTCTCTTAGGTTGGCTAGCCATACCCTTTTATAGTAAGTCTGAGTGATCCTATGGTAGTAGCTCTCTTGCCGAATTGCAGCTCTCTCGTGGACTTCGTCTATAAGGTCTAAGCAGTTGCGAAGCTGTTTCGCATTCTGTGCTTCATTGTAGGCTATTAGTCGGGGTGAAGGCTGGTCCACCTCTAAGGGGATGAGAGCTTCAGAACCATATGTGAGGTTGAAGGGGGACTCCCCTGTCGGAGTTCTTTTGGTGGAGTGATAGTTCTAGAGCACGTTCGGGAGTTGTTCAACCCACAGCCCCTTAGTGGATCGGTCGAGCCTCTTCTTCAAGCCAGAAAGGATTTGTCGATTTGCGTTCTCTGCTTGGCCATTGGACTGAGGGTGGGCTACCGAGGAGAACCGCTGCTGAATGCCGAGATCAGTGCAAAAGTCGCGAAAGGTCGCTCCCGTGAACTGAGTTCGTTGTCGGTTACGAGGATGCGAGGTACCCCGAACCGACAGACGATGTTCTTCCAAAAGAACTTCTGGACCTTGTGCTTGGTGCTTGTCGAAGGAGGTTCGGCTTCGATCCATTTTGAGAAGTAGTCTATTGCTACTACTAGGAACTTCAGCTGGCCTGGTGCTGGAGGAAAGGGTCTAAGCAAATCCGTCCCCCACATTGCGAAAGGAATTGGACTTGCCAAGGAGGCAAGTTATGCTTGGGACAGGCGACGGATCGGGGCAAATTTCTAGGCAGTAGTCGCACTGGTGGACGTACTCCTCGGAGTCACTTAGTAGTGTGGGCTAGAAGTAGCCGTAGTTCAAGAGTTTCCGGGCGAGGGATCTCGCTCCCAAGTGCGCACCACATAGACCATCATGGGCCTCCTTTAGGGCATAGAGTACTTCCTCCGGGGAGAGGCACCTCAGATAGGGTCGACCGTCGATCTGGGTGTAGGATCATTTGTATATGACCCCGTCCAGAAGTGTGTACCGCTCAGCTCGTGTCCTGATCCTCCTTGCCTTTTTCGGATCTTCGGAAAGGACTCCGTCTCGGAAGTACTCGATGAGGGGCTTCATCTAGTTTTCCCAAAGTGTTAGGGGGTAGGCTTCCATTGGCTCCGGGCCGTCTTCATCAATGCTTGGTCTGAGAAGGACCTCTATCAAGACGGCCCGTTCTAGACCCTGGAGAGACGAGGAGGTGATCTTAGAGAGGGCATCCGCTTGGCCTTTTCCTTTCGAGGAACCTGCTGGAGTTGAACATCTTCGAATAAGGCTAAAAGTTCCCTCACCTTTGCCAAGTACCTAGCCATATGCCCGTCCCTCGCCTCGTAGTCCCCCGACACTTGGTTGACGACCAGTTGGGAATTACTGAAGACTCTGACCCATCTGGCCCCGGCCTTGCGAGCCATGCAGAACCCCGCTATGAGGGCCTCATACTCCGCTTCATTGTTTGAGGCCGGGAAGTTTAAGCGGAGGGAGTATTGGAGGATGAAAGCATTTGAGCCGGCCAAGATAACACCAGTCCCACTTCCGTCTGTGCAAGAAGACCCATCCACATAAACGGTCCAGACGAAGGGGTCGATAGATGACTCGCAAGGGTCGGGGATGGTGCTCTCCACAATGAATTCGGCCAAAGCTTGGGCCTTGATTGTTGTTCTTGGCTACTAGTTGATGTCATGTTGGCTCAGCTCGATGGACCACTTCATCAGGCATTCGGAGGTCTCGAGCTTGTGGAGAACTTGCTTGAGGGGCTGGTCGGTTAGGACGACGACCGAATGAGATTGGAAGCAGGGGCAGAGCTTTCGGGCCACCATGACCAGGGCAAGGGCCATCTTCTCCAGCTTCGGGTAATGGAGTTCGGCATCCCGGAGGACCTTACTCACATAATAGATGGGCCTCTGCGTTCAGGCCTCTTCTCTTACGAGGACCGCACTGAGGGTTTGCTCCGCAGCGGCGAGATATAAGTAGAGGACCTCCCCAGGCGTCGGCTTGCTCAAGAGCGGGGGGTTAGCTAGGTTTGCCTTGAGCTGGTCGAAGAACTTCTGTTGCTGTTCCCCCCATTCGAAACCTTTAGCCCCCCTGAGGGCCTTGAAGAAGGGGAGGCACTTTTCCCTGGACTTGGAGAGAAACCGCCCAATTGCTGCGAGGCATCCCGTGAGCCTCTGAACCTCTTTGACGTTGGAGGGAGGAGTCATTTTTGAGAATGGCCTGGATCTTCTCGGGGTTGGCCTCTATGCCCCTCTGGCTGACCATAAACCCTAAGAACTTGCCGGATGAGACTCCGAATGCACACTTGCTCGGATTCAGCCTCATATTGTGCCTCCTGAGCACCTCGAAGGCTTCTTGAAGGTCAAGGACATGTTCCTGCCCTTGGGTGCTCTTGACCAACATGTCGTCTACGTAGACTTCCATGTTTCGGCCATTCTGGTCTCGAAAGACCTTATTCACAAGGTGCTGGTAAGTAGCTCCCGCGTTCTTCAAGCTGAACGGCATTACCCTGTAGTAGTACAGGCCCTGGTCCATCACGAAGGAGGTCTTCTGGATGTCGGGAGGGAACATCCGAATCTAGTTGTATCCCGAGAAAGCATCCATGAAGCTGAGGGCATGGGGAACTTCCGAGCCGCTTCTTGGCTTCTGAGCCGCTTCTTAGCTTCCCCTCACTTCTCCCACTCCTGAGGGTGTGGGGAACTTCATCTTCATGTGGTAGGCCAACGGAATATCTTGGAGTGCGGCCAAACCTGGTCGACCATGAAGTCCATTGGCTCCATGCGAGTTACCAGGGCCTTTCCAGCCATTACGTCTAGGGTTATAACTCCCTCGATCGTAACCGGGACCCCAGTGAACCCATGAAGAGTGTAGCCTGTGGGCTTGAGCTAGTCCCTCGACAGCTGGAGGCCCTTGAAGGCCTCCAAGAAAAGGATGTTGACGGAGCTGCCATTGTCCACCAAGACCCGACGAACGTCGAAATTTGCCATTCGGAGATTGATGACAAGGGCATCGCAGTGAGGGGTGCGGACGCCTTCTAAGTCCCTATCAGAGAACGTCACAGGGACTCCTAGGCCTTTTGGGGGAGGATGTCTCTGCACAGAGTTGACCTCCCTAACGAAGGCTTTTTGGGAGGAGTTGGAATCTCCTCTCATTAGGCCTCCGTGTACAGGTGCAAAATGCCCTCTACTTCGGCCTCCAGAGTCTCTGTGCACTGCTCCATTCGCCTGTTAGCCCCCCTGGGCATGGAGGCTGATCAGCTCGGTCCCTTCTCACAAACTGAGTGAGCTGCCCTCTCTGGATGAGGGCCTCGATCTCATCCTTCAGGGCCCGAAAATCATCAGTGTCATGCCCGTGGTCTCGGTGGAAACGGCACCACTTGTCTGGTTTCTCTTCTTCCCGGGGGTGTTCATCTTCGGAGGAGGCGGCAGAAGACCTTCGTTCCCGATCTCTATCAGGATGGCGGATACACTCGCTTTAAGCGGAGTGAACTTCTCGAACCGAGGGAGAGGATGACGCTGACCCCATTGTCCTTTTGGAGCTTCTTAGCTCCTTCTTCTGCACCCTTCCGCTTATTCCCGGAAAACGATGCCTCAAAGGTGGGACGGTGGAGAGCTTCTTCCGCTCGGATGTACTTCTCGCTCCGAAGTAGGAGCTCAGAGAAGTCCCAAAGGGACTTTTTGGCGAGGGATGCCCTGAGATCTGCATTGAGGACGTTGGGCTGAAAGGCAAACCGTGGCCACTGAGGGTTCCAATGAGGCGATGGATCTGGCCTCAGCAGTGAAATGCTTAATGTAGTCCCTCAATCGTTCGCCCTTCTTTTGCTGAGGAATAGTAGGGAGGAGCTCGTCTTCTCTGTGTGGCGACTGCTCACGAAATGCATGAGAAAGAGACCCTCGAACTGGTCGAATGAGAAGATAGATTTCGATGCGAGTTGAGAATACCACTCCCAAGCTGGCCCCTTGAGTGTGGCCAGGAAGGTCTTGCAGAGGAGGGCATCGGATATTTGGCTGGTATGTACGTGGTTATCTCCTGCGAGGCCCGCCTGGCTCGTAGGTAGCTATTATTTCATACGTAGCTTATTGGCTCGTATGTGGTGGTTACTCGTGTATAGCTTGTTAGCTAGTACACAGTTCGTTGTGTTCGTCTAGGGTGATATTACCACCCTAAGGGCTATCGACCATCAAGACATATGTTCCCTTATCCTAAGGAACTGTGGAGGAGTCACTCCTTGTATACCGTCGAGTCTTAACCAGGGTAGGTTGATCGAGGACCGGAGTATAAACAGAATCCAAGTCTAGGGTAGAGGCATGCATGTATATTCGCACGGCCAAAGTCTTGGATCGATGAGCCATGAACCGGATCCTGAGGGGTTCTGGTGAGTCTAGGTTGAGCAGCCTAGTAGAGTTGTCTTGTGAAGCCTAATAAAAGGCCTAGCATGTTACGTGATAATATTATCGTCCCTAGGATCGTCGAGTCAGGGACATCATTAGGGTAGTGACTTATAAAGGTCATTTTGCTCAAACCCTAGCGGAAGAGAGAGGAGTTGGTTGTAGGGGGCACCTTACGACCAACTTGTCCCTTGAGGCAGGCCTTAGGTGGTGATAGTGGGTCGTACCTTCCCATCAAAGGGATACGTACGGTGCCGTCTCACAAGTTGAGGACACGGATTGGGTATCTCGCTCTGTTAATTCCTGAAGTACCGTGGCTGGGGTGCCACAGGATGCATTGTGCAGTCCTGCACTTGCGAGACCCCAGAGGGTGCCACAGGGTAGGCTTCGCGCTACCCTGCGCTTGCGAAACCCTATGGTTTGATTTTAGAACGATGCCCGATATACTGGGATCGAGTGAGGTCCGGCATGCCGGGTAGTAGTGGAAAACGGAGACACCATAAGCAGACTGCATAGGGGGACTTGACCCCTTCTGCAACCTCACAGAGTCAAGGAGTAGGTGTCAGGAACAGGTTGTGTACAATTAGAATTCGTAACGTGGGTTCAAATCCCTATATATATGGAGAAACGGCTTGAGATGGAGTCGCATGTAATATAGGCTGCATGTTGCTTTCGGAGACTTGCTAACATTAGGATAGGAACATCATTCCTGAAATACCGTGGCCGGGGTGCCACAGGATGCATTATGCAGTCCTGCGCTTGCAAGACCCCAGAGGGTGCCACAGGGTAGGCTTCGCGCTACCCTGCGCTTGCGAAACCCTATGGTTTGATTTTGGAACGAGGCCCGATACACTGGGATCGTCTAGTTTTGACTGACATTAGAATAGGAAGCATCCTAGTTCTATTTAAGTATCACATTAGAGTCTAGTCATAGCACTCACGAACACTTAAACTACACCAACACCATTATTATATTTTGTATATTGTTTGGGAGATTCGCTGCTATATGATCAGCCTTTAAGCGTCAGTGAATACTGACGTCCCCACTTCCAAAGGTACTGGATCGCCGAAGTACAAAGGCGAGATTTAGGAGGACTCAAGGCAAGGAAAGCAAGGAGTCAGTGTTATGTTTAGTTCCGTTGCAGTATGTGTATTGATTATCTATTAGTTGAGAAGTACTCAAGTGAAAGTTACCAAGTGTTGTTCTTCATTCCTTGTACTCTGATGTAAGATGTTGAAGGTTGTAATACTTGGAAATGTAAAGGTAATATTGTAACTCTATTGTAATGTATTGCAATTGTATAATGTTCAGACTTGTAATACATTGGGTATTGAATAAAAAGTTTTAAATTCTCCTGTTTTTCTGTGTATTGTGACTAATTGAAGAAAAGGTCTTGGCTCGTGTCACGGTTTCCCAGTATTGGAAATCGGGGCGCTACAGAGTGGTATCAGAGCTAACTTTAATTTACAGTTCAACACAGCAGGAAAATTAAACTTGGATGCCTTTAGGAGTCGGGTCTTAGTTAGTTGTAGGCAATTGTAATTCATATTGTTGTTCCTTTCAACTTATGTTTTATGATTATCCTATATCTGGACTAATTCCAGTATGTATATTTTACGATGGTATTCGAAGATACCCTAACCGAGGATGTATTAATAGAGGAGAGCGAGCAAATTACAGGAGAAAATCCTTGAAATCGGAAGTAATGTCTGTAGGTCATGTCCTATTCTAAGGAAGGAGTAGCTACCGAATTGCAAAGGTCGGGTCCTTGGAGAACCAGTTCGTGAATGAGCCACTTGGGAGCCGAAAAACAGCATAAGCTTTCTTTCCCCGAGTTATTAGGGGATGGGTGGTTGCCTGTTTTCCTAACTTAACGTAGTTCTGAGGACAGAACTATTCTAAGGAGGGAGTATTGTAATATCTCAGACGAATATTACCGTATATAAATTATTATTTATTATTATTTTATTATTATTTTATTATTATTTTGTTTTAATTCCAAAATTAGAATATTTTGGTAATTTTCACCCGGTTTGTTCATAGACATTATCTGTATCCAGATATCGGTCAGTATACATCCGTATTGTATCAAATTGATACCATGACCTTCCGAACTAATAATAAATATTATTTTATTATTATTTTCGAGATTAAATTATTTTATACGGATTATGTGAAGATTTTCGGTATACAGACATATATGCGCACGTACGAGTAGTATGTCGATTAGTGCATTATACGAATTGTGTGTTGTGTATTTTTGGACAACACTTGTTTTGTTATGACAAAACCTAGTAGAGTGTTAGGGTTTATAAGTGGTTAATCCTAGGGTTACAAAGACATAAGGGATTAAGGGAGATTACTAGAAACTATCTCTCCCACACCACAGCTCCACCACATAACACCTCCCCCACCTCACCCCTACTCTCCTAGGAGTATGGCCGGCCCCCAATTGGTGGGAGGGCCTTTTTGCGCTTGTGTGTGTGCATATTTGCATTCTCCACCCTTTCTCCCACCTATAAATACCCCCTTCCTCCACCTTTGTCTCATTTTAGAAAGATCAAAAAGAAAGAAAGAAAGGAAAGGAAAAGAAAGAGAGAACCTCATTCTAACTTGAGAGTTTTCTTGTAGGTTTAGTGGAGATTTCTTAGAAGCTAAGGGGAAGGAGAAGGAGCATAGGCTAGTCCTTCCTACAAAGAGACTAAGGTGAGGGTTTCTCCATATTTGTTTGTTTGTTTGTTTGTTTGTTTGAATGGTTGTTTTGGTGTTCTTCTTCTTCTTACCCTCCTTGTTTTACTTTCTTTTTTTGGTGTGGTTGTTTTAGTAATGTGGTTGTATGGGATTCTTATTTGTATGTTTGTGAATATTAAGAGTAATAACCACATGAAAAGAAAAGAACAAATGGTAGTGCTAATACACATAAAGATCGAATCTTTGTAGTAGTAGTAGTTGTTTTGTGGACTAAAATGACACATACATATGGACTTGTACATACAACCATTTTGGGGTTGTAGGACTTGAATATGAACTATACATAAAGCATATGAACTTTTTATACAACCATTTTTGGTTGTAGAACTTGTATTGGACTTGGACTAAAAGATAAGCATTTGGTTGGTTGAACCAAATGAGGGTTCTCACTTTAGTTTGTTATTGTTATTTTTCTTTAATAATCTTAAGTAAAAAGAACATACATTAGATGTTAGTTTTGATTTATGAAAAAGAAACTAATTTAATTCACTAGTTGTAGAATAAATAAAAAGATCTCTTTTTATGATCACTAGTAATAAATAAAGGCTAATAAAGATTAGTAGACATTTAAGTAGTATGTTAATACAATAAAGTAGTAGTAGCATGTTGTTAAAACAAAGTAGTAGTAGTATGTTGTTAAAATAAGTAGTAGTAGCATAAAGTAGTAGTAGCATGTTGTTAAAATAAAATAGTAGTGGTATGTTGTTAAAATAAAGAAGTAGTAGTAAGTATTAAAAGAAGTAGTAGTAGATAGTTGTATGCTATGTTAAAATGAAGTAGTAGTAATGGTAGATAGTTGTAGATACTTATATTATGTTCATGGTTAACATAAAGTGGTAGTAGTAGTAGATGATAAAAAGAGGTAATTGTAGATGCTTTATGTTATAATAGAATGAAGTAGTAGTAGTAGTAGATAGTTGTAGATGTTTATTCTTGTGTTCTTACTAAAATAAAGTAAATACCATGCTAAGATTGGATTAGATTAATTTATTTATGCTTAGAATGTTGTAGGATTCATTCTAAAATTCCTACCATGTTTAGATTAATTTATTTATGCTTAGAATGTTGTAGGATTCATTCTAAAATTCCTACCATGTTTAGATTAATTTCTTTATGCTTAGGATGTTGTAGGATTTATTCTAAAAATACCTAGCATGTTTAATGACGCTTAGAATGTTGTAGGATTCATTCTAAAATTATCTACCATGTTTAGGAGTGTTAATTATGCTTAGAATGTTGTAGGATTCATTCTAAGAATTTCCTACCATGTTTAGATTAACTCATTTATGCTTAGAATGTTGTAGGATTCATTCTAAGAATTTTCTACCATGTTTAGATTAACTCATTTATGCTTAGAATGTTGTAGGATTCATTCTAAGAATTTCCTACCATGTTTAGATTAACTCATTTATGCTTAGAATGTTGTAGGATTCATTCTAAGAGTTTTCTACCATGTTTAGATTAATTTAATTATGCTTAGAATGTTGTAGGATTCATTCTAAAAATACCTACCATGTTTAGTAACTTATTTATGCTTAGAATGTTGTAGGATTCATTCTAAGAGTTTCCTACCATGTTTAGATTAATTTAATTATGCTTAGAATGTTGTAGGATCCATGATAAAATTACTTACCATGTTAGAAGTATATATACATATATACTTAGGAATGTTGTATGTTCATACTAATAGTTACCCATGCTTAGTAAGACATTCATGTTTAGTAGTTATTTATGCTTAATAAAGATTCATGCTTGGATGATAGTAGAAAAGTTGTATACCATGTTAGTTTAATTGTAGGGAAGTTATATGCCATGCTAGATAAATGGTAGAAAAGTTGTATACCATACTAGTTTAATTGTAGGTAAGTGGTGTACATGCTAGTTTTAATTGTAAGTAAGTTGTATGCCATGCTAGCTTAATTGCAAGTAAGTTGTATGCCATGCTAGTTTAAATTGTAAGTAAGTTGTATACCATGCTAGATTAAATGAATACTCATGTTTACATGATACCCATGCTTAGATTAAAGAAACTACCCATGGTTAGTTGTAGTGATTTTTATGTTGTGTTTTATCCATGCTAGAAGTATTGTAGAAACTCATGCTATATTGTGGGTTGACACTTAACTAGTATATACGACTAGAATGTTACCAAAATGTACACCATGCTATGTGCCAATGTGAAAGTAGCATACCATGTCTAAGAATGGGGCATACCATGCTAAAGTTAAATACATGCTTAGAATATCGTAGGAGTGGTGTTAGAATACCTACCATGCCTTGGAATGTTGCATGTCCATACTAGTTATATATCCATGCTTGGGTTGTGATGACTAGTCATGATAAGTAGTAAGCTTCACGCTCAAATTATAACCTATGCGTGACTATAGTGGACTTCATGTCTAGGTCGTAGTGATTTTCATGCTTAAGCTCGATGTAAGCACAAGCTTAATCATATTCATACTTAGGAGTATCATGGTGAGTGGTTGTGTTATATGATTAGATTGTCGTAGGAAGATGCTTGCAATTGTATGTCATACTTAAGGCGCTATAGGTTGAAGTAAAAAGGATTGGGAAGACCACTAGTAATAGTTAGTTGATAAAGGCTGCTATGTCGCCTTCGGTTCTTCCTTAGTAGAATACCAATCATAGACTATGAGTAGATTGCCTTAATAATAGAAGATCAAGTTTGCTAGTAAGCACGTTTGGTTGCTTTTAAGATTGATTACTTGTATGGTTGTTTGCACATGGTCGTGCTCGTACGTGGCTCGACTGGCCCGTATGTCGCTGTGAGTCTCATACGTAGTCTATTTGGCTCGTATGTAGGTTGCTGTCTCGTACGCGGCTCGACCGGCCCGTGCGTAGCTGTTGGTCTCATATGCGGCTTATTTGGCTGGTATGTACGTGGTTATCTCCTGCGAGGCCCGCCTGGCTCGTAGGTAGCTATTATTTCATACGTAGCTTATTGGCTCGTATGTGGTGGTTACTCGTGTATAGCTTGTTAGCTAGTACACAGTTCGTTGTGTTCGTCTAGGGTGATATTACCATCCTAAGGGCTATCGACCATCAAGACATATGTTCCCTTACCCTAAGGAACTGTGGAGGAGTCACTCCTTGTGTACCGTCGAGTCTTAACCAGGGTAGGTTGATCGAGGACCGGAGTATAGACAGAATCCAAGTCTAGGGTAGCGGACATGCATGTATATTTGCACGGCCAAAGTCTTGGATCGATGAGCCATGAACCGGATCCTGAGGGGTTCTGGTGAGTCTAGGTTGAGCAGCCTAGTAGAGTTGTCTTGCGAAGCCTAATTTAAGGCCTAGCATGTTACGTGATAATATTATCGTCAATAGGATCGTCGAGTCAGGGACATCATTAGGGTAGTGACTTATAAAGGTCATTTTGCTCAGACCCTAGCCGAAGAGAGAGGAGTTGGTTGTAGGGGGCACCTTACGACCAACTTGTCCCTTGAGGCAGGCCTTAGGCGGTGATAGTGGGTTGTACCTTCCCGTCAAAGGGATACGTACGGTGTCCGTCTCACAAGTTGAGGACACGGGTTGCGTATCTCGCTCTGTTAATTCCTGAAGTACCGTGGCTGGGGTGCCACAGGATGCATTGTGCAGTCCTGCGCTTGCGAGACCCCAGAGGGTGCCACAGGGTAGGCTTCGCGCTACCCTGCGCTTGCGAAACCCTATGGTTTGATTTTGGAACGATGCCCGATATACTGGGATCGAGTGAGGTCCGGCATGCCAGGTAGTAGTGGAAAACGGAGACACCATAAGCAAACTGCATAGGGGGACTTGACCCCTTCTGTAACCTCACAGAGTCATGGAGTAGGTGTCAAGAACAGGTTGTGTACAATTAGAATTCGTAATGTGGGTTCAAATCCCTATATATATGGAGAAACGGCTTGAGATGGAGTCGCATGTAGTATGGGCTGCATGTTGCTTTCGGAGACTTGCTAATATTAGGATAGGAACATCATTCCTGAAATACCGTGGCCGGGGTGCCACAGGATGCATTGTGCAGTCCTGCGCTTGCGAGACCCCAGAGGGTGCCACAGGGTAGGCTTCGCGCTACCCTGCGCTTGCGAAACCCTATGGTTTGATTTTGGAACGAGGCCCGATACACTGGGATCGTCTAGTTTTGACTGACATTAGAATAGGAAGCATCCTAGTTCTATTTAAGTATCACATTAGAGTCTAGTCATAGCACTCACGAACACTTAAACTACACCAACACCATTGTTATATTTTGTATATTGTTTGGGAGATTCGCTGCTATATGATCAGCCTTTAAGCGTCAGTGAATACTGACGTCCCCACTTCCATAGGTACTGGATCGCCGAAGTACAAAGGCCAAATTTAGGAGGACTCAAGGCAAGGAAAGCAAGGAGTCAGTGTTATGTTTAGTTCCGCTGCAGTATGTGTATTGATTATCTATTAGTTGAGAAGTACTCAAGTAAAATTTACCAAGTGTTGTTCTTCATTCCTTGTACTCTGATGTAAGATGTTGAAGGTTGTAATACTTGGAAATGTAAAGGTAATATTGTAACTCTATTGTAATGTATTGCAATTGTATAATGTTCAGACTTGTTATACATTGGGTATTGAATAAAAAGTTTTAAATTCTCCTGTTTTTCTGTGTATTGTGACTAATTGAAGAAAAGGTCTTGGCTCGTGTCACGGTTTCCCAGTATTGGAAATCGGGGCGCTACATACATACACTAATTTAACATCAACCAAACAACAATCGATCAATCAAACATACTACCTAGCAATTCTTTCTACAATAATTTAACTGTGTTGTGATTATATGAACAACCCTATTATCAATTCTATATGAACACATTAAAAATTCAATGTTTGGAGTCAATAGTGGCACGAAGTCAAGAATACTGGGGTTAGCTCGTGTAAACTCTCAATAGACTCAACGGAAGATAATCAATACAACAATACAATAAACTATCAAGATCTACTTGCGGAGTTTCAATAAAAATTATTGAATTTGATACAATTAACAATTCAAGAGGAAAATTGACTTGCCTTATAGATGATTAATTTGAATACCACGAATAATAGGATGAGAATCCCGGAGCAACGAACCCACGAACACACGAAGATCACACGTGCACACTACGTGCAAAAGAAACCCAAGCAATAACAGCAAGAGGGGAAAGAGTAGCAACACACAGTAAGATCGACGGCAGCTGGTGGGGTCGTCAACGGCGGCGTCGATCAGAGCTGGCGATCGGGAAGGGGAAACAGAGTAGGGGTTTCGAGGGTCTGGGTGGCTGCTGTCGACAGCAAGCTCGACGGGGACCAGGGCGGTGCAGATGGGGGGTTGGGGGCGCAGATGGGGGGTTGGGGGTGCAGATGGGGGTCTCCGGAGTAGGTCGGGGAAGGTGGTCAGAGTTTTGGGCGGGAAACCAGAGGTCGGGGAGAGAAAGAAACGGGAAAAGAGAGAAACGACGGCTAATTATGGTTTCAATTTGTGTGATATTAGGGTTTGCAATAGGATTGTATTTATAAAGTGCAATTAGGATGTTGAGTTATTGGCTTAGGATCAAATAATAGCGGGTTTGGGTCAAGAATCAATTGTAGTTGGGTTTTGGGTTCAGTAAGATATGGAATTAAAGGCAATAGGGTTCAAATAAAATACCCACAATCAATTAAAAATAAAATCATCAAGAAAATGGCTCGACAAGAAGAATGAGAGAATTTCATGAACAAAATTTAATTAAAATAATCAAGAAAGAAAAAATGGAGTATTTTATTCAATTGAGATTAAAATATTACAAAAAGAGGAAAAATGAAAAGAACGAAAACGGTAGTTACAGGAAAATGATTATAAAAGTTAAATTTTGTTTACCAATGCCTACAAAAATCCTGGGGGTTTGTGCTAGACCTCCTAATACCCAAGAACCGGCTTGGGGTGCGGTGTTTATTACCCAAACTATGTTTGGGGTGCGGTATTTTATTGCCCAAGCTATCGGCTTGAGGTCCAGTATATTACCCAGTTCATCTTGAGTGCGTTGTTTATTACCCAAACTATGTTTGGGGTGCGTTGTATATTACCCAGTTTATCTGGGGTGCGGTGATTATTACCCAAACTATATTTGGGGTGCGGTTACCCAAGTTCTACTTGGGGTGCAGTGTATTCCCTCGTTGGCATAGACTAGGAGGAAGACGTAGCCTCGGACGCGTAAGACCCTTGGTGGGCAATGGTCCGCGTATTTACTGGGCTAGCAGCTTCAGTATTTGGGATGTTGTGGGCTGGTCGACAAATTAATAAAATTGGTAAACATGAAAAGAAAATGAAGAAGTAAAGGAAGTATGTCTGTGAATGAAAGTGAAAAGTAAAGAGAGTGAATGATGTGAAATGAGAAGGAAAAAGTAAATAAAGGGCATGATATGAAATGAGAATGATAATGTAAAGAAAATGAGTCATGTGGATGAGTGTAACCCCTGTTTTCCCAAAAATGTATTTTTGTGTATTTTCCGTATTTAAAATTTTTGCAAATTATTTTTTTCGGTTTTCAAATTCTTGTGTCAAATTTGTATTATTGGATCTTGTATTAAAATCTGTTTTCGATCAATAATGTTATTTGTAACCATTTTCTATGATTTTTATTTTTATTGTTATTATTAGTATTACTGTTATTATTATCATTGTTATTGTTATATTATATTATTGTTAATATTTCTATAAAATCCAAATTTTATATTTTTATTTGTTAGTTTATTCATTTATTTATTTATTTATTTATTTATTTATTCCAAAACCCATTTTAATCCTATACCCGTTTTAAACCATTTAAACCAAACCCAATAAGCCTACAAGCCCAACCCATTACCCATTTTATTATTTAACCAATCTTATACCCATTATATGATATCCAAATTACCCAAACCCATTCCAATTCCCTAACCCAGTCCCGTACAACTACCCAGCTCCGTAACCTAACTCTACCAGTTTTAAACCAACCTTCCTATTTATACTACCCGACTATTCATCCCCTACCTATCAAACCCCCCAACTGCCTTCTTCGACTCTTCAACTGCGCCGCTCCCCGACTTCATCATCCCCTACCTCCCGAACCTAGTCGCCTACACCCCTCCCCTTCACCCTCGTGCCGCCTCGTCTTCCCTCCTATCTGTTCTCCCCTATCTCCCTCTCAACACGCAACAGCGACCCCACCTCGCGACATACAGTCGCACCGCCTGCTCCAGCCAAGCAGCAGCCCCAGCTTCCCGTGGTAGCCCTGCATTGCTGTCGCCCCTCGCCCTGGTTGTCAGCCCTCCGATGCCTAGCCACTGCAGCAGCCGGTGCCTCCGCAGACAGCATCTGCGACAGCAGCATTGGTGTGTCGTTCCTCCCCTTCGACGGCCGATAGTAAGCGTAGTGGTCAATGACAGCCGCAGCGAGCTTCCTTCGCTGCACTCCCCCTCGTCATTGCCCGTGCCATCTCCCTTGTTGTGTTCTTGCCGTTTGTTCTTGTTGTGGCGTGCTCGTGCTTCCCCGTGTGCGTGTCACCATAATTGTGTGCGAGTGTTGTTTTGGTTTGTGGGATCTCGAGTTGTGATCATGTGCTGTGTTCAGAGTTAGTTCGTTCGGTTCGTGTCTCGGGAATCTGTTTCCGTTATTCTTGCTTTTGCTTCGTTTGTTTCGTCGTCTTTCAGGCAAGTAACTTGTACTCCAATTCCTTTGTTTGATACAAGTCAAAAATATCACCTATAGTGTAGTTGGGTTCTAGAGACAATTCGTGTGTGAAACCCCTTGTTGATATTGTCTCTATAGTGACTTGACCATAGTTGACTCACGACACAAAAATTGACATGAAACAATTTAGGTTTTGCCCAATCTTGATTTGATCATGTATGTGGGATTTTTGTGAGAATTTGGGTTTGTTGAGATCCATGTGTTAGACTTGTTTTGGATATGTTAATTGTCCTAATTCATGTTGTTTGGACACTTGGTAGACTCGATTTCAAGTTTGGTTGTGTTTGGATCTAGTTTCGTTAGATCTAGATTGATTTTGGTTTTTGAGAAAAATCTGTATTTTGTTGATGTTCTGTTTTGAATTGTATTTTAGACCATACTAAGGTCAGATTCGTAATTTTGGTATAAAACATGAATTGTAGAGAAATTCATCTGCTTTCCAACCCCTCTGACCTTGCTCGATTTCGTTTTCGTATGAGTGACTTATGACGGTTTTACTACAGAGGTGTATTATGTTTCCAGATTTCGTTTCTCGACGATTTTGTTGATTAAACTATTTTGATACTTGAGTTACACCTATTATTTTGATTTGAAACTTTGGTCAGTTTTTCTATACCTATCAAGGGATTACCCAAAATTTTGGTAGATTTTATTGATGAGTTTTATATGTCGTTTCATGCATGTTTACAAAAGTCATACTTGCTATATTTTGCTCGCTGTCCTGTAAAGAATTGTGTTTTAAGCCTGATTCCTTTTACTGTATGGAAAATATTTGTGAAACATAAAAGTTATCTTATTCTATCTATTTTTATATTCCTTTGGTTGATTTGGATTTCGTTTCACTGGTTGCGAGATATTATAGTTTTCGTACAGTAGTGTTGGGAATTCCAGATTTGCCAAACTATCGTTTATTGATGTTTTCTGATTTTTGATGACTAATCTAATTTTACTGGAAAATTCTGAAACTTTATATTTTGATACTAGACATATAGGGGAATACCCCAGATTTTTCGGGGATTTATTTGAGGAGCTTTCATGCTGTTTTCCTGCTCTTGAATTCGTTTTCCTGATTTCTGGCTGAACCTAATTTCTGTATTCAAATCAGTTTTGAGCTATGTTTTTGTGAATTAATATATGACTTATTTATACTCGCTGGATTTGGTTGGGATTCTATTTTCTAGACGTTTTGACGGATTCAGAATTGCATGCTTGTAACACTAGGAGTCACTGTTTTACTACAGTATGGTCTTGTTGTCCTGGAACTTGAGATTTGGCTATTTTATTCTTTCATGTATTATCTTGTACTCGTACATGTTTACCTTGCAACTTGAATTTGCCACATGATCGTGTTATCTTATTCTTGATATATTTTGTACACCTACATGCTTGTTTGACATTAATAATAACAAGCCGGGGTTTAAGGGAAAGATCGAATAGTGGATAATTCAGAAACATGTACTCGGAAGGGGGCCCGTGTTTCCCATTACTTGTTGCCATGTCTCATGATTACATGATTCATGCTTGATATTACTTGTTGCCATATTTCATGATTACATGATTCATGCTTGTTATTACTATATGATTATATGTTGCCATGATTCGTGACGATTCATGCTTGTTACTACTTGTTGCCATGTCTCATGACTACATGATTCATGCTTGATACTTGCTGCCATGTGTTCACAATTATATGACTCGTGCTTGATACTACTTGTTGCCACGTGATCATGACTACATGACTCGTGTTTGATACTTGCTGCCACTTGTTCACGATTACGTGACTCGTGCTCGATACTTGTTACTTGACTTGTCCCTAAGTACACTGCCCTCTATGGTCCACTATAAAATCTAAAGCGAAACTATTTGTTGTAGCAACCATGTAAGGTGGGCTGCATGAAGTGCTACCTAGATAGTAATCACTACAAGACTTGAACATGATACTTGAACATGACACATGCTTGCTTAATACTTGACTACATGATACTTGAGACTTGAAACTTGACACTTGATACATGATTACATGATACTTGACACTTGAAGCATGTTTACATGATACTTGATTACTTGACACTTGATTCATGACATTTACACTTGTTCACTTTGCCATGCTAGTTGTTTATTTTGACATCATGCTTATACTAGGTTGCTAGTTAGTTTTCCCATATACTTGTATCCTACATTATAATTAGCCCGTAACTTGCAATTGACGGGTACTTGTTTTCTCTTTTCCTCTTCCCTGCAATTGTTGAATTGCATATTTTGGAGAACAGGTTCTAGACGGTATTGGTGACATGAAGTATTAGTGCTGGATCTTGTTATTATTATTTCTTGTAGTTTGTTTGAACAATAATTGTATTCATGTATTTGAATTTATTCTTGTATTTGGGCAATGTGACCCAGGATTATTTGTGTTATTCAGATCATGACTATTTAAGATTAATATATTTTATTTCAAGTATTCTTGTTGGTATTTGATTCATATGTGCATCTGGTTGACTTTTCTGGCTTCCGACTCTGATTATATTGTGATATATTATAAAGATTCCTGAATAGCTTATGGATGATGTAAATCATTCGCTGGGCTTTTGTCGCGTATCCGTGTTCCGTATTTTCTCTTAGGAAGCGGGGCGTGACATTGAGCACGAAAAGTAAAGCAAATGTGTTATGAAATGAGAATGAAAAGTAAAGAAATTGTGTTGCGGGAATGAATATGATAAGTAAAGAAAAAACTGTTATAAGTATGTGAAGGAATATGAGAAGTAAAGAAATTTTGTTACGAGAATGAATATGAAAAGTAAAGAAATTATGTTATAAGAATAAAAATGTAAAGTAAGATGTATTATGAGAATGAAAAGTAAAATAAGGTGTAATATATGATGAAAAATTTAAGTGATATTATGTGATGAGAATGGATGTTAAAGTAAAAGTATGATATAACATGAGTTTGGTACACCTTGGAATTGTGTCGAGGAACTACCCGCCCGCTATTTCGGTAGAAATTGTGGGAACTACCTGCCTGGACACAACTTCCAGGGTGGATCGGAAGGGTGTTGATATGATAGTTGTATTGTGGGATGAGAATAAAAAGTAAAATAAACTGTAAGATGAAGATGAGAAAAAATAAAGTAATGTAATACCCAAGTTAACGGCTTGAGGTGTGATGTTATATTACGCAAGTTTCACTTGGGGTGCGGTGATTATTACCCAAACTATGTTTGGGGTGCGGTGTATTGCCCGATGAGAATGGAAATAAAGTAAGTTGTAATATGAGATGTGAATGAATATTAAAGTAAATTATATGATAACATAAAAATGAGAAGTAAAGTAAGTTGTATGACGAGATGTTAATCAAAATCTAAAATGAGAATGAGAATTAAAGTAAGTGGTATGATGTAATAAAAATAAAAAAGAAAAGTAAATTGTATTAAGAGAATGTTAAAGTGTTGTGAATATATTATAAGATTGAATGAATGTGATGTTGTGAGACGTGAATGAATATGAATATAGTATAAGATGGGAAGGGATTTTATAGTAGAAGTATGATATGATATGGTAGATAGAATGGATGTTGATATGGTAGATTAGTTCAAGACTAACAAATTTCTTTTGTGCAATATCCAGTTTTCATTTACTATGTTTTCATGTTTAATCTCAGGTTATCTTTAATTATCATCATGTTAGTAAGTTTTTTTATTTCCTTTCACATTATCTAAACGATAGCCACAGCTCCAATTCTTTCCACAACCCTGAAGGGTCCAAAAACCCTCGAGTCTAACTTCCCATGGTTCCCAAAATGGCGTACTCCACGCATAAGGGAAACCTTTAAAAATACCAAATCTCCAACTTCAAATTCAAGGGGCCTCCGCCGTTGATCTACATAACTCTTTTGTCGGTTTTGAGCAGTAAGCAATCTATGCTGAATTAAATTAATTTTCTCAATCATATCAGGTCCAAGCAACGGTACATCACCTACCTCTGTCCAACATGACGAAGATCTGCAAGGTCGCCCATATAATACCTCAAAAGGTGACATGCCAATACTCGCCTGATAACTATTATTATAAGAAAATTCGATCAGGGGAAGATGATCCTCACAGCGGCCTCCAAAGTCCAAGACACAAGAATGAAGCATGTCCTCCAAAATCTGATTCACCCTCTCAGTCTGACCATCTGTCCCAGGATGATAAGTCGTGCTCAAATCTAATTGTATCCCCATCTCTCTCTGAAAAGATCTCCAAAAATTTCTGATACAAACAAGGAATCCTAATCTGATACAATAGAGCTGGATACTCCATGCAATCGAACTATATGCTGAATATACAATCTAGCCAAACTATCCACTGTCCAGGTGACCCACACTGGAATAAAAATGAGCCAACTTCGTCAACCTGTCAACAACTAAATGAATACTCTCATTTCCCTTACAAGAACGAGGAAGTCCATCAATAAAATCCATACTAATCATATCCCACTTCCATAGAGGAATCTCCAAAGGCTATAGCAAACCAGAAGGTCTCTAATGTTCGGCTTTTACTTTCTGGAAAGGGAAGCACTTAGCACAAATTCACCAATATCCTTCTTCATTCCAGGCCCCCAAAAAGTCCTCTGAGATCTCGATACATCTTCGTGCCACCTGGATGAACAGTATACCTAATCTGATGATCAAACTCCATCACCTGCTACCGTAAACCATCCACATCAAGAACACAAAGTTTACGGTGATAGCGAAGACCTCCTTCACTGTCTACTGACCAATCTATAGGACATTCATCAATCTCATCCAAAATTAACTCATGCATCTTCTACAACAATTAAGAATCATATGAGCTCGAATGATCAGCTGTAGGATAGACGGCTGTACTGATAAGCTGCCCAAATATGAAGTCATACCACCATCTGCTACTGAAGTAAAATCAAACTAACCCAGTGTTTCTAATACCTTCCACTCCTGGGACATCATAACAGCTAACATTTTTCTTCTACTTAGAGCTTCTGCCACCCCATTTGCTTTCCCATGGTGATATTTTATTTCAACATCAAAACTACAAAAGAATTCGAGCCACCTTTGTTGTCTCATGTTAAGCTCCTTTTGCGAGAATAAGTATTTCAAACTCTTATGATCAGTGAAAAGTTGAAACTGCTTCCCAGATAAATAATGTCTCCACATCTTCAATGCATACACTACTGCCGCAAAATTTAAATTGTGGTAGGATAATGCACTTCATGAACAGCAATTGTCTGGATATATAAGCCACAAGTCGGCCTTCTTGCATCTGGACTGCACCTAAACTAGTACCGCATGCATCTGTATATACTTGGAAAGGTACTCCCCTCTCATGGGTAATCAAAACAAGAGTCATAGTCAATCTTTCTTTTAACTCTTCAAATGCCCTTTCACACCTTTCAGATCATACAAATGGCACCTTCTTCCTGATAAGCTGAGTCATCGGTGCAGCAATAATAGAAAATCAAGGAATAAACCGCTGATAATAGCTAGTCAAACCCAAGAAACTTCTAATCTCTATAACATTTGTGGGTTGCTTCCAGTCTTTCACCGCAACAACTTTCTCTGGATCCACTGATATACCTTCAGCGGACACAATATGCCCCAAAAATCGAACTCCTCGCTCCTAGAAATGACATTTTGAGAATTTAGCATATAACTTCTGGTCCCGAAGTGTCTGCAACACAATTCTGAGGTGCTGTCTATGCTCTTCCATGCTGCGAGAATAAACCAAAATATCACCAATAAAAACAATCATAAACCTATTGATATAAGGAAGGAAGGTATGATTCATCAAGTTCAAGAAAGATGCGGGGGGCATTCGTCAGCCCAAAAGGCATCACCGAATATTCATACAGTCCATACCAAGTGCGAAAAGCAGTCTTTGGGATACTTCCCTCTTCTATACTCATCTAATGGTATCATGTCTGCAAATCTAACAATGAAAACACTGTAGCACCCTGCAACTGGTCAAGCAAATCATCTATTCTCAGCAATGGATACTTATTCTTTATGGTTACCTTATTCAACTCCAGATAATAAATACGCATTCTCAGTGAACCATCTTTCTTTGTTACAAAGATTGTCGAGCGCCCTATAGCGAATTACTTGGACGAATTAACCTTTTCCTCGAGTGGAATCAAATCGGGTCAAAATTCCAACACTTACCATACCCGACTGTCATGCCCCGCTTCCCAAAAGGAATACGGAATACGGTACGCGACTAAGCCCAGCGAATAGTTTTCACCATCCATAAGTTGTACGGATCTACTTGACTCACCACAACATTAAATATAACAATATACTCAACCAGGCATGCATAAACAATTACAACTCAACAATATTTATTCGCAAAAATAATGAAAATCCCAAACAAATACGAGATCTGAAACAAAACAATATTCTGGGACTACAAGTCCAAATACAAGTCTCAATACAGTAACATGAATAAAATAGTTCAAGCAAAACTTAAACAAATTTTCCAAAGCGCAGCTCAAAACTTTTGCTCACTAACTCCAGTAGGCAAGCAATCACCAAAACCTGCTCATCTAGCAATTACAAGGAAAAAGGAAGACATGAAAACATAATGCCCGTTAGATGGAAGTTCCGGGCCGCAAGCAGTACAAGCAAGAAAATGGAAAGGAAAATATGAAACAAAAACTGGAAGTACTAACATGGAGATAAGAAACAAAGGATGACAGTCTACAGATAACCACAAACGGTGGATAAACAGTGAAGAGTATAACAGTAACAGTAATAGTGAAGTCAACAGTAACAGTAACAGGATGATAGTAGAAGTAACAGGACGTGACAGTAAAACAGTTATTCTTATATCTAATGATCATTCATGCATTATACCACATTGTTGCCACATCAAACAGTTTCATTTTAAGATTTCGTAGTGGAACCGATAGGGCCGTATATTCAGACAAGCAGTAATAGTAACAACAAACAATAACAGTGTCATGGATCATGCCCTCATGCATCCAGAGAAAAATAGTGGGTACCATAGTAACAGTGGGGAAAATGAGTTCCATTCTTAATATGCATTTCTATATTGTCCACTACTAGATCTTTTCCTTAAAAACCCCAGCTTGATTATTTTTCATTATTATTAAACAGGTGTGAACAAACACAAACAGGGCTAAAAGACATGGAAAGAACAAAGGACAAGTCTAAGATGAATTGGAAAAACAAACGAATGACAAAAACAACGTACAACAGTCAAAACAACGAAACTTCCAGTTCTTGACAGTAAGACACTATTGTACCAAACCTTTGAATCCCGTTGCTACCGAACTGCAAATCTAGATCCGTCAGGAAATATAGAAACTAGACTCTCTGCCAAATCCAGCGCATATATACAAGTCATACATCAGCCACAGAAACAGGATTGAAAATAGCGTTTAATACAGAAGTTATGTTCAGCCTGAAGATGCAAAATTTTGTTTATAAGCATGAAAAGAATTTGAAAACATCATAATTAATTCTGAAAAAAATATGGAAGATTCTCTAGTATATCTAGTCTTAATATATAAAATATTATGAAATTATATTACAGATAATATAGTCAATAAAATTGGGAAAACAGAGTAATGCAACAAAATTTTAATTCTGAAAGTTCAGTCACAACAGTACCAAAAGAGATAATTCGCAAAATACAATTCGAAATTCAAATCTGTCAAAAGGGTGATAAAATAGACAAATCAGGCTACAGTTCATATTCACAAAATTTTCATAAAAAATGAACAGAATCATGTTGAAAACATAATTCTTTACTGAATAACATGCAGTTTGGAAATATATCGATTGGTTTTATAAGTACGAAATGAGATACAAAAGTCATTAATTTATTCCAAAAAATTAGTGATTGATCCCAGTCATGTCTAAACAAACTCAGTAAAATATAGAGTTCAAATTCTACTTTTAATATCAGTTTTAAAATAATGATTCATACAGAAGTCACATAGTTCAGAATTTATAATATACGATATGACTGCTGTAAAGCAGCAATAACTCATGCATCGAAAATCGGAATTCAGATCCGTCGAAAGTTCTGAAAATTAGAAAAAGAAAGCTACAAATCATTTTCACAACTTTATTTATTTTACTGATGTTAACAGGATCAAAATTACTGTTCAAAAATAGGGCAGCGGTAAAACAAAACTTCTGCTATGCATTTTATCGAATAGTTTAATTGCATACGATCCAAAATAAGATGGCATACAAAGCATGGTATATGGTTCACTCAAATTAGCATAACATGTGAAGAAACAATCTATAATAAGAGATTACATCTAACAAAGCTGATATGACTAAAAATGGGGTTTAATCGGAACCGTCCAAATCGGGCACGAATCCTGAAGCCCAGGGGTAAAACGGTAATTTCACCTACCAATGGGTCTGAGATGGGTACTGGATCTTTTCGTCAAAGATCCAATAACCCACGAACGGATCCACCTCAATCGGGTGCGGGTTTCAACCAGCGGAAAGCCCGATTCAGAGGGATAGAATTAGGGTTCCTGGTTATATCCTAATCAACGGCCCTGATTCATGCCTATCCTTCCACTGGAAATTAGGGATTACATTCCTAATCTATTTACAAGGAGAATATTCCTTATCAGATCATGGGGATTACATTCCTAATCCAATCCCTTAGACGCCTATAAATACCCCCCATCCATCTCCATTAAGAGGTAATCAATCTTTTGCCAGTTTTTGCGCTCTTTCATAATCACTTCTGATTACTGACTTGAGCATCGGAGGGTGCATCGCCGGGAACAACCCCGGTGTCTCGCACTTTTTGCAGGTGTACGGCGGGAGCGACGGTCAAACTCAGGCGGAACAGGTAATCAGGTTTCCTATTCAAAGTTTCCCAAGAATCCACAAATTCTATCTGTTTGCCCCCACACCGAATTTAGCGGCAATAGATTGGCGCCGTCTGTGGGAAACTAACGAATAGCAACCTCCCCTTTTCCCGTTGGTCAGATCTTCTCCAGCCATGCCTCCTAGGAAAGTCAGATCAAGAGGGTCCAACCGAGGACCCAACCCCGATCAGCAACAAGAAGTTCCCCCTCATCCCGCTCAACAGCAGGGTCAACTTCTTCCTCAAGCGGAGGACCCACTCCAACAGGGCCTGCCTGCTCCTCAGAACTAACAGCCTCCCAAGGGTCCCAATCCGCAGAAGCAGCCCCTCCATCCGGACCACGTCTCCATCCACAACGCCTCTTTGGACTCTATGGCCTCTCACCATCCCCGAGCTTCCGATCACCACAACACCATCCTCAATCGGCAGAAAGATGAGGATATTCGCCGCCATCTGGATGAAAAGCGGGCCCGAGAGGGAACCTCCCGCCAACACCGTCCGGATGGGCGGTCTCCTCACCGCCGAGAATACAGGAGGTCCCCTACCCGAAGGGGGCGGAGAGAGTCCCCTGAGCATTACAGAAGAAGGCCACACTCCCCTGCAGGTCGGCAACAGCCTAGGAACGATGAGGCACCCATCACCCGTGCCGAGTTCCAGCAGTTCCAAGCGACCGTCCTACAAGCTCTCAATCTCCGTCCTAACACCAATGCTCCGAAGATCCCCTCTCCTCCTCCGATCCGAAGTCCTCGCCGACGGTCCCCATATCCTCCTCCGGCTCCCAGTAACTCCCGGCATGTGCAAAGTCCTCGCCGTTCCAGGAGCTACCGTCGTCGTAGCCCCCGCTCTCCCTCGTACGAAGACGAGTCTAGAGGCTCGGCTGATTACCGTCGAAGGGATGACGCTATATACCGCCGTCTCCACGAGATGGAGAGGCGCTTGGGTCAGTTTGACCGAGAAGAAGAGCTCAGAGGAAGGACTCTTCGTCCTAGTCGACCTCCTTTTTCCCGAACCATAATGGATGCACCTGTGCCAATCGGCTTCAAACCCCCTCAATTTGAGACCTATTCCGGGGAGACCGACCCCGTTGATCACATCGAAAGCTTCAAGACCCTCATGCTCATCCATCAGGCTTCCGATGCTCTACTCTGCAAAACCTTCCCCGCAACTCTCAAGGACCCAGCTCGAGAATGGTACTCTCGCCTTGCCCGATCCTCAATATTCTCCTTCGAGCAATTCGAGACCCTCTTCGTCACCCATTTTGTAAGTAGCCGTAGAACCGAGAAGACCAGCATCTCGCTACTGTACCTCCACCAGAAGAAGGGTGAGAAGTTGAGGGACTATGTGAAGAGGTTCACAGCTGAAGCCAGGTCCATAGCATCCCTCGACCAGTCGGTCGCTGCAGCAGCATTTCAATCCAATGACCTCAATTCCAACCTCCGCTCCTCCCTCGCCAAGAAACCCCCACAGAACTTCTCTGACCTCCTCCTCCGGAGCGAAAAGTATATTCGGGCCGAAGAAGCTGAGCACCGCCCCAACTTGGAGGGGTCTTCCTCCGGGTTCAAGAGAAAAGGAACAGAAAAGGAAGGAGCCAAGAAGCTTCAGAAGGATAATGCCGGCCAGCGCTGACCTCCCCCCAGATTTGAAAAATTCACTCCCCTTAACGCCAATATCTCCACAATTCTCATGGAAGTTGAGAAGGAGGGGGTGATACCTCCTGCACCAAAAATGAACACCCCTGGCAAGAAGAGGGATAAAGAGAAGTGGTGTCGTTATCATCGGGACCACGGCCACGACACCAACGATTGTCGGGCCTTGAAGAATGAGATAGAAGCCCTCATCCAGAGGGGGCAACTGACCAGATTCGTGAGAAAGGACCGAGCCGACCTTCCTCCCCCGCCTCGGGGAGCTAATAAGCGTTCGGAACGCGATGAAACGCCCGACTTCGAAGAGGAGCGTGTTCTACACCTCATTCATGGGGGCCCAATGGGGGCTCCTCAAACTCCTCTCGAAAGGCATTTATAAGAGAAGTCAATTCGGTTCGCGCTACCCCTCCTCCCAAAGGCCTCGGAGTGCCCGTCACATTCTCAGACGAAGATCTTGAAGGTGTCCGCACCCCTCATTGTGACGCACTCGTCATCAGCCTCCACATGGCGAACTTCAAAGTGGAGAGGATCCTAGTGGACAATGGCAGCTCTGTTAACATCCTCTTCCTCGCCGCTTTTAAAGGCCTAAAGCTCTCCCGAGACAGACTCAAGCCCGCCGGCTACACGCTCCATGGGTTCACGGGAGTGCCAGTGACTATTGAAGGGGTGATCACCCTCGACGTAACCGCTGGCAAAACTCCTACTACCCAAACGGAGTCGATGGACTTCATGGTCGTAGATGTCCCTGCAGCCTACAATGTCATTCTGGGTCGGCCCGGCCTAGCTGCCCTTGAAGCCGTCCCTTCCGCCTATCACCTCAAAATGAAGTTTCCCACTCAGGCCGGAGTAGGGGAAGTAAAAGGCAATCAGAAAACGGCCCGCAAGTGCTATATGACCTCTACCCTCGGTCCCGTCCTCTCCTTAGAAACTCTGGAAATCCCCCAAGATACTGCCCGACCGACGTCCGAGCCGGTGGATGAATTGGAGGAAGTTCTCTTCTCTGAGCAGGATCCAACTCGCAAGTTCTTTGTTAGCAAGACCCTCCCGTCCGCCGTATGCTCGGACATTGTACAGTGCATCCAAAGGAACCGAGACCTCTTCGCTTGGTCAACTGCAAACATGCCCGGAATTTCCGAAGAGCTTTTAGTCCACCACCTCAGCGTTGTTCCAGGGTCCAAACCGGTTCAACAGAAGAGGCGCAAGTTCGCCCCCGAGCGCCAGCTAGCTATAAAAGAGGAGGTGGACAAGCTCTTGAAGGCCCGGTTCATACAAGAGGTAAACTATTCCGAGTGGTTGTCGAATGTAGTAATGGTGAAGAAGTCTAACGGGACTTGGAGGATTTGTATCGATTTTACCGATCTCAACAAGGCTTGCCCCAAAGATCCCTTCCCTCTTCCGAGTATTGACACTTTGATTGATGCCACCTCGGGGCATGAACTCCTCAGCTTCATGGATGCCTTCTCAGGCTACAACAAGATCCGGATGTTCCCCCCGGATATCCTGAAGACATCATTTGTGACCGATCAGGGCCTCTATTGCTACAGGGTTATGCCCTTCGGTCTGAAGAACGCAGGAGCCACATACCAATGCCTCATCAACAAGGTTTTCCAAGCTCAAATTGGCCGAAACATGGAGGTGTATGTTGACGACATGCTTGTAAAAAGCATCCGAGGTGCCGATCATGTGACCGACCTCCAAGAAGCGTTTGACGTTCTGAGAAAGCACAACATGAGACTCAATCCGAACAAGTGTGTGTTCGGTGTCTCGTCAGGAAAGTTCCTCGGCTTCATGGTTAGCCAACGAGGAATTGAAGCAAACCCTGAGAAAATCAAGGCCATATTAGACATGGCCCCTCCCAAAAATGTTAAGGAAGTTCAGAGGTTTACAGGCCGTTTGGCCGCCATAGGGCATTTTCTGTCGAAGTCCGGAGAGAAATGCCTCCCCTTCTTCAAGGCCCTCAGGGGGGCTAAAGGTTTTGAATGGGGACAACAGCAACATGAGTCCTTCGACCAGCTCAAGACTTACCTCGTCAATCCTCCTCTCCTCAGCAAACCAATTCCTGAAGAACCCCTCTACCTCTACCTGGCAGCCTCCAAACAGACTCTCAGTGTCGTTTTAGTAAGGGAAGAAGACCGGGCTCAAAAGCCCATTTACTATGTGAGCAAAGTACTTCGGGATGCCGAACTCCCCTACCCGAAGATAGAAAAGATGGCTTATGCCCTGGTGATGGCCGCGAGAAAGCTTCGCCCGTACTTTCAGTCCCATTCGGTGGTCGTTCTTACTGACCAACCGCTGAAGCAGGTCCTCCACAAGCCAGAGACCTCGGGTCGCCTTATGAAGTGGTCTATCGAGCTGAGCCAGCACGATATAACTTATCAGCCTCGGACCGCGATCAAGGCTCAGGCCTTAGCGGAATTCATAGTTGAAAATACCATCCCCGAGTCTAGCCAAACAGTGAAGGGACGACCCGTCTGGTCGGTTTATGTGGACGGATCCTCCTGCAATGAGGGAAGCGGGGCAGGGGTCATTCTGGCAGGCCCAGATGATTTCATCCTCCAATACTCCCTCCGTATCAACTTCAAGTCCTCTAACAACGAAGCAGAATACGAGACACTCATAGCCGGCCTTGGAATGGCTCGCAACGCAGGGGCGCAACACCTCAGGATCTTTAGCGACTCTCAGCTAGTCGTGAATCAGGTCCTCGGCGAATATGAAGCACGTGATGACAGGATGGTTAAATACTTAGCCAAGGTCAGGAGCCTCATGGCACTGTTTGAAGAAGCCTTCATCCAACGCATACCCTGGGAAGAAAATGCTCAAGCCGACGCCCTCTCCAAACTAGCCTCTTCCTCCCTTCAAGGTCTCGAGCAGACCGTCTTGATAGAGGTCCTTCTGAAGCTGAGTATAGAGGACGAAACTCCCGACTCTATGGAGTCGCTGCCTATCCTGCTCGAAGACAACTGGATGAAACCCCTCGTCGAATTCTTAAGGGATGGACTCCTCCCCGAGGATCCCAAGGAAGCTCGAAGAGTGAGAACCCGAGCTGAGCGTTACACACTAATCGGAGGTATCCTATATAAACGCTCCTTCACACAGGTAGACGGCCGGCCTTACCTGAGATGCCTCTCCCCCAAGCAGGCCGACTACGCCCTGTAAGAACTTCACGAGGGCATCGGCGGGGCACATTCGGGATCCAGATCCTTGGCCTGCAAAGTGTTGAATTACGGATATTTCTGGCCCACTCTCTTACGAGACGCCGAACGACACGTTCGGAAATGCAGCTCCTGTCAGAAGTACTCCGACATCTGACGCCTCCCACAAGCTCCACTAACTTCCCTATCAAGTCCAGTCCCCTTTGCGATGTGGGGGATGGATTTACTAGGGCCATTTCCACCAGCTCCCGGACAGTTCAAATTCTTAGTCGTGGCGATCGACTACTTTTCAAAATGGATAGAGGCCGAGCCCTTGGCCACGATCATCGAGAACAAGGTTGTTCAGTTCTTTTGGAAAAGCGTGATCTGCTGATTCGGCGTCCCTCGGGTCCTGATAACAGACAACGGAACCCAGTTCACCAGGACTGCCTTCCGAGCTCTATGCGAAGACCTTGCCATCCAACACAGGTTCTCCTCCGTCTCACATCCCCAGTCAAATGGCCAAGCCGAAAATGCTAACCGACAGATCCTCTCCGGCATTAAGAAGAGGTCGGATAAATGTTCCAAAGGCTTATGGGTCGATCAGCTTCCCAACGTGCAGTGGAACTACCGCACCACAAAACGGACCCCCACAGGAGAGAGCCTATTCAATCTCACCTATGGGTCCGAGGCCATCATCCCCCTAGAAGTCGGAATACCCTCTCCTCGTCTAATAACTTATGAAGAAGAGCAAAATGCCAGAGAGCTCAGAGCAAATCTAGACCGGATAGATGAGATCAGAGAAAGAACTGCCATTCGTCAACAAAGCTACCGAAGAAGGATCGAGTTGGCATACAACAAGAGAGTCCGCCCCACGGACCTCAAGGAAGGGGACCTGGCCCTCAGAAAGTTGGCCATCTTCTTTCCTGGTCAAAAGAGTAAACTCGCTCCAAATTGGGAGGGACCTTACAAGATCGTCAAAAAAGTTCGGCCCGGCACATACAAACTAGAAGACCTTGAAGGCAGGGAGATCCCTAGGACATGGAATGCCGACCATCTCTTAAAATACCAAGAGAGAGCACCAACGCCTCTCTAAGTATTTCGAGATGTCAACCCGTTCCTCTCTTATTACTTGTAATGATTTTCTTTTATTTTTCCCTTGTAATAACGGCTAGCAACTTTAGAAGCAGCCAACTATTAATCATTAATAAAGAAAGCTTTTTCATACTTTACTATTGTTTACATCTCTCTGTCTTCACTCTTCACTCTAACAATGGTTCGGAGTCCAACACTTGGCTCGAGTCTACTTCGCAAGTTCGCTTCTAAGCGAGCTAGAAGTAGTTCGCCATTCGGAATTGCTCCCACAACCGTTGAACTACTCTAACGATGGTTCAGAGTCCAACGCTTGGCTCGATTCTACTTCGTAAGTTCGCTCCTAAGCGAGCTAGAAGTAGTTCGCCATTCGGAATTGCTCCCACAGCCGTTGAACTAATCTAACGATGGTTCAGAGTCCAACACTTGGCTCGATTCTACTTCGCAAGTTCGCTCCTAAGCGAGCTAGAAGTAGTTCGCCATTCGGAATTGCTCCCACAACCGTTGAACTACTCAAACGATGGTTCGGAGTCCAACACTTGGCTCGATTCTACTTCACAAGTTCACTCCTAAGCGAGCTAGAAGTAGTTCGTCATTCGGAATTGCTCCCACAACCGTTGAACTAATCCAACGATGGTTCGGAATCCAACACTTGGCTCGATTCTACTTCGCAAGTTCGCTCCTAAGCGAGCTAGAAGTAGTTCGCCATTCGGAATTGCTCCCACAACCGTTGAACTAATCTAACGATGGTTCGGAATCCAACACTTGGCTCGATTCTACTTCGCAAGTTCGCTCCTAAGCGAACTAGAGGTAGTTCGCCATTCGGAATTGCTCCCACAACCATTGAACTACTCAAATGATGGTTCGGAGTCCAACACTTGGCTCGATTCTACTTTGCAAGTTTGCTCCTAAGCGAGCTAGAAGTAGTTCGCCATTCGGAATTGCTCCTACAACCGTTGAACTAATCTAACGATGGTTTGGAGTCCAACACTTGGCTCGATTCTACTTCACAAGTTTGCTCCTAAGCGAACTAGAGGTAGTTTGCCATTCGGAATTGCTCCCACAACCATTGAACTACTCTAACGATGGTTTGGATTGCAAACACTTGGCTCGATCCCACTCCGCGAGCTTACTATCAGGCAAACTCGACACGTCTCGCGAAGTTCGCGAGATGGAGTGACCGAAGCGCAGCTCGGCACCACCGGCCGAACGCTCATGTCGCCAACCCTCACGCGAGCAAAAGACCAGCTCAGGGACCTCGGCACGATGAGCACAGTTATAAACAAAAAAACCACACAGAGCTAGAAAAACGTACAAGTCTGAGAAAGAAATATTATTAATAATTGGGATGCAGTACAAAGCGACTCTTCCATTCAACAAGATTACAAGGCTTTGAAGAGCAAAAATTACAATGCCAACTCACTACACTTAGACTAAATACAAAGGCTTCAAAAATGATCATCAATGCCTCTGTGGCACAGGGATGCTCCTCTTCAAGGACACTCGAGGTCGGCAACGTTTACCTCCGGAGCTCGACCCCAAACCAGCGAATTGGGACGTGCCCTCGGCACTACTCCTAGCAGCCGCACCGAAGGATGCCCCGCTCGACGAAATGGCCACCGAGCTTTGCGCATCCCCCGGGCAAGGATTGCCGAGAGGCGAACGGGTCGCCATCTCGTAAAACGTGATGCCCCGATCACTCTCTGTGCGAGTGCACGAAGTGCTCCTCACATTGATCGGTACCGAACGCTGTTTGAGACGAGCCACCTCCGCCTCCAACTCTGAGATCCAGTCTCACAACGAGTCATCTTTGACATTGACCTCGAAGCGAGGAGGTATCGCGAAGCTCGGGACTCCGGAGCGACTCGCGATAAGACGGCGAAGGTGGGTGACTTCGATACTCTTGTCTACCGTGGCTCTCTTCAGGGCGTCAACCTCGGCCGTCAGTTCGTCCCGTTCGGTTGTCAGTTTGGCCACCTTAGCCGTCAGTCCCTCTCCCTCCGTCCGAAGCTCCGTCTCTACAGTTTGCAGGTGGCGGATCTCAGAAAGCAGATCGTCCCTCTCCGCTGTTATTTTGGATAAGGTGTGGCGAATGCACTTGATCCGAAGGCCATAGCTATATGCGGTCGACGAACCTTCGTCCTCTCCTAAAGGGGTCATCCCGGCGATCCTGCTCTCCAGACGCCAGATTTCGATGTCTCGCCGACCTAGGATGAGTTGAAGATGGTTCCGCTCGCTTTCAGCTCGGCGCAATCCCAGCTCGACTTCATAGAGCCGCTCTCGGCACCTCGCCAAGCACAGCCTCGTCGCCCCTAAGCCAGCCTCGGCCCGAGCGTTGTCATTCGAGCGAGTGGGCTCGACGTCTTAAGTTACCACCACGAGCTGAAAAGAAGTTGAGACAAACAACAAAATTTCAAACATTGTCGAAGCCCAACACTTGAAGAATTTTCAAACAAACTTTCAAACTTTCAAGAATTGGTGAGAAAAGACAGAAAGACACAGAGTCGAATCCAAAAAGATATAGTTTTTCATTCATTTCAAAACAGCGGTGGCCAGTCCGCAATTAGGCATTACACTTCAAAAAAGAAAGAAAAAGAAGACGAACAGAAGAAAAAGCGAGCGGAGTCAGGGCGCGACCTCTTTCCCAGGGCGGCGAGAGCGGGTGGGGGTCGACGTCTCCGAAGGGGGCACCACCGCCAGCGGGGTAACCACAGTGCTCGGGACCTCGCCGGTGACTTCAAATTCAGTCTCGGCTTCGTCCTCCCCTTCTTCTTCTTCCCCCTCTGATTCGGGGTCGAAGCCCTCGACGTGGCCCGGGAACAGTCTCCATCCCGAGCAGTCCATGTCAGGGTACGTCTTCGTCACCTGGGCGATGGCTTCGGCATAAGCCTTAGCCATGTTTTGGGCGAGGAAGCCTTGCGCCTTCGCCAGGGTCGCGTCCTCGGCCCCCTTCACTGCCGCAGCCTTCGCCTCTTCAGCTTCGGCCAATTGTTTGGCCGCCTCCTCCTTCTGGCGAAGAAGGTCGCTCTCCAGCTTCGCGACCTGAGCCTCGAGGAACTCAACCCTTGTCGCCTTCTCTTCGAACTCGACCCTGATCTTGTCGAGCTCGTTCCCCATCCGAGCTTTCTCTTTCCAAGCCTGGTCGGACTCCTGCTTCAGCTCCTTCTCCAGAGCCGCCAGCCTCTCGGTGAGGTGTCCAAAATGGACAATGATCTGCGACAAGGAAAGAAGAACCAAAAGAGTTAGAAGAATTATAGCTAAAGAAATTCAGCGATGGCAAAAATCCAATACTTACCGAAACGGCCGAGCGAGCAATCTTGATGACGTCGTCACCTTCTTGCCCGGCCTCCATGGCGGTGCGATCCTTCGGCGTCGCCAGATGCTTGACGGCTTGCATGCTCGCCAAGGAATTGCCGAGGAATCCATCATGCTTCCGAACTTGCCAGTCCGGAATATGGATCCTCCTGTGCTCCTCGGTCAGGAGCTCCTCGGCCACCACTGACAGCGGCGGCGTCGTCATCCCGAGAGCTGCGGCGATGGGGAACTCGCTGACCGCATTCGATGCCGAGGCGCCGCCACCGGCAACGACCGGGCTACTGAGGGTCTCCGTCTCCTTGATCGTCTCCGTGACCCTCGGAGTCTTTGGGGTCGGCAACTTGGTGGCCACCCTCTTGCGCTTCTTCGGCGCCTTACTGGCGAGGCCTGCCCTCAAAGCTAGCACCGCGTCGTAGTCCATCGCCTCTGCATTAAAGACAAAGTTCGTTAGCACTATACAACTCGTGCAAAATAAAATATGAAAAACAAAGTATAAAAGAAGCCGCATACTGGGATCTACGCAGCAGAGCCCTCCCTTGAACAAGATGTCCTCAGTCAGCTTCTTCCAATCGTACTTCGGCCGATCGAGAAGTGTCCGGACTGCCTCTTCTTCTTCAGGACGAAGCTTGGGCAGCGCCCTCGCCCTCTTCGGCACCCCTTCCACCCAACCGGAGGGGATCGGCCAGGCCTCCGGACTCCGCACTATCAAGAACTTTTCACGCCAGTGCTTGATGGAGTCGGGGCATATGACGAGCCTGCCGCCATGCCTCGGAGCCAAATAGTATCGGTACTCCGACTTATTCCCTTGGTGTAGCCGATAAATTGTCCGAAGCACGTTCAGCTCCGGCTCGATCCCAGCGGCTTGGCAGTGAAGTACGAAGCCGTTTATGACTCTCCATGCGTTCGGCATGAGTTGGATGGGGCTGACCCCGAACCAACTCAGGACGAGGATAGTGAATGGATGGAGAGGTAGCCGAGTCCCGGCGATAAAGGCATCAGCCGGCCAGCAACACATGGTCACTGGCAGCGGCGAGTTGGCCCTAACCCCGGGACCCGGCAGCATAAGCTCGTACTCCTCTGGGATCTGGAAACAGTCCCGGATCACTCCCAAGTCCTCTTCGCGAAGGATCGACACCGTCTCGTCCGCCTCCGTCGTCTCCCTCGCTGCATTCTCCTCAAAGGAACTCCCCCTCCCGTGAACAATTCGCTCGGCTTGATCCTCCGGAAGCTCCCGAACTCTGTGAAGCCCAGTCAGCTGCCCCGGCAATCTTACGAACTCCCTCATACGCTTCGGATCCTCCACAATCGAATCTTTGTCGAACACCTTCTTGCCCTTGTTTGGAGTACGATCTTCGGCAAATTCAAGGGAGGGCTCGGACCAAGAGGTCGACTCGGAGACAGAAGCAAGAGACATAGTTTATGAAGTAAACTGAGTATAAGTTACCTTAAAAGATTAGCTGCCGGAAACTTCACCAGAAAACGAACGTCGACCACCGGAAACAATCACTTAGCACAAAATATCGCCTGAGAAAAAGAGAAGAGAAGTGAAAAATGAGAGGGGGGGTGAGGTTTTATAGAGAGAGGCGCGCCAAACGAGGTTAATGGGCCTGTACCACCGGCCCATTCACACAAAACGACAAAAGCGACCTCAATCGTCGCCTTGTTTACCACGCCAAGCCGTACACCGCATTAATTACTGTCCCATCTGACAGAAACTCAGAGGTCACAGCATTAAATGAGCATCTCATCCGTCAGAGCTGTCAAAAGTTCAGAAGCCATCATATTTAATGACTGCCACGTCTGCCAGCTGCGCAGAAGCCACCAACTCCGCAGTGCATCCTACGCCAAAAACACCAAGTCTTGGGCCTCGGCACCGGCTACCGAGCGCTCTTGACACCGACCCCGTTGCGGGGAAAAAATTGGGGTTCGGCACCAGCTGCCGAGCGTTCTTAACACCAACCCCATTATGGGGAAAAATTGGGGTTCGGCACCAGCTGCCGAGCGCTCTTGACACCGACCCCGTTACGGGGAAAAATTGGGGTTCGGCACCAGCTGCCGAGCGCTCTTGACACCGACCCCGTTACGGGGAAAAATTGGGGTTCGGTACCAGCTGCCGAGCGCTCTTGACACCGACCCCGTTACGGGGAAAAATTGGGGTTCGGCACCAGCTGCCGAGCGTTCTCGACACCGACCCTGTTACGGGGGAAAATTGGGGTTCGGCACCAGCTGCCGAGCGCTCTTGACACCAACCCCGTAACCCCGTAACCCCGTTACGGGGAAAAATTGGGGTTCGGCACCAGCTGCCGAGCGTTCTTGACACCGACCCCGTTACGGGGAAAAATTGGGGTTCGGCACCAGCTGCCGAGCGCTCTTGACACCGACCCCGTTACGGGGAAAAATTGGGGTTCGGCACCAGCTGCCGAGCGCTCTTGACACCGACCCCGTTACGGGAAAAAATTGGGGTTCGGCACCAGCTGCCGAGCGCTCTTGACACCGACCCCGTTACGGGGAAAAATTGGGGTTCGGCACCAGCTGCCGAGCGCTCTTGACACCAATCCCGTTACGGGAAAAATTTGGGGTTCGGCACCAGCTGTCGAGCGCTCTTGACACCGACCCTGTTACGGGGAAAAATTAGGGTTCGGCACCAGCTGCCGAGCGCTCTTGACACCGACCCCTTTACGGGGAAAAATTGGGGTTCGGCACCAGCTGCCGAGCGTTCTTGACACCGACCCTGTTACGGGGAAAAATTAGTGTTCGGCACCAGCTGTCGAGCGCTCTTGACACCGACCCCGTTACGGGGAAAGATTGGGATTCGGCACCAGCTGCCGAGCGCTCTTGGCACCGACCCTATTACGTGGAAAGATTGGACCTCGGACATCGCCGAACTCCCTCTCAGCACTCACAACCTAGCCGAGGTCCCTCTCCTCTTCGGAAAGAGGTGCCGAACCACCTACAGAGCTCGGCCTCCTGGGCAGTGAGCGCTGGAAGGGGTCGGAAGTGTGAAACAAGCATGTAGGCCACACAACGAAGGAAAACGGCCGAGCCGTCCACCAAGAGATCGCGAAAAAACAATTAAAAATTCGGGAAATTTAGGAAGAACTCTTGGAAAGCTTGTAGAGGTGGGGAAGCATTTTCTAGTCCCCAAACAAGCGATTATTGCCAAGAACAATCTTCTAAGACCCCCGAACGACGAATTGACACTTCACAAAGTTAAAAGGATATTCCTACGAGAACGCCACACAACCATGAGAGCTCAGGAGCGACTCAGAGTTCAAAAATCACCACACTACCTTCTTCAAGATTCAAAACCTTCCATTTGGGCTCCGATACAACTCCACTAGCCATTAAAACAGTAAAACTACTCCTCAAAGGCTAATCAAGCTCAGTCTTTGGGAGTGGGGGGCTCGTGATATGGCTAAAAATGGGGTTTAATCAGAACCGTCCAAATCGGGCACGAATCCTGAAGCCCAGGGGTAAAACGGTAATTTTACATACCAATGGGTCTGAGATGGGTATTGGATCTTTTCGTCAAAGATCCAATAACCCATGAACGGATCCACCTCAATCGGGTACGGGTTTCAACCAGCGGAAAGCCTGATCCAGAGGGATAGAATTAGGATTCCTGGTTAAATCCTAATCAACGGCCCTGATTCATGCCTATCCTACCACTGGGAATTAGGGATTACATTCCTAATCTGTTTACAAGGAGAATATTCCTTATCAGATCACGGGGATTACATTCCTAATCCAGTTCCTAAGACGCCTATAAATACCCCCCATCCATCTCCATTAAGAGGTAATCAATCTTTTGCCAGTTTTCACGCTCTTTCTTAATCATCCCTGATTACTGACTTGAGCGTCGGAGGGTGCATCGCCGGGAACAACCCTGGTGTCTTGCACTTTTTGCAGGTGAACGGCCGGAGTCAGCGTCAAACTCCAACGGAATAGGTATACAGGTTTACTATTCAGTTTCCCTAAGAATCCACAAATACTATCTGTTTGCCCCCACACCAAATTTAGCGGCAACAAAAGCATCCATATACAGTTACTACAGCATATGATATGTCACAACCAAACATACAATCACGATGTCCATCTAATCTAATTTGTTTTCATGCAACGGGTGGCAACTACTGTGAACTACTCATGATCAAGAGATGAAGGAACAGATCAACGAACAAATATGGTCATCATGAGGGTACCAAACAATTTCATGCAAGACTACTTACGATATTTAACTTGTATGAAAAATAAATACATACAAGCTACTTTCCTGATAACGACGACAAAGATGAAGAACAGAATAACTGGAACGGGTCCCGAACAACGAACACAACCCATGGACAAGAGAACGCACGAACCAACACCAAGACAAAACACGTGCACAAGAGACGCACGTGCCCACCACCAACACACATACAGCAACAGCAAGAGCGTCAACCACAACAACATGGGGAACGACGGTGTGGCAGTTGTTGACCACAACAGCGACGACAACAACACGGCACAGCAAGGGCGGCGACAGCACAGCACAGGGATAGCAGTAACAGGGACGTCGGTGCTAGGGTAGCACTCGGCTGATAACACAGCGGCGAGGCAGCAACGGGTTAGGGGGGGCACGAGGGATGAGGAGAGCACCGATGAGGGCACCGAGGGGACAATGGTAAGGCAGGGATAGGTTTGTGGCAGGCAGTGAAGGTCGGGAGGTAGGAAAGAGAAACGGGAGGGGTGACGGCTGTTAGGGTTTAATAGGATCTAGGGTTAGGGTATAGGTTGTACACAGTGAATATTTATAGGGTTTAGGAGTAGGTAGGGTTATTGGGTTAAATATGATAGGACCTAATAAGAGAATAGGGTTTTGGGCTTATGGGTAGTATCCAATAGGAAAGAGAAAAGTCCAATATGAGACAAATAGGCCATGAATTAGGTGTAGTCAATAAACACAGACAAGAACAAATTTGTAAATCAATCAAATAGAATATAAAGGCTGAATCAAACAGAAATGAATCATAAGGAGAATTCAAAAGGGACGAAAAGAGACACAATCAAAAATAAAATAAAATAACCAGGAATTTAATTAAATACAAATAAAAATACAAAAATGAGTCACGGGAGTTATAAATTCTACCCACCTAACAAGAAGAATTTCGTCCTCGAAATTCTACAAGAAGTACAAAGGGTAACCCCGAGAAGAAAAGAAAAACAACAACAAAACAAAAACAACAAAACAAGAGCTACACAACCTAATAAGGAAACCTCCGCTGGATATCCTCCTCCAACTCCCAAGTCAACTCACCCAGCGGGTGAGGATTCCAAGAAACACGAACAAGCTTGATCACCTTGTTCTTCAAAACCTTCTCTCGCCAGTCCAAAATAGCAACTTGTGGAATTTTACAAGACAAATCCGGCCTCACAGATAACTCTGAGTAGTCAATCACGTGGCTCTCATATCGGATATACTTCCTCAGTTGCGAGACATGGAAGACGTCGTGCACTCCAGATAAAGCCGGTGACAATGCTAGACGATAGGTCACCTTGCCTACTCGTTCTAAGATGTCAAACGGTTTGATAAACCTATGGCTCAACTTTCCTCTGCCACCAAAATGAATGACACCTCGCCACTGGGATACCTTAAGGAAAACATGGTCTCCCACCTCAAACTCCAAGGCTCTCCGATGAACATCAGCCCATCTCTTATGTCTGTCTTGTGTGGCTTGAAGATGCTTCCTGATCTGACTCACTGCATCCACCATCCTGGTGATCAACTCCGGGCCCAACAACTTCCTCTCACCAATGTCATCCCAGCACACGACAACCTGCACTTACGACCATATAGTGCCTCGTACAGAGAAGCCTTAAGACTGGCCTGAAAGTTGTTATTGTACGAGAACTCTACAAGATGCAAGTGGTCCTCCCAAGAACCTCCAAATTGCAGCACACAGAACCTCAACATGTCCTCTAGATTCTGGATGGTCCTCTCTGACTGTTCATCGGTCTGAGGATGAAAAGTTGTGTTGTACTTCAACTTACTCTCCAGACTACTCTGAAGACTCTCCCAAAACTGCGACCTGAACCTCATATCCCTGTCGGATACAATCTGACTGGTACCCCATGAAGTCTGACGATCTCTTGCATGTACTTCTCAACTAGGCTCTCAGTAGACTATCCAACTCTGAAGGGAACGAAGTGAGCACTCTTGGTCAACCTGTTCAAAATCACCCAAATGTCATTGTGACCCTTAGGACTCCTCGGCAAAGCAGTCACAAAATCCATGGTGATGTGTTCCCACTTCCACTCCGGAATGGGAAGAGGCTGAAGAAGTCCGGCGATCCTCTGATGCTCTGCCTTCACCTGCTGGCAGATCAACCACTGCGACACAAATCTCGCCACGACCCACTTCATACCATGCCACCAAAAGTGGAGCTTCAAGTTTCGGTACATCTTCGTACCACCAGGATGAATAGAGTACAACGATTGGTGGGCTTCCTCAAGCAACTTCTGACGAACCTCACCCTCCGGAACACACAATCTGGACCCAAAACGACGAGATCCATCTGAGTGAACAACCATATCGGTCCATCTACCCGCTTCAACTTCGACTCTGAACCCTTGCAATTGCTCATCACCTACCTGAGCTTCTTTAATCTTCTTAACAAGAGACGACTGCAACTAAAGCATCATGCAACTCCAGTCAGAACATGGCAAGATCACATCCAAATCCAACCACCTTATCTGCTCAACAAGCTCTCTCTACTAAGTCAGGAACATGGCGACTGGTCTCCTACTCAAAGCATCTAGCACCAAGTTCACTCTACTAGGATGGTATTACAAACTGATGTCATAGTCATCCATTAACTTCAACCACCGCCTCTGCCTCATGTTCAGTTCCTTCTGAGTGAAGACATACTTGAGACTTTAGTGGTCAGTAAAGATTTCCACACGGTCACCAAGAAGATAGTGTCTCCACAACTTCAAAGCAAAGATCACTGCAGCCAACTCCAAATCATGGGTAGGGTAGTTCTTCTCATGCGGTCTCAACTGTCTGGACGCATAAGCAATAACTCGGCCATTCTGCATCAACACTGCACCTAGGCCCTTGCCAAAAGCGTTACAGTGAACCACAAAACCACCCGAACCATCCGGAATAGTCAACACTGGCGCTGACGTCAACCGGCTCTTCAACTTTGCTAAAGCTCCACTGCAAGCTCCATCCTAGATGAAATTCTGATCCTTCTCAGTCAGCTCAGTCAACAGACCAGCTATCTTCGAAAAGTCTTGGACAAAATTCCGATAATATCCAGCCAAACCAAGGAAACTTCTCACTTCCGAAACTGACGTAGGAATAGGCCAATCCTTGATCGCAGAAATCTTGGTCGGATCAACAGAGATACCATCGCTTGAGATGATGTGCCCCAAAAAGGTAACTCGATCAAGCAAGAACTCACACTTGCTGAGTTTCCCATAGAGTTGATTCTCCCTAAAGGTTTGCAGAACAACCTCAGATGATCAACATGATCCTTCCGGTTCTGAGAATACACCAGAATGTCGTCTATGAATACCACCACGAATCTATCTAGAAATGGATAGAAAACTGTTTTCATCAGACTCATGAATACTGCTGGTGCATTTGTGACTCTGAAAGGCATCACTAGGAACTCATAGTGCCCGTATCGGGTCCTGAATGCAGTCTTCTGTACATCAGCTACCTTCACCTTCACTTGATGAAAACCAGAGCAAAGGTCCAACTTCAAAAAGACAGCAGCTCCACCCAGCTGATCAAACAAATCATTGATCCTAGGTAGCGGATACCGGTTATTCACTATAACACTGTTAAGCTCACGGTAATCCACGCACAGACGGCGACTCCCGTCCTTCTTGCTGACAAACAAGACAGGAGCGCCCCATGGGGACACACTGGGCCCGATGAAACCCAAATCAAGCAATCCTTGGACCTACACCTTCAGCTCTGCTAGCTCAACTCATGCCATCCGGTAAGGACTCTTCGATATCGACGCAGTACCTGGATGAACCTCAATACCTAATTCCACTTCCCTATCCGGGGGTAGTCCAGGCAACTCCTCTGGAAACACATCTAGAAATTTTTTCACTATAAGAGGCGCAGCCTCACAGCCTGGGTGTAACACCATTGCACAACCTGCATCGACAACCACTTCCTGACCACGCCCAAGGGGTAACTCCCCAGTATGGAACTCAAACTCCACATGGTCTGGCATCCTGAAACCAACCTTCTTCACTTGACAATCAATGATCACATGGGTCTCACCCAGCCAATCCATGCCGAGAATCACATCAAACCCTGAATTGTCGATCATAATCAGATCTGCTCTGAAATCAGCACTTCCAATCACTACGGGACTCTGCTTGCACTCCCAGGAACAGACGAAAACACCGCTACCTGTGGTGATGTTCCAAGCTACTGACATCACACTGCACTCCAACTGATGTTGATCCACAAAGCGAGAGGAGATGAAGGAATGGGTTGCCCCAGAATCAAAAAGAACACGAGCAAGGACAGAATGACAAGAATAACACCTAAGATAGAGTCGAAACAAGGGAAAAGATGAACAGATGAACAGATGAAAGATAACCAAGGAATATGAAAAAAGATGCAAGAAAGACAACATGGATGAAAGATGCAAGAGAAATAAAACAAGGAACAAATAACAGAACAACAAAAGAAAAAACAAAAGAATACCTACAACGCCTTCTTCCGCGGTCTCAGCTTCCTCCGCTGCCAAGTTGAAAGCCTGACCTCTCCCTGGAGCAGCGGTCCTCTGACCGACGATCTGACTCTGAGGGAGAAGTGGCGGCCTGACCTGACTATGAACTGGTGTCACGCCCCACTTCCCAAAAAGAATATGGAATACGGATACGAAACAAAAGCCCAGCGAATGATTTTCATCATCCATAAGCTGTTCAAGAATCTTTACAACATAACACAGGAATAATCAGAGTCAGAAGCAAAAGATACAACCAAGCATGCATATATAGAAACAAGATACCAACAGAAATTACTTGAAACCAAATACAATAATCTCAAATAATCAGGTTCTGAACAAATCAAATATCCTGGGTCACATCGCCCAAATACAAGATAAATATCCAAGTCATCAAGTACATTTCATTCAAGTTTAAGCAACAATAATAATAATAATAAAGCGGAAAAATCCAGCACTAGTGCATCATCTCGCCAATACGATCTGGCAGTCATCCATCTTGATGTGCAATTAGTAAATTTGCAGGAGAAGGAAAGAGAAAACAAGTACCCGTCAATTGCAAGTTATGGGTCACTTATAATGTAGGATACAAGTACAGGGGTTAGATAATTCTAAATAACAGGCCTAGCATGGTATAAGTGTGTCAACAGAAATATAATATCTAACATGAATCAGGAAAATAGATTCAAGTAGCATGGTATACCAACAGGTATAGGCAACACGTATCAAGTGTCAAGTAAACAGATAAACAAGTAACAGGCATAAGGTAACAGGTAACAGGTAATCAGGTATACAGGTATACAGGTAATCATGTAACAGGATAATCAGGTATTCAGGTAAACAGGAAATCAGATTATGTCATGTCAGTCTTGTTATATTACTATCTAGGTTCCTCTTCATGCGACCCAAAAACATAGCACATGGTTGCTACAACAAACAGTTTTGCTTTAGATTTCGTAATGGAGTCCATAGGGCAGTGTACTCAGGTACAGGAAACAGGAATAACAGGAACAGGTAGAACCTAGTGGTTCTCTTCCGAGTACACCTTCCTAAGGAAAGTATGCAGTCAGGTACAGGAAACAGGCATAACCTAGTGGTCATCTTCTGAGTACATCTTCCTATAGGAAAGCATGCAATCAGGTACAGGTAACAGGAACGTGAATCATGTAGTCATGAACATGTAACAGGCAGGCAGAATACAGGTCCTCTTCCAAGTACACATTTCTATATTTTCCACTACTAGATCTTTATCTTAACCCCGGCTTGGTCATTTATTATTATAATCGGGCATGCAAGTATGTGTCACAAACAAAGCAAGGATAACAGGGTATAACATGTATCAGGTTCAGGGTGCAAGATAAACAAGTACAGGTACAAGATATCACATAACAGGATAAAACAACTAGTTTTCTAATTCAGGACAGCACGACAGTGTTGTACTAAAATAGTGATCCCTGCTACTACAAACATCCAAATCTGGATCCGTCAAAGGATCTGGAAAATAGACTTCCACACGAATCCAGCGAGTATAAACAAGTCATATAGTAATTCACAACATCATAACTCAAAACAGATTTGAAAACAGAAAACATGTTCAGTCAGAAATCAGGAAAACGAATTCTTGGTCAAGAAAACTGCATCAAAACATCTCAAATAAATTCAGGAAAAATCTGGGGTATTCCCCTATATGTCTAGAATCAAAATATAAAGTTTCATAATATTCCAGAAAAGTTAGTTAAGTCATCAAAAATACGAAAACATCAAGAAACAACGCTTTAGAAAATCTGGAAGTCCCAACACTGCTGTACGAAAACTGAAGTATCTCGCAACCAGTGAAACAAAATCCAAATCCGCCAAAGGGAGATGAAAATAGACAAAATATATTAACTTTCATATTTCACAAAAATTTTCCATACAGTAAGAGGAATCATAGTGAAAATAAGGTTCTTTACAGATCAGCGAGCGAAATATAACAAGTATAGATTTCCTAAACGAGCACGAAACAACAAATAAAACTCATCAAGAAAATTCACAAAATTCTGGGTAATTCCTAACTAGATAAAGAAACACTGACCAAAGTTTTGGATCAAAATATTATATGTAGCGTAGTTCTTTAAAATGATTTGTCATCAAAATTACCGATAAACAGAATCTGGAAAAGATTGATACCTCTATACTAAAACAGTCATAACTCAGTCATACGAAATCAAAATCAAGCAAGGTCAGAGGTGTTTGAAAATAAACAAAATTATCTAAAACTCATGTTTATACCGAAATCAAGATACTGACTTTAAAATAGTCCAAAACAGCAACCAAAACAGAACAGTGACAAACTACAAATTCTTCCCTTGAAAACAAAATCGACATAGATTCAAGAAAATTGGTCCAAACACACCCAAACATGAAATCGAATCTACCAAGTGTCTAAACATTATGAATTAGGATATCTAACATGTCCACACCAAGTATTTCACATGGGTCTCAACCAAATCACGAATTCTCACAAAAATCTCACATACAAGATCAAAATCAAGAACGGGAAAATCCTAAGTTAATTTATGTCAAGATTGTGTCATGAGTCATCTATGGTCAAGTTTTCACAATAGAGACAAAACCCACCAAGAAAAATACAAACAAGAGTCGTCTCTAGACCCAACTACACTATAGGTGAACCTTTTGACTTGTATCAAACAAATGAATTGGAGTACAAGTTACTTGCCTTAAATCAGGGATGAAAAACGATGCAATCTAAAGTAGGAGCAAAACCCACGAACGAAAATCTGCGAATCAACAAATCCAAGCAACTAGTGCGAAAACCTCCACACGAACAAGACTTCCAAAAGCGAGAGATGATCAAAGTGGCTTGCGGCCACAAGAGAACACCACGAGAGAGTAGAGGGATTATATGGTTCAAGAGGGTTGTTATGGTGGTGAAGGAGATGGTCGGGATGGTCAAGGAGAGGGGGATCGGCCTGGTGGTGTTGGGCTCGGGTGTGGGGTGTGCCGGGGTTGAACACAAGCCGAGAAAGGGGAGGAGTGGGGGCTGTCAGCCTGGGGTAGGGTCGGCATGGCTTAGGGTTGTGTGTGGGTCGAGATGCAAGCAAGGAGAGGGAGAGAGAGAGGGCGGACGGGATTTCTGAGAGATGGAGTTAGGGTTAGGGTTAGTGATGGAGAGGTTTATGTATATAGGGTTTTAGTTGTGGTTTTATGGGTATTGGGTTGTGGGTATTAAGATTAGTAATAGGATTTACCAAATGGGTTTTTGGATATTGGGTCAATCAATTAGGAATACAAATAGAATTGGAAATTTAAATTTGGCTTTGGTAGTCAAATAGGGATCAATAATGGGATTGAAAATAGGATCACAACCAAACACCACCACCTCAAACCCCCAAAAATAAAATGAGGAGAACGAGACCAAAAATGAAGAAAGAACACAACTAATGAAGAACAAAACAAAAGAAACAACCAATCAAACACAAAGAGCTCAAAATGAAACAAAACGAATATATATATTGAAAACAACTCCAATATACGGTTCAGAAAAAATACAAGAGAGAAAATACACCAAAACGAAAAATGCACTCCAAAATACACAAAATGAAAAACAGGGGTTATAACTGGCACGACTGCGGCCTGGTCGTGCCTCCTCCAAGGACAATCTCGAACCAAGTGGTCGATAGCACCACAACCGAGACACCGGTGGTTGGCCTTCTAGCAATCCTTCTGCAAGTGTCCAGGGGTCTGGCAAAAGTCATAAACAACATCCCTCCGTGGAGGAGCAGGACGGTAGGGAGCTGTCTTGACGGCAAGGACCGGAGCTGGCCTCCTGATCGGACCTCCAGTAGGCCTGGCAGCAACAGCAGCAAGGTAATGCACAACCCGCTGAGAAGGGGTCTTCCGAGCTCGAGTCTACTCTGTCGCTCGAGCTACCTCCAAGGCATCCACATAGGTACAGAGACGATGGGCGGCCAAGTGCACCTGAATACCCTTGTACAACTCGCTTCCCAAAAATATGGAATACGAGCACATGACATTAGGCCCAGCGAATGACTAACGTCACCCATAAGTTGTTGAATCGATCAACTCAACAATATAATTATTATAGAACAATTGCGTAAGCAATAATAATAATCTCATGAACAATAATACTTGGAATGAAACAATATGAAATATCCAAATACAATAAACCAATGTCTAGAAAGAATAATAAAATCCGGTACATAAGCCCAATACAATAATAAATTCCAAACACAATAGTAACAAGTCTCAATACAATAAGTTCAATAAAATAATAAGCAATTAAAAAGCATAAAATCTTCGGAATTTTTGTTCTCCAATTCCAGCAAGCAATTCCTTCATTACCTGTATACACTTCATCTAAAAATAGAAGAAAAATTGTCCTTAGAGCAAGTCATAGACCGCAAGTAGAGAAAGCAAGGAACAATAGAATAACGGTACAACAATGAATCAATGGATCAATAGGAATCAATAACATGGGACAATAATCAATAAACAATGTCACGATAATCGATGCAATCGTATAGACAATGATTCAATATTCAAAAACAATATTCAATAGTATCAATAACACTTAAACAATATTTGGTATCAATAGGAACAGTGATGTACAATATGCAATGTCGATGTTGTGTCAATCCTTATGTCTATTAATCATTTTAATCCTAACTAATGCATGTACCACTGCATCACATACTACAAGTTCGATGCATACAATCAATTTCGTTTATACCGAGTGGTGAATTCTATAGATCATGCGTCGGTATGATAATCACTGATACGATACAATATTGTTGCTCGATACATTACGATGATTCACTGATTCATTGATATGATACATTAATACGATTCATTGATGCAATACACGAAAGATTGGGGTGTCGTAGTCAACGCTCCACAATCAATCGATAAATACTGGTCGATACAGTTACTATATTATCCACTACTCAAGTAATTCCCTTAAACCCCGACTCGTTAATTATTTTATTAATGCAACAATAAAATTTACAATTTGAGACATGGGTAAACAATAGTAACAATAAGGGAACGATAAGACGATAACATGCAGTAGGACAATTGGAACGATGACAATAAGACATTAGGATCATGCAATGCAACATACACACAGTAATTCATGCAATAGTACGATATAGGAATAGTTAAACTATTAAAAACTGAAATATAAAATTCTGGACAGCAAGAGTAGTCTGTACAAAAATGCAGTTTTCTGCTGTTTCAGTAATGAAAAGTGAATCTGTCAGAAGTTCTAGAAACTAGACTTTCGGTCCCAACGCATATTTAAAGTTCAAAATCCGAAAACAGTAGCTAGGTCAAACACATTGTTCCTTACAGAATCCATGTTCAGGCAGAAATTCGACATTATGTTATTTTATTTTTAGAATCAGCAAAAACTCAATATTAAATTCATTAAAAATATTTTCTAGACTCCTAAACATGTTAAGCAACAATCTGGAAATTTTCAAAGTAAAATTTTATCATTTGATCAGCCTATTTACTGTTTGAACATGAAAGATACAAGAATCTGAAAATCTGAATGTAAAAACACAGCTGTAGTAAAACCGGTATAACTTTTGATAGATAACTCGGAATTCAAAAATTCAAGATGTTCTGTAAACTAGAAAGATAAGGCTACAATTCTTGTTCAGAAAGTAATTCATTTTAAGATCATTTACTAGTTCAAAAACAACAGTCAACATACAGGCCAGCAAGCAATATACAGGTTTTAGGGTATTATTCTTAAATAATTTAATTAAACATGAAGGGTATCAATTCTTTAGTCAATAAATTGTGTAATCAACATGATGGGTGCAATAACAAGATGAATAAAATTAGAACACACTCACACATCAATTTATCATCAACCAACAACAATCAATCACCCAAACATACAACCTAGCAATTGTTTCTACAATAATTTATTTGTGTCATGATTATACGGTTCACCATATTAGCAATTCTACATGAATGCATGAAAGATCCAGTCTTTGGAGTCAAAAGTGGCACGATGTCAAGAATATTGGGGTTAGCTCATGTAAACCCTCAATAAACCCAACGAAGAGATGAACAAGGTATTATACGATTAACAAGGGATCTACTTGCAAGAGTTTCAACAAAAACTTGAATTTGATACAAGTAACAATTCAAGAGGACAGTGACTTGCCTTATAGATGACGAAAACGAATACCAAGAATAATGGGATAAGGATCCCAAAGCAACGAACCCACGAACACACAATAGCACGTGCAATAAATGTGCAAAGAGCCAAAGCAACACAGCAACTCAAAGAGACAGCAGCAGCCACGTCAGCAATGGCAGGGGCTAACGGCGAGCGGGGTCGTCGGCGTCACTGGAGGACATCGACGTCGATGGCTGGTCGGGAGTCAACGGGAAGAGGCAGCAAAGATAGCAGCGTCGGAGGTGGTCTCTGTCTCTAATGTCGAGGACAGAGAAACAGGTCAGGGTTGGGGATTGGTGTCCTGGGCATCGACGGGAGGCGGCGCAGGGAGGTGTGGCGCTGGGGAGAGGTCGACGGGGGGTTGACGACGAGAGGGGGGTCCACCGAAGGAGAGTGCTCACCGAAGAAGAAACCCAGCAATGGGTTTTGGTGAATTTTGGGCGGCAAAACGGCAGAGAGAGAGAGAACGACGAGGATAGAGGAGAAAGGAGAGAGAATAAGCGGCTAGGGTTTCGATTGTGTGTAATTTTTAGGGTTTGAAGTAGAGTTGTATTTATAAGGTACAATTGGGTACTGGGTTAGCGGATTAGGGTCCAATAATAGCGGATTTTGAGTTAAGAACAAATGAAATTGGGTTTTAGGGTTCAATAAGAGATAGAACCAAATCAATAGGGTTCAAATAAATATACCCACAATTAAATAGAAGAAAATGGGATCAACAAAATAGCTCAATCACGAAGAATAAAGAATTTCATGAATAAGATTTAATATTAAAAAAAATCAAGAACAAAATAGAGTATTTTATTCAATTACAAATAAAATATTACAAAATGGGGAAGAATAAAAATAGCAGGAATGGTAGTTACAACCCTAATCAAGACCCAAAAGGAACCTCCGAGCACGATCCTCCTCATTCGCCACCAAGGTCGTAGCGAACCGGCTAAGCCTGGTGAACTCCATGGCGTACTCGTCCACTGACCTAGTGCCCTATCCCAAGAAAAATTTGGTGTTACAATACTACATATATAATATGTAACAAAATCTCAAAACATGGCTGTAGTAAATCAACCAGACAACCAACCAACCAACCTGCTTCAGGACAAGAAACTGATGCTCCATTTCTACCCGGGTTATGCGGGGGAAGAATTTCTCCAGGAAGCTCTGAGCAAAAGTAGCCCAAGCAATAGGCTGCTCTAGCCTCTCGAATTCTGCCCTCCACCAGATGTGGGCCAAATCCACCAACTGGATGCATACCACATTCACACGGTTGGCATCAGCGACCCTAGCTGCCTGTAGTAGACTCTCCGTTCGTATCAGCCACTACTCAGCGTTGAGTGGCTTCTCTGAACTTATCAAGGTGCAACCGTATGAAATCTGCAAAGGTACCCGAATGAAGGGGCAAAACTATAGAGGCAGGCACAATGGGGTTCGGAACAGCATTCCGGTTAGCAGCCTCCAATACGGCCTTAACCAGTTCGCTGTGCTCCTGTTGCATTTGAGCAATCTACTGGAGCACCTGAGTAACAGCTGCCAACTCAGGATGGTCTTCTTGCGAGCGAGAAGACGAAGTATTCCCACGAGCCATAGTCTGCACAAAATCCAAAACAATTAGCATTCAGATCAACTTGATTATTAATTGTTCGTGCAATGCATGGTCTGTTGGCAGTTAAGTAAATCCTGATTGAGTCAAGCCTGTCTAATGTATTAGTTGAACTAACACATTAGCCAAACCAGAAGCTCTGATACCACCCAAAACCTTGTCACGCTCTGCTTCCCAAAAGGAATACGGAATACGGTACGCGACTAAGCCCAGCGGATAGTTTTCACCATCCATAAGTTGTACGGATCTACTTGACTCATCACAACAGTAAATATAACAATTTACTCATCTAGGCATGCATAAACAATTATAACCATCCATAATGAATATTCCAAACAAATACGAGATTTGAAACAAAACAATATTCTGGGACTACAAGCCCAAATACAAGTCTCAATACAGTAATATGAATAAAATAGTTCAAACAAAACATTAAGCAAATTTTCCAAAGCGCAGCTCAAAACTTTTGCTCACCAACTCCAGTAGGCAAGCGATCACCAAAACCTGCTCATATAGCAATTACAAGGAAAAATGAAGACAGGAAAACATAATGCCCGTTAGATGCAAGTTCCGGGCCACAAGCAGTACAAGCAAGAAAATGAAAAGGGAAATATGAAACAAAAACAGGAAGTACTAACATGGAGATAAGCAACAAAGGATGACAGTCTACAGATAACCAGAAACAGTGGATAAAAAGTGAAGAGTATAACAGTAACAGTTAACACTGAAGTCAACGGTAACAGTAACAAGATGACAGTAGCAGTAACAGGACGTGACAGTAAAACAGTTATTCTTATGTCTAATATTCATTATTATCTAGGTAGCACTTCATGCGTCCCAAATTATACCACATGGTTGCTACATCAAACAGTTTCGTTTTAAGATTTTGTAGTGGAACCTATATGGCTGTATATTCAAACAAACAGTAACAGTAACAACAAACATTAACGGTGTCATGGGTCATGCCCTCATTCATCTAGAGAAAAACAGTGAGTGGGGAAAATGAGTTCCCTTCTGAATACGCATTTCTATATTGTCCACTACTAGATCTTTCCCTTAAAAACCCCGGCTTGATTATTTTTCATTATTATTAAACAGGTGTGAATGAACACAAACAGGGCTAAAAGACATGGCAAGCACAAAGGAAAAGTCTAAGATGCATTGGAAACACAAACGCATGACAACAACAACCTATAACAGTCAAAAGAACGAAACTTCCAGTTCTTGACAGCAAGACACTACTGTACAAAATTTGAGATTTCCGTTGCTACCAAACTGCAAATCTAGATCCGTCATAAAATCTGAAAACTAGATTCTCTGCCGAATCCAGCGCAAATATACAGGTCATACATCAGCCACAGAAATAGGGTTGAAAACAGTGTTTAATACAGAAGTTATGTTCAGCCAGAACATGCAAAATCTTGTTTATAAGCATGAAATGGATCTGAAAACATCATAATTAATTCTGAGAAAATTTTGGAAGATTCCTTATTATATCTAGTCTCAATATATAAAATATCATGGAATTATATTACACATAGTATAGTCAATAAAATTGGGAAAACAGAGTAATGCAACAAAATTTCAATTCTGAAAGTTCAGACACAGCAGTACCAAAACAGAGATAATTTGCAAAATACAATTTGAAATCCAGATCCGTCAAAATGGTGATAAAATGGAAAAATCAAGCTACAGTTCATATTCACAAAGTTTTCATAAAAAATGAAAAGAATCAGGTTGAAAACATAATTCTTTACTGAACAGCATGTAGTTTGGAAATATATCGATTGGTTGGATAAGTTTGAAATGAGATACAAAAGACATTAATTATTTCCACAAAAATTAAGGATTGATCCAGTCATGTCTAAACATACTTGGCAAAATATAGAGTTCAACTTCTACTTTAATATCAGTTTTAAAATAATGATTCATACAGAAATCACATAGTTCAGAATTTATAATATACGATATGACTGTTGTAAAACAGCAATAACTCATGCATCGAAAATCAGAATTCAGATCCGTCGAAAGTTCTGAAAACTAGTAAAAGAAAGCTACAAATCATTTTCACAACTTTATTTATTTTATTGATGTTAACAGGGTCAAAATTACTGTTCAAAAATAGGGCAGCGGTAAAATAAAACTTCTTCTATGCATTTTATCGAATAGTTTAATTGCATACGATCCAAAATAAGATGGCATACAAAGCATGGTATATGTTTTACTCAAATTAGCATAACATGTGAAGAAACAATCTATAATAAGAGATTATATCTAACAAAGCATCCATATACAGTTACTACAACATATGATATGTCACAACCAAACATACAATCAAGATATCCATCTAATCTAATTTGTTTTCATGCAACGGGTGACAACTACTGTGAACTACTCATGATCAAGAGATGAAGGAACGGATCAACGAACAAATATGGTCATCATGAGGGTACTAAACAATTTCATGCAAGACTACTTACGGTATTTAACTTGTATGACAAATAAATACATACAAGCTACTTTCCTGATAACGACGACGAAGATGAAGAACAGAATAACTGGAACGGGTCCCGAACAACGAACACAACCCATGGACAAGAGAACGCATGAACCAACACCAAGACAAAACACGTGCACAAGAGACGCACATGCCCACCACCAACACACATATAGCAACTGTAATACCCTGATTTTTCAATTAATAAAAAATTATTATTTTATTTTGCACGTAGTGTGCACGTGCAATATTTTGGTTGAATTAAATCTTATAATTATTTTTATTGTGATGTGTATAAATATTTAAATATGTATTCTCAAATTATTTTATGTACAAAAGCCTTTTCTTTAAATAAATAGAAAGCCTTATTTTAATTAGATTAAAAGGCCTTTTTCTTAAAGCCCAAAATGTAAATTATTTATTTTATTTTAAAATAACTATTTTGGCCCAAAACTAAAGCCCATGGATTAATCTATTTTTTATTTAACTTGTCATGTAAAAGACAATTTTAATACTATTTTATTTTTGTACAAAATTAAATGTACAATTTTTAGGCCTAGTGGCATGCACGTGTATTGCACGTACACGTGCAACATGCACAAAAGTGCTTGGCCGGTTGCATTCTTGGAGGGAAAACTCAAAATTTGAGTGGTAGTCATGGCATGGTGGTTATTTGGGTGTGGGTAGTTTTTATAACTCCTACTTTCATCTTGGCCTTCCATCCTACAACCAACTAGTTAATCCTAGCCCTCCATTCCATTTGATTTCTAGTATAAATACCCCCTCCCATGGCTAGTATTCTTATGCAATTATATCCTTCCAAACCTATAGTCTAATAGCATTATTTGGTAGTAAGTTGTGAGTTAAAAAGATTGAGAGAATTGTGTGGGATTGTGCTTGCTTTCAATCAAGGAGAAGGGCCGGCTATCCAAGGAGAGGAGCTCGGGTTTGGTGTTCGTGGAACTTGTGCGCGCATCGTCTAGGAGGAGGTGCATCTCGTTGCAAGGACTTTTGTTGCTTTTGTGTTTGTTTCTCTCCATACAAGGTGGGTTTGATTTTCCTTATTTCTAATTAGAAATGATGCATGGAAAATATTAATAAGAATACATTTTTAATGGGAAAGTTAGTTCATAAATTGATTGGAATGTTAATGAACAACTTGCACGTGGTTCTGTTGTTAAAATTGAGTTGTGGGTAAAATTCTCCATGCTTGTTAGAATGAATGAATGATAGTGGTTAAATTTCCTTAAGAATGATGCTAGTATGATATTGAGACTTGATGCATAAAAAAATACTAATAAGAATGCTAGTTAAATTGGAAAGTTGAAGCATGAAATTGATTAAGAAAGAGCACACTTTTGAAAAGAGTAACTTTCTTGAATGTTTGAGTTGTGAACATGCTAATTGATAGCTGGTTATATATTTTGTGATGTAGATGATTTGACTAGAAGCATATGTTGATTTAATGAAACTACATTTGTTACTATCAAAGAACTACCCACAAAGTTAGTAGTTTGAGTTTTGTGTTAAATAGGACCTTTGTGTTAATAAGGGTATGAATAAATTCAAATAAGAGTTGTATGTAGATAAATTATTAAAATCAGTGGATTGATGTGAAGTGTATTGTCAAAAAGATTAGAACACTATGAGGCAAAGAAATATCAAAAAGAGAGTGTTAGAATGTATAATTTGAATTAAAAGTGTAAAAATATGTTTTATTATTACAAAAATTATTTTGCTCACCCTGATATATAAATCATGTGAAGTAGAATTAATCTGGAATTATACAGTATATTTTGATGAGAGCAAAATGAAACAAGAACTAGTTGAACATCGAAATGTTCTTAATAACAGAGAGCATAAGTTAAAGGGATTTGAAACTATACTTTTGACAACTGAGCGCGTAGCTCAAGTGGTCTTGCGGTGTGGTTGGGTTCTCTGTGTTGAACGGTTCGATTCCCCTTAGCCGCATATATATTCTCACATTTTGTGTAAACAAATAAAATACCGACTGAGAGTAATAAATACTCTTTTGCCCTCCTTATACCGCTGGCACAGTTTGGCCTATCGGCGGGTGCTCTTGGCTGTGTTCTCCGTGTGCCTGGGTTCGAATCCTACCCTCGGCAAGTATAAAAAAATATTTTTTTTTTGGGTTTCTAGGTGTCCAAAAATTGTGAAAAAAATATGGTTATTCTCATAAAAATGTAAGGGATTTTATAAAAATGATTTGGGCATTATTTGAAAGAGGTAAACTATGGTTTGTGAATAAAAGACATAATTAGAACTATGGTTCTAGAGTGTACACTTGTGAAAAATTATAGTTTATAAGAATGAAGTGAAATGAAGTATTAGAAGTGATTTGGCAAAAAGAACCTTGTTGTGTGATATAATGCAATTTATTCTCACTTGAGAATAATGTGGAAAAATATGAAGTATGAATATTCATTAGTGATGTGAATTCCAAATGTGGAATTATTAATTGATAAAGTGCATGAGTTCATGGATTAATGAATGAATTAGAGATCTTATTAATGAAAAAGAAATCCGTTGGTTATGAATATGAATTTTATGAGTCTTAAGTACTCATTGTGGAAATTGTGAATTGGAATTGAATTGGAAGAGTAGCTAAGTCTCCCCCGGCAGTTGGAAAGAAAACGAAATGAAATACTGAAATTAGACCAAGGTTGGTCATGTCGAAATGAATGAATAAGTCCGGTTTAGTGGAGAGGCTAACTCTAGAGATTTAATTTTGTTCATGATTTTTGATAAAACTAAGGATTAGTACATAGTGGAGACGTGATGAAAGTAGAAGAAAAACACGAGTATGGGGGCCATCGGATTAGCGGTGTGAGAGCGATCCACAGGCTGCCTGCTTGATGCGTCAAGACATGGCGTAGGCGCTACTCCAGAATTATCGTCCCGGTGGCGACGCTTGTGGGATGTTCGAGTGGCTATGGGTGGTGCCATTGTTCCATGGCGGAGGCTGAATTGTCCATAGGTTGCCTGCTCGATGCGTCGTGTCAGTGCGTGGGATTCCCCTCCAGGCTGCCTGGGCATGGGCTCGTAGATCATAGGACATCTAAGACACTACCGTAATTACAGTAGTAGATTAAGTCATAACGAGGGATTGAACCCTACCAAGATGAAGAACGATTAAGGGCTTGCCCTCAGACCTATGTAGTATGGGATGCATAGAATCTGAACAAGTGCGCATTAGTGTCATGTATTATAAATAAATGCATTAAGGACTAAGTGCACAATCACAACACGACATCAATAGGGTAGCCCCTTTAATTGTAATGTGACAAGTTTGTGTTTGCTAAATATGGAAAATTAAGTTATACTATTTCCGGTATAGAGAGGATGGCCGTGTATAATGATCGTCGGTTGAATAAACTGACGTACCCACAGTCTTATATGCAGGTAAATGGCATGTTAAAGATTAAAGAGGAATGGATGCTTAAAGATTATACCATGTTGTTGTACATTTATTTAATTGTTGTAAATCTTACTTCCGCTGTGCAAATGAAAAGTGTAATATTGATGTAAACTCTGATGTAAAGTGAAAAGTTTAAATTTCCCTGTAAAATTGTACTAAAGAAAGTGAAAAGATCCTGTAGAACATCTCGAATTCAGTGTATTTGGGATTCGGGGCGTTACAGCAACAGCAAGAGCGTCAACCACAGTAACATGGGGAACGATGGCACGGCGGTTGTTGACCACAACAGCGGCGACAGCAACACGGCACAGCAAGGGCGGCGACAGCACAGCATAGGGACAGCAGCTACAGGGACGTCGGTGCTAGGGCAGTACTCGACTGACGACGCAGCGGTAAGGCAGCGACGGGCTAGGGGATCGGGGCGCGGAGAGCAGTGCTGATCGACAGAAAGATGATGACAGCGGACGAAGGAGGAGACGGGGCAGCGGCTAGGGAAGCACGGGGGATGAGGAGAGCACTGATGAGGGCGCCGAGGGGATAGCGGTGAGGCGGGGATGGGTTTGAGGGAAACGGTAGGCAGTGAAGGTCGGGAGGTAGGAGAGAGAAACAGGAGGGGTGACAGCTGTTAGGGTTTAATAGGATCTAGGGTTAGGGTATAGATTGTACACAGTGAATATTTATAGGGTTTAGGAGTAGGTAGGGTTATTAGGTTAAATAGGATAGGACCTAATAAAAGAATAGAGTTTTGGGTTTATGGGTAGTATCCAATAGGAAAGAGAAATGTCTAATATGAGACAAATATGCCATGAATTAGGTGTAGGCAATAAACAAAGACAAGAACAAATTTGTAGATCAATCAAATGAGAATATAATGGTTGGATCATACAGAAATGAATCATAAGGAGAACAACCACATACGATTCAAATGGGTCGAAAAGAGACACAATCAAAAGTAAAATAAAATAACCAGGAACTTAATAAAATACAAATAAAAATACAATAATGAGTTTCAGGAGTTACACCGACATATCAAAGAGACTACTATCTAAATCCTAGCTAGGGCATATACACCTCAAAATTAGAACTTTTGTACTTTAGAATTCAAGTAATATACTTAAGACTGAAGGAACATCGGGCTTCAACCATCATGATTAGCACTAAGCAGATTATCCTTAAATCATAAAAAAAAAACTTTACATTCTCTACTTAGTGGTAATGAGCCCATACACACACAACAAGATCACTAGAATTTGCAAGAAATTCCTAGTTAACCTAGGCTCTGATACCAAACTGTAACAACCCCAATTTTTTTTCTTCTATTTCTTACTAAAATATTCTTAGTGGATTTCAATTAAAATTCGGGCAGAGTCTTCCTTGAAATATTAGCCCTATTTCAGAAATTCTTTACAGATTTCTGCAAACAATTAAAAATATCATAACACAAGCAATATATATATCTCCTCCCCAGGCTAAAACAAGCAATACCACACAGACATCATATATATCGGGCTATGGGGGATAAATATCATCATATAACACAAGATATGAAATAAAATCAAAATTTATCTTGAAAACTTAATATATTTTTAGAAAAACCTTTGCAAACCCACACACACGACCCAATACTCCATAACACGGCGAGTATGGGTTTTAACATACTTTATCTCAGCACTATATATCATCATCCCATACTGATACATACATATTCTTCTGGAATACAAAATATTACACAGATTTTATCATCTACCCTCATTATACATAACTTAAGATAATGAAATATAAACTGATACATAAACCACCAACCCTACAACTGAAGAAAGTAAAACTACAAAACTAAGGAATCCAGGGTAACTCACCGCACAGCTGCTCAATTCCTACAAAAGAGGGAAGTTTGGTGACGTCCACTCTTAGGGAGGGACTCCACTAACCCCCAAAAACAACAGGGATCGGTCAATACTGATGTGAGTATAATCTACTAGGTTAGTTACCATAAGAAAATTATATAAAAGAAATTTAAAGAACTTACTAACGCGATTATAAATATATCCTGAAATTAAGCATGAAAACATAAATTTAAAGCACAAGGAATTATTACCAAGTTAAAAATAACATATACGAAATTGATTAAAGAAATACAAGCATAAATAAAGGACATTTCATTTAAAAATAAAGGTAACTATCATACATTACTCCAAAACAGGTCATTGCCTCCGATATGTGCCCAGGCAGGTAATTCCCCTCATTTTTATCAAAATGGGGGCAGTAGTTCCTAGCACACTACCGAAAGCTTCTCTTATCAATTGCATTTTATTTCACCAATCAGAATAATATCTCCAGCATAATTTAACTAACTTCACCAGTAAACCTCCTATATATGTAAACTCCTATAATTCACCAACCTCGCCAGAGTCACCCGTATTCTTATACACAAGCTCAACATTATGCACAAATATATTAAGCATCATTCTACTATCGTATAAGTAGATATTACCCCACTCATACATTAAATAAATTACTGCTATGATATTAGCGGATAAATATATAATAATATTATTATCACCAGTCTCGCATGTACATATATATATATACTCGAATTCCCAATTCTTCGTAACGTTATACGGATACATAAAACAATCAGTAAAACAATATTACCAATAATATACATAAAACCATCACAACGTCATCACTGATATCCTATCACCATTATCATTAATACAACATTAACAAGAAGGTCACCAATAATAAATATCACCAATATATTAATACAACACCAACAAGAATTTCACCAATAATAACTATCACCAATATATCAACATAACATTAACAAGAATATCACCAATAACCAATATCACCAATATATTAACACAAAATATATATACAGATATCTTTCCAACGTTATGATTATACAGATCACCGCCCACCCAGGGTCCTACGCAACCGAGGCTACACCTTCCTCCTGTCCATATACCAGCGAGGGAATACACCTCGCCCCAAGTGAAACTTGAGAAATATACACCGCACTCTAAACATAGTTTGGGTAATATAACACTGTACCCTAAGCTGATAACTTTGGTAATATATATATTGATATGGCTAAAAAATGGGGTTAAATCAGAACCGTCCAAATCAGGAACGAATCTTAAAGCTTAGGGGTAAAATAGTAATTTTACCTATTGTTGGGCCTGAAGCGGATACTGGATCTCTCCCTCAAAGATCCAATAATCCGCGAACGGGTCCACCCCAACTGGGTGCGGGTTTTAACCCGCAGCGAACCCGGTCCATTAGGATAGAATTAGGGTTTCTGATTAATCCTAATCAACAGCCCTGATTCATATCTATCCTTTCACTGGGAATTAGGGATTACATTCCTTATCTATACACAGGAATTACATGCCTAATTTGATCCCCTAAGACGCCTATAAATACCCCCCATCCATCTCCATTAAGAGGTAATCAATCTTTTGCCAGTTTTTGCGCTCTTTCATAATCACTTCTAATTACTGACTTGAGCGTCAGAGGGTTCGCCGGGAACAACCCCGGTGTCTCGCACTTTTTGTAGGTGTACGGCGGGAGCGACGGTCAAACTCCGGCGGAACAGGTAATCAGGTTTCCTATTCAAAGTTTTCCAAGAATCCACAAATTCTATCTGTTTGCCCCCACACCGAATTTAGCGGCAACAGATTGGCACCGTCTGTGGGAAACTAACGAATAGCAACCTCCCCTCTTCCCGTTGGTCAGATCTTCTCCAGCCATGCCTCCTAGGAAAGTCAGATCCAGAGGGTCCAACCGAGGATCCAACCCCGATCAGCAACAGGAAGTTCCCCCTCAGCCCGCTCAACAGCAGGGGCAACTTCTTCCTCAAGCGGAGGGCCCACTCCAACAGGACCAGCCCGCTCCTCAGAACCAACAACCTCCTAAGGGTCCCAATCCGCAGAAACAGCCCCTCCATCCGGACCACGTCTCCATCCACAACGCCTCTTCGGACTCTATGGCCTCCCATCATCCCTGAGCTTCCGATCTCCGCAACACCATCCTCAATCGGCAGAAGGATGAGGATCTTCGCCGCCGTCTGGATAAAAAGCAGGCCCGAGAGGGAACCTCCCGCCAACACCGTCCGGATGAGTGATCTCCTCACCGCCGAGAATACAGAAGGTCCCCTACCCGAAGGGGGCGGAGAGAGTCCCCTGAGCATTACAGAAGAAGGCCACACTCCCCTGCAGGTCGGCAACAGCCTAGGAATGATGAGGCACCCATCACCCGTGCCGAGTTCCAGCAGTTCCAAGCGACCGTCCTACAAGCTCTCAATCTCCGTCCTAACACCAATGCTCCAAAGATCCCCTCTCCTCCTCCGGTCCGAAGTCCTCGCCGACGGTCCCCAACTCCTCCTCCAGCTCCTAGCAATTCCCGGCATATGCCAAGTCCTCGCCGCTCCAGGAGCTATCGTCGTCGTAGCCCCCGCTCTCCCTCGTACGAAGACGAGTCTAGAGGCTCGGCTGATTACCGTCGAAGGGACGACGCTGTATACCGCCGTCTCCATGAGATGGAGAGGTGCTTAGGTCAGTTAGACCGAGAAGAAGAGCTTAGAGGAAGGAATCTTCGTCCTAGCATACCTCCTTTTTCCCGAACCATAATGGATGCACCTGTACCAATCGGCTTCAAGCCTCCTCAATTTGAGACCTACTTCGGGGAGACTGACCCCGTCGATCACATCGAGAGCTTCAAGACCCTAATGCTCATCCATCAAGCTTCCGATGCTCTGCTCTGTAAAACCTTCCCCGCAACTCTCAAGGGTCCGGCTCGAGAATGGTACTCTCGCCTTGCCCCATCCTCAATATTCTCCTTCGAGCAATTCGAGACCCTCTTCGTCACCCATTTTGTAAGTAGCCGTAGAACTGAGAAGACCAGCATCTCGCTACTGTACCTCCACCAGAAGAAGGGTGAGAAGTTGAGAGACTATGTGAAGAGGTTCACGGCTGAAGTCAGGTCCATAGCATCCCTCGACCAGTCGGTCGCTGCAGCAGCTTTTCAATCTAATGTCCTCAACTCCAACCTCCGCTCCTCCCTCGCCAAGAAGCCCCCACAAAACTTCTCTGACCGAACTTCTCTGACCTCCTCCTCAGGAGCGAAAAGTATATTCGAGCAAAAGAAGCTGAGCACCGCCCCAACTTGGAGGGGTCTTCCTCTGGGTCTAAGAGAAAGGGAACAGAAGAGGAAGGAGCCAAGAAGCTCCAGAAGGATAATGACGGTCAGCGCTGGCCTCCCCCTAGATTCGAGAAATTTACTCCTCTCACCACTAATGTCTCCACCATTCTAATGGAAGTTGAGAAGGAAGGGATCATACCTCCTGCTCCGAGGATGAACACCCCCACCAAGAAAAGGGATAAAGAGAAGTGGTGTCGTTATCACCGGGACCATGGCCACGACACCAATGATTGTCGGGCCTTGAAGAATGAGATAGAAGCCCTCATCCAGAGGGGGCAGCTGACCAGGTTCGTGAGGTAGGACCGAGCCGAACTTCCTCCCCCGCCTCGGGGGGCTAACAAGTGTCCAGAGCGCGATGAAATGCCCGACTTCGAAGAGGACCATGTCCTACACCTCATCCATGGGGGTCCAATGGGGGGCTCCTCCAACTCCTCTCGAAAGGCATTTATAAGAGAAGTCAATTCGGTCCGTACCACCCCTCCCCCTAAAGGCCTCGGAGTGCCCGTCACATTTTCAGATGAAGACCTCGAGGGCGTCCGAACCCCTCACTGTGACGCACTCGTCATCAACCTTCACATGGCAAACTTCAAAGTGGAGAGGATCTTAGTGGACAATGGCAGCTCCGTTAACATCCTCTTCCTCGCTGCTTTCAAAGGCCTCAAACTCTCCCGAGATAGACTCAAGCCCGTCGGTTACACGCTCCATGGGTTCACGGGAGTGCCAGTGACTATTGAGGGGGTGATCACCCTCGACGTAACTGCTAGCAAAACTCCTACTACCCGAATGGAGTCGATGGATTTTATGGTTGTGGATGTCCCTGCAGCTTACAATGTCATCCTAGGCCAACCCGGTCTAGCAGCTCTAGAAACCGTTCCTTCGGCGTACCATCTCAAGATGAAATTCCCCACCCGGGCCGGAGTGGGGAAGTAAGGGGTAATTAGGAAACAGGCCCGTAAATGCTACATGACCTCTACCCTCGGTCCAGTCCTCTCCCTAGAAACTCTGGAAATCCCCCAAGATATCGCCCGACCAACGTTCGAGCCGGTGGATGAGTTGGAGGAAGTGCTCTTTTCTGAGCATGATCCAAGCCGAAAGTTCGTTGTTAGCAAGACCCTCCCATCCGCCCTATGCTCCGACATAGTCCAGTGCATCCGAAGGAATCGAGACCTCTTTGCTTGGTCAGCTGCAGACATGCCCAGTATTTCTGAAGAACTCTTAGTCCACCACCTCAGTGTTCCTCCGGGGTCCAAACCCGCCCAACAGAAGAGGCGCAAGTTCGCCCCCGAGCGCCAACTAGCTATAAAAGAGGAGGTGGATAAGCTCTTGAAGGCCCGGTTCATACAGGAAGTAAACTATCCCGAGTGGTTGTCAAATGTAGTAATGGTGAAGAAGTCTAATGGAACTTGGAGGATTTGTATCGATTTTACCGATCTCAACAAGGCTTGCCCCAAGGACCCTTTCCCTCTTCCGAGTATAGACACTTTGATTGATGCCACCTCAGGGTCATGAACTCCTCAGCTTCATGGACGCCTTCTCAGGCCACAATCAAATTCGGATGTTCCCCCCGGATATCCCGAAGACCTCATTTGTGACCGACCAGGGCCTCTATTGCTACAGGGTTATGCCTTTCGGTTTGAAAAATACAGGCGCCACATACCAACGCCTCGTCAACAAGGTTTTCCAAGCTCAAATCGGCAGTAATATGGAGGTGTATGTTGACGACATGCTTGTAAAGAGCATCCGAGGTGCCAATCATGTGACCGACCTCCAGGAGGCATTTGATGTTCTGAGAAAGCACAACATGAGACTCAATCCGAACAAGTGTGCGTTCGGAGTCTCGTCAGGAAAGTTCCTCGGCTTCATGGTCAGCCAACGGGGAATTGAAGCTAACCCTGAGAAAATCAAGGCCATACTAGACATGGCCCCTCCCAAGAATGTTAAGGAAGTTCAGAGGTTAACAGGCTGCCTAGCCGCCATAGGGCGCTTTCTCTCGAAGTCCGGGGAGAAATGCCTCCCCTTCTTTAAGGCCCTCAGGGGGGCTAAAGGTTTCGAATGGGGTCAACAGCAACAGGAGTCGTTCGACCAGCTCAAAGCTTACCTCATCAATCCTCCCCTCCTCAGCAAACCAATTCCTAGTGAACCCCTCTACCTCTACCTGGCAGCCTCCGAACAGACCCTTAGTGCCGTTTTGGTAAGGGAAGAAGACCGGGCTTAAAAGCCCATCTACTATGTGAGCAAGGTGCTTCGGGATGCCGAGCTCCGCTATCCGAGAATAGAAAAGATGGCTTATGCCCTAGTGATGGCCGCAAGAAAACTTCGCCCGTACTTTCAGTCCCATTCTGTAGGTCGTCCTTACCGACCAACCGTTGAAGCAAGTACTCCACAAGCCAGAGACCTCGGGTCGCCTTATGAAGTGGTCTATCGAGCTGAGTCAGCATGATATAACATATCAGCCTTGGACCGCAATCAAGGCTTAGGCCCTAGTAGAATTCATAGTTGAAAGTACCATCCCCGAGTTTAGCCAAACGATGAAGGGACCACCTATCTGGTCGGTTTATGTGGATGGATCCTCCTGTAACGAGGGAAGCGGAGCCAGGGTCATTCTGGCAGGCCCAGATGACTTCATCCTCCAATACTCCCTCCGTATAAACTTCAAGGCCTCTAACAACGAAGCAGAATACGAGGCACTTATAGCCGGTCTTGGGATGGCCCGCAAAGCAGGGGCACAACGCCTCCAGATCTTTAGCGACTCTCAGCTAGTCGTAAATCAGGTCCTCGGCGAGTATGAAGCACGTGATGACAGGATGGTCAAATACTTAGCCAAGGTCAAGAGCCTCATGGCACTGTTTGAAGAAGCCCTCATCCAACGAATACCCCAGGAAGAAAATGCTCAGGCCGACGCCCTCTCCATACTAGCATCTTCCTCACTTTAAGGGCTCGAGCAGACCGTCTTGATAGAGGTCCTTCTGAAGCCAAGCATAGAGGACGAAACTTCCGACAATGGAGTCGCTGCCTGTCCTGCTTGAAGATAACTAGATGAAACCCCTCGTTGAATTCTTGAGGGACGGGCTCCTCCCCGAAGATCCTAAGGAAGCTCGAAAAGTGAGAACCCGTGCCGAGCATTACACATTAATCGGAGGTGTCCTATATAAACGCTCTTTCACACAGGTAGACGGCAGGCCGTACCTGAGATGCCTTTTCCCAGAGCAAGCCGAATATGCCCTGCAAGAGCTTCACGAGGGCATCGGCGGGGCACATTCGGGGTCCAGATCCCTGGCCCGCAAAGTGTTGAACTACGGATATTTCTGGCCCACTCTCTTGCAAGACACTGAACTACACGTTCGGCAATGCGTCTCTTGCCAAAAGTACTCCAACATCCGACGCCTCCCACAAGCTCCACTCACTTCCCTATCAAGTCCAATCCCCTTCGCAATGTGGGGGATGGATTTACTAGGGCCATTCCCACCAGTTCCCGACCAGTTTAAATTCTTAGTCGTGGCAATCGACTACTTCTCAAAATGGATAGAGGCCGAGCCCTTGGCCACGATCACCGAGAACAAGATAGTCCAGTTCTTTTGGAAGAGCGTAATCTGCCGATTCGGCGTCCCTCGGGTCCTCATAACAGACAACGAAACCCAGTTCACCGGGGCTGCCTTCCGAACTCTATGTGAAGACCTAGCCATCCAACACCGATTCTCCTCCGTCTTCCATCCCCAGTCGAATGGCCAAGTCGAAAATGCTAACCGACAGATCCTCTCCGGCATAAAGAAGAGGTTGGATAAATGTTCCAAAGGCTTATGGGTCGATCAGCTCCCCAACGTGCTGTGGAACTACAGCACCACAAAACGGACCCCCACAGGAGAGTCTCCCTTCAATCTCACCTATGGGTCCGAGGCTATGATTCCCCTAGAAGTCGGTATACCCTCTCCTCGTCTAATGGCCTATGAAGAAGAACAAAATGCCAGAGAGCTCCGAGCAAATCTAGACCTGATAGATGAGATCCGGGAAAGAGCTGCCATCCGACAGCAAAGATACCGAAGGAGGATAGAGTTGGCATACAATAAGAGAGTCCGTCCTACCGACCTCAAAGAAGGGGACCTTATCCTCAGAAAGTTAGCCATCTCGTTCCTAGGACAAAAAAGCAAATTGGCTCCAAATTGGGAGGGACCCTATAAGATCGCCAAAGAAGTTCGGCCCGGGACATACAGACTAGAAGACCTCGAGGGCAGAGAGATCCCCAGGACCTAGAATGCCGACCATCTTCTAAAATACCAAGAGAGAGCACCAACGCCTCTCTAAGTATTTTTAGGATGTCAAACCATTCCTCTCCTATCACTTGTACTGTTTTTCTTTTATTTTTCTCTTGTAATAACGGCTTGCAACTTTAAAAGCAGCCGACCACTAGTCATTAATAAAGAAAGCTTTTTCATATTATACTCCTGTAAAAATTGTTTACATCTCTCTGCTTTTACTCTTCACTCTAACGATGGTTCGGAGTCCAACACTTGGCTCGATTCTACTTTGCAAGTTCGCTCCTAAGCGAGCTAGAAGTAGTTCGCCATTCGGAATTGCTCCCACAACCGTTGAACCACTCTAACGATGGTTCAGAGTCGAACACTTGGCTCGATTCTACTTCGCAAGTTCGCTTCTAAGCGAGCAAGAGGTAGTTCGCCATTCGGAATTGCTCCCACAACCGTTGAACTACTCTAACGATGGTTCGGAGTCCAACACTTGGCTCGATTCTACTTCGCAAGTTCGCTTCTAAGCGAGCTAGAGGTAGTTCACCATTCGGAATTACTCCCACAACCGTTGAACTACTCTAACGATGGTTCGGAGTCCAACACTTTGCTCGATTCTACTTCGCAAGTTCGCTCCTAAGCGAGCTAGAAGTAGTTCGCCATTCGGAATTGCTCCCATAACCGTTGAACTACTCTAACGATGGTTCGGAGTCCAACACTTGGCTCGATTTTACTTCGCAAGTTCGCTCCTAAGCGAGCTAGAAGTAGTTCGCCATTCGGAATTGCTCCCACAACCGTTGAACTACTCTAACGATGGTTCGGAGTCCAACACTTGGCTCGATTCTACTTCGCAAGTTCGCTTCTAAGCGAGCTAGAGGTAGTTCGCCATTCGGAATTGCTCCCACAACCGTTGAACTACTCTAACAATGGTTCGGAGTCCAACACGGCTCGATTCTACTTCGCAAGTTCGCTTCTAAGCGAGCTAGAGGTAGTTCGCCATTCGGAATTGCTCCCAGAACCGTTGAACTACTCTAACGATGGTTCGGAGTCCAACACTTGGCTTGATTCTACTTCGCAAGTTCGCTTCTAAGCGAGCTAGAAGTAGTTCTCCATTCGGAATTGCTCCCACAACCGTGGAACTACTCTAACGATGGTTTGGAGTCCAACACTTGGCTCGATTCTACTTTGCAAGTTCGCTTCTAAGCAAGCTAGAAGTAGTTCGCCATTCAGAATTGCTCCCACAACCGTCGAACTACTCTAACGATGGTTCGGAGTCCAACACTTGGCTCGATTCTACTTCGCAAGTTCGCTCCTAAGCGAGCTAGAAGTAGTTCGCCACTTGGAATTGCTCCCACAACCGTTGAACTAATCTAACAACGAGTTCGAAGTCCAAACACATGGTTCGGCTCAGCTCCGCAAAGCTCGCTCTTAAACGAGCTAGGGGAGGGTCACCCATATGAAGGAAGATTTGCTTCTGATTTTGAGTAGTTGTCAAAAGTTGGAAAAGTTATACTTATCAATTTGTCAACCATTACAGCACTCAAACATCGGGAACAAAACAAACTTTTCTTATTAAGGGCCCGGACCGAGCCGACACCACAACGAGATTTTTTTTACAATAATTTGAAAAGCATAATACAACTTATTCAGTGCTTCTTCGGAAGGGGAACGCTTCGGTTCAGAGACACGCGAGGGCGATGTCGCCTCGCTCCTGAGCTCGACTCTAGACCTACGAAGCGAGATCCCCCTTCGTCACTAGTTCTAGCGGTGGCCCCAACCGAGGCCCTACTAGAAGAAATAGCTACGGCACTCTGAGCATCTGCTGGGCTTCGCCTAACAGCAGGCAAGCGAGTCGCAAGTTCGTAAAAAGTGATCCCTCTTTCGCTCTCCTCGCGGGTGCATGACGTGTTGCGAATTGGCCCTTATAGGCTGAGTTTTAGCGAAGCAATCTCCTCCTCTAGCTCGATGATCCTATCTCTTAGGATCTCGTCCGCCTCTGATGTTTTCAGACGAGGAAGTTTAGACGAGCCTGCGACATTAGTATTATCAGCCACTACGCGACGAAGATGAGTCACTTCGATACCTCTATCGATCGTGATCCACCTTAATTTGTCGATTCTGGCCAATAACTCGTCGCGCTCGGACATCAACATCCCCACCTTCGAAGCTAACTCCTCTTCTTCGGCTGAGTGTTCTTTTATTTTCACCTCCAATTGACGGATCTCCGCCAGCAGTTCACTATTTCTCGCTTCGACATCAAAGAGGCCCTTACGAATCAGCTCTACCTCGCCTTCGAGAGGCGTCTTTCGCGACTGCTTCCGCAGTTGCTTTAACTCACTTAAATACCCTCTCGTTGTTGCTTTGATTTCTTCCAAATTCAAGAAGTCATAAAACACTTCGTTCCGATTGCGAGAAAGAGCCTCCTTCATTTTCTTTAACTCAGTGCGGAGGTAGGAGACCTCAGTAATTGAACCAAACTCAACCTGAAAAGCGGAGAAATATCAAGAGAAATCTTCGACACATAGAGATGCAGTCCGAGCAAAAAGAGTTTACAAAAGTTTCATAATCCTCAGCCAAAACCTCACCAAAGTTTTCATTGAAATCCAAGAGTTTACAAAAGGCGGTGGCCAGTCCGCAGTTAGGCGTTACAAAAAAAAAGAAAAGAAAAACAGAGCAGAAGACGACAAAGTCAAGGGTCGACCTCGTCAACGGTCGACACGGTTACAATTGCACGACCAGCACCATCCTCGTCCTCGGCATTCTCGCCCTCCGGCCTTGGCGCGAGCATGGACAAGGGCATCTCTTCCTCGCCCTCCACAGAGTCGAAGAAATAGTAGTCCGAGACGTCAAACCCGAGGTTCCGAGCGACGATGTGCTTCAGGGCACGGCCATAGGCCTCCTCCATGTTCGACAGCATGTGAGCTTCGACCTCGTCCCGAACCGCCTTCTCTGCGGCTGCCACCTTCAAAGCTTGCTCGTTCAGGGCTTCCTCCGTCGCCTTCCGAGCCTCAGACAATTCCCCTTCAAGCCGAGCCCTCTCCTTCTCAAGGGCCTCGACCTTGGAGGCTTCGGCGGCCGAGCTCCTCAGCGCTTCGGCAAGCTGAGCTTTCAAGCTGCCGACTTCGGCCTCGAGCGATGTAGAACGCAGCTGCTCGGCCTCCAGCTCCCTCACCGCTCTGGACCGTTCACGGTCATTCAGAATTGTCATCTCCTTCTCCTTGCTCTCAAATTCCTCGAGCAAGTGGTTGAAGTGGCAGAGGGTCTACAGGCAATATGTGAAGCTGTCAAAAACGAGCACAAAAACTTGGAAAAATTTTCAAGAAAGTAATTCACTACTTACCGACATAGTATTCCGAGCGATCTGCATCGCAGCGTCACCAACTTCACGAGCCTTCAACGCTGCTCGGTCTTTGGGGGTCGGCAGGTGTTTCACCGCCTGCATACAAATGTTTCCGTCCCCCAAGAACCCGTCGACCTTCATCACCCTCCAGTCGGGGACGAAGATGCGCTTGTGCTCCTCGGTCAAAATCCGCTCTGCCTCGGCAGTAAGTGGCGGAACGTCGAGAGCCAACAGCGCACCGATGTTGAATGCTCCCCAGGAAGACCCCGGAGCATCCGTTTGCGCCGGCGGGGTCGGCACATCCGAGGTTGGTAAGACGGTCGGCTCGACAAGCTCTTTCTCGGTCTCGGCCTGAGAAGCCTCAATAACCGGGCGCTCGAGGGTCGGAGAAACCGGGGGTACCTTGGGCGCTCGGCCGCCTTGAGGTCCGGACACGGTCCTCTTCCTCTTCCTCGTCTCCTGCTCCCTTGCCGCTCGGGCCTTCGCCATCAAGCCTTTGTAATCCATGCCGGAAGATTCTGCACAAACCGGGCGAAGAGAGTTAGAAAAAATTTCAAGGAAAAACTTCAAAGAAAAAACTAGTACAGAAGAGGCCTACTGGGGTCGATCGGACTAAGACCCCCTCAGAACAATGCCTCCTCCGTAATGTCCTTCCAGGTGAGGGTCGGAAGGCCGAGCAACTTCTCCACGACCTCGGCTTCCTCATTGCTGAGCACGGGCTCTTTCTTCACACGTTTCGGAAGACCTTCCCTCAACCACACCGTCGGTATCGCCCACGGCTCAGGAGCTTGGACGAGGAGGTACTTTTCCTTCCAGTGCTTGATCGAGTCCGGGTTTTCGATCAACTTTACGCCCTTCCTCGGCGAGAGGTAGAACCTCTGCTCGTTCTTGCTAGGTTGGCAAGGTCGGTAGAGACTCCGAAGGACAAACAAGTTCGGCTCGGCGCCGACCTCCTGACACTGAAGAACAAACGCCATCACATGCCGCCACGTGTTCGGCATCAGCTGAGCCGGACACAGGCCGTAACACTGCAGCACCTGCACCACGAAAGGGTGCAGCGGCAGACGAAGTCCGGCATTCAGTGAGTCGGCGAGAAAAACACAAATATCGGCCGAGGACGAGGTGCATGCTCGAAAGCCGGGGCCGGGGAGCAAAAGTCCGTACTCTGCTGGGATTTGGAACCCACTCCGGATCCGAAGCAGATCCGCCTCGGTCAGCACCGAAGAGATATGATCCACCTCGGAGGTTTCCCTCGGCTCGTTTTCCTCGATTGATTGGGTTGTGCCCTGCGTCACCTTCTCCAGCAATTCTCCAGTGTAGCTCCGCACACCGCCGACGCTGGATAGAACGCTCGGTTGCCGACCCAGTTCCCCTGCTCTCTTCGGATGCTCAATAATGGTTTCCACACCCTTGCCCTTGTTAGACCGGGCCTCAACTTCTGGAGTGGCTCGGCAACCTCCCCGACTGTTTTTAGCCGAACCAAAGTCCCTTCGGTCGGCTCCACGGCCTTCTTCCCTTTATCTTTGCTCGGCCTGACCACTCGACTGACGCCTATGTCCGAGGGGGGGGTCTCATCCGTGGAAGATAACTTAACCATTTTTACAAAGATGGGGAAAGGGGACTGACCTTGAAGTGACTATTACGGCCGGAAAGATCACCGGAGAATAAAACGCCTGGCCGCGACAGCTAGTAGCGCCGCTCGAGAGCTAACAGCCTCGCTTGCAAGTAAAAATCAAGAGTGAGAAAGTGAAAGTGAGAAATGAGGTGAAGTGTTGAGGGGTGAAAACTTATAGTGAAAACGGCGCCTCTTGGGCTTTGTAACGTAAAGGCGCGACTCTTGGGCCTCCCTTGAACCGTTACAAAAGCCCAAACGGCTAAGTAATGAAGAGAGACGACTGATGGCAAAGGGAGCGACGTTTCGACCCCCTAAGTAAGGCTGCTCGGCACTCCACATCCAACGGCTGAGATCGCCCCACGTCCCTCGGATCGAACAGCCAAGCAACAGGCGATCCGAGCCGTATCGCTCGGATTCCGAGCAAGTGCCAATCCGAGCCACAAAATGGAGAAAACCCACTTTCTCCTCAAGATTCGCGCTAGATTTCGATCAGACGGCCCAGATCATGCCAGCGTCACCAAACGACAAGATAGTGTTTTCTTGGGAACCGTGCCTGCCTCGAGATCTGCGCCAACATCCAACGGCTGAGATCGCCCCACGTCCCTCGGATCGAACAGCCGAGCGACAGGCGATCCGAGCCATATCGCTCGGATTCTGAGCAAGTGCCAATCCGAGCTACGAAATGGAGAAAAACAACTTTCTCCTCAAGATTCGCGCTAGATTTCGATCAGACGGCCTAGATCATGCTAGCGTCACTAAACGACAAGATAGTGTTTTCTTGGGAACTGTGCCTGCCTCGAGATCTGCGCCAACATCCAACGACTGAGATCGCCCCACGTCCCTCGGATCGAACAGCCGAGCGACAGGCGATCCGAGCCATATCGCTCGGATTCCGAGCAAGTGCCAATCCGAGCTACGAAATGGAGAAAAACAACTTTCTCCTCAAGATTCGCGCTGGATTTCGATCAGACGGCTCAGATCTTGCCAGCGCCACTACACGACAAGATAGTATTTTCTTGGAAACTGAGCCCGCATCGAGATTCGCGCCAAGATCCGACGGCTCAGATCGCTCCACGTCGCTCGGCATTCTGAACTGAGTGACAGGCGATCCGAGCCATTTGCGTGAGGGTAAAACCGAGCTATATCGCTCGGATTCCGAGCAAGTGCCAATCCGAGCTACGAAATGGAGAAAAACCACTTTCTCCTCAAGATTCGCGCTAGATTTCGATCAGACGGCCCAGATCATGCCAGCGTCACTAAACGACAAGATAGTGTTTTCTTGGAAACCGTGCCTGCCTCGAGATCTGCGCCAACATCCAACGGCTGAGATCGCCCCACGTCCCTCAGATCGAACAGCCGAGCGACAGGCGATCCGAGCCATATCGCTCGGATTCCGAGCAAGTGCCAATCCGAGCTACGAAATGGAGAAAAACAACTTTCTCCTCAAGATTCACGCTGGATTTCGATCAGACGGCTCAGATCTTGCCAGTGCCACTACACGACAAGATAGTGTTTTCTTGGAAACTGAGCCCGCATCGAGATTCGCGCCAAGATCCGACGGCTCAGATCGCCCCACGTTGCTCGGCGATCCGAACTGAGTGACAAGCGATCCGAGCCACTCGCCCGAGGGTAAAACCGAGCTATATCGCTCAGATTCCGAGCAAGTGCCAATCCGAGCCACGAAAGTGAAGAAAAATGCTGCCGAGCGTCCCCGACCGTTGGATCATCACGAAATTCGCGCCTCGAATGATCGACAATCCAGATTGCGCCACGTCCACTAAACGACAAGATAGTGTTTTCTTGGGAACCGCGCCAGTCTCAAGATTCGCGTCAAGATCCAACGGCCCAGATCGCTCCACGTCACTCGGTATTTCGAGCCGAGCGACTGGCGATCCGAGCCACTTGGGCGGAGGAAGAGCCGAGCCACTTCGCTTGTATTCCGAGCAAGTGCCCATCTGACCCACAAAAGCGAGAAAAATACTGCCGAGCGACTTCGTCCGTCCGATCTTCCAGAATTTCGCGCTCGCTCGAGATCAACGGTTCAGATCGCGCCACGCAATAATTTGGTATTTTATTTATCAAAATCGTTTTATTTACTTAAAAAATTGCGAAAAAATGATTAAAAATTCGGAAAAATTAGTTAAAAATACTAGGAAATAATTATAAAATCGGGGAAATATTTTTGAACCCCCGAGTGGATAATTATCGCCTAGGACTATTTATTAAGACCCCCGAACGACGAATCGACGCTTCGCAAAAATTAAGTAAATATTACGAAAAAGTAGGTAAAAATCACCAAATAACCAGAAGAGCTCCAGATCAACTTGGAACGCAACCAACTCAAAAAATGACCATACTACCCCCTGCAAAGATTCAAAACCTTCCATTTGGACTCCGATACAACTCCGCTAGCCATTAAAACAGTAAAACTACTCTTCAAAGGCTGATCAAGCTCAGTCTTCGGGAGTGGGGGGCTCGTGATATGGCTAAAAAATGGGGTTAAATCAGAACCGTCCAAATCAGGAACGAATCTTAAAGCTTAGGGGTAAAATGGTAATATTACCTATTGTTGGGCCTGAAGCGGGTACTGGATCACTCCCTCAAATATCCAATAACCCGCGAAACGGGTCCACCCGAACTGGGTGCGGGTTTTAACCCGCAGCGAACCCGGTCCATTAGGATAGAATTAGGGTTTCTGATTAATCCTAATCAACGGCCCTGATTCATATCTATCCTTTCACTGGGAATTAGGGATTACATTCCTTATCTATACACAGGAATTACATGCCTAATTTGATCCCCTAAGATGCCTATAAATACCCCCCCCCCATCCATCTCCATTAAGAGGTAATCAATCTTTTGCCAGTTTTTGCGCTCTTTCATAATCACTTCTGATTACTGACTTGAGCGTCGGAGGGTGCGTCGCCAGGAACAACCCCAGTGTCTCGCACTTTTTGCAGGTGTACGGCGGGAGCGACGGTCAAACTCCGGCGGAACAGGTAATTAGGTTTCCTATTCAAAGTTTTTTAAGAATCCACAAATTCTATCTGTTTGCCCCCACACCGAATTTAGCGGCAACATATATATATATATATATAACACCACATCCAATCTACCGTGAATTCGTGCCAGGCAGGTAGTTTCCACCATTTCCATAGAAATAGCCGACGAAAGTTTCTTTACACGATACCAAGGTAAAGATACTTGCATTCCATCCCTACATTTACTTTCACCATATACTTACCGTGAAAACCTGTTAATACATAAGATGTAATTACTAGTCTGTAACCAACATACCATATCAACACCTTACCCGATATACCGTGGAGTCGTGCCAAGGCAGGTAGTTCCCACCATTTCTATAGAAATAGCGAGCTGAAGTTCCTTGACACGATACCAAGGCGAACTAATCACAAGTTATATCTGGTTTTTACTTTAATATTCATTCTCATCTCATACTACAACTTACTGTACTCTTCATTCCCATCTCTTAATACAATTTACCTTACTTTACATTTTTACGTCATAATACATCTTACTTTATTTTTCATTTTCACCTTATAATACAACTTACTTTACTTTTCATTTTCACCTCATAATACAACTCTCTTTACTTTTCATTTTCACATCATAATACTCATTTTATTAGTTTGTCCACCAATGCCCACATAATCATCAAACTGAAGCCGAGTAAAACACGCAGATTGATGCTCACACAGTCTTACACGTCCGAGGCTACGTCTTCCTTCTGGCCCTATACCAGCGAGGGAATACACCGCACCCCAAGTGAAACTTGGGTAATATACACCGCACCCCGAAACATAGTTTGGATAATATAACACCGCACCCCAAATAAACTGGGTAATATAACACCACACCCCAAACATAGTTTGGGTAATATAACACCACATCCAGATAAAATGGGTAATATAACACTGCACCCCAAACATAGTTTGGGTAATATAACACCGCACGCAAAACATAGTTTGGGTAATATACACAGCACCCAAGATAAAATGAGTAATATATACCGGACCCCAAGCCGATAACTTGGGTAATATAACCCCGCACCCAAAACATAATTTGGGTAATATAACACCGCACCCTAGATAAACTGGGTAATATAACATTGCACCCCAAACATAGTTTGGGTAATATAACATCGCACCCCAAACATAGTTTGGGTAAAATACACCATATCCCAGATGAACTGGGTAATATATACTGGACCCCTAGCCGATAACTTGGGTTATATAACACCGCACCCCAAACATAGTTTAGGTAATAGAACACCGCACCCTAAGCCGGTATCTTGGGTATTAGGAGGTCTAGCCCAAACCCCCATGATTCTATAGACACTGATAAACAAAAATCTCTGTTTACCATACTTTAGCCACATAACTATCTCATGTCATTCAAACACACCCATGCGAGTGCAAATAAAACATGCATCCCATTAATAACATTAATTAAGATCTATTCATTGATAAAACACGGTTGTATAGCACATTAATTATATACTCAATTTATCATGTGAAATATGCACCCACCTATAATCAATATCTCCTATCACCTTTACCTCATACACCATGCCATGTATCTCATCATATTATCACATCATATGATCACATATCATATATACACCGTGTCATGTATCTCATCATATCATCATATATAATTCCCCATTATCACCTGCGTATCATACATACACCATGCCATTAATCACATCATAATATCATATATAAATCCAATTCATCACCAAAAACACCAAACATTCAAAATCACGCTAAAGCACCACATAAACACAAAAAATTCAACTATTAAAATTCCATATTCTCCATAAATTAGTCATCTGACCATACCCTAACATTTTACCGCAACATAAAATATATCTAGTAGGATCAAAATCACTTGACGAACCGATAGGAATACACCCCACGCTCGCTCAGTCGCCAATAAAAATTCGCTTTCTTCACCTATTAATAAAATTATAGAACCCATTAGCCATAAACTTAAAACACACTAGGTTGGGTCTTGGAGGTGATTTTCAGCCAAGAAGAAAGAAAGGAAAGGAAAAGAAAATGGAGGATGGCATTTTTGTAAATTTGCGGGGTTTTAAATAATAAGGGGTTAGGGTTATGGACTTAAGCCCAAAATCAAATAAAAAGTTACAATTCAAGGGTTGTTTTCAACTCCGAACTCCAAAAATTTCAACTTCTTTCTATGATCAAGTAACTCCTTCAAATTATCAATTATCCAACCCGCTATTACATACGTAAGCCAAGGAAAAATATCTCGTTAAATCGAAATCGTCTCCTCCGAGAAAACTCACCCTAAAACTCCCATATCTCAGATTTTTCCCGTTTAACCCCGAACATCCAAAATAAAACAAATTAATGCAAGAAAATATATTCAAAATCATAGTTAAAAGAAACAAAATCATATAAAATCATATATTTAAGGATTTTTAAAAAGATAGGTGTTACACACCGCCACGTCCAGTTCCTCAGTGGCCTTCGACGGCTCCGCCCTTCCTCTATCAGCCACCGCCTTCAACTCCTTCTCCTCCTCCGCAACACGTCTCAATAGGTGGCCAAAGTGACAAGTAATCTGTGAGAAGGGAATAATTTGAATTAAGAAAAGAAAGATAACTACTACTACAAAAAGACTAATGCATGAAAGGAACTACAAACGAGACAAGACATACCGACATGGCGACTCGACAAATCTCTAAGGTGGAATCACCAACAGAACCCGCAGCCAGTGTAGCCATGTCCTTGGGGGTCACGAGATGATGGATCGCCTGCATACAACTCGCTGAATCCCTTAGGAAGCCATCGTGCCTCCTAACCTGCCAATCTGGAACAAAAATCATCTTGAGCTCGTTAGTAAGGATCGCATTAGCTTCCTCGGTGATCGAAAGAGCCTTGAGCGCCAAAGAAGAAGCCAATGAGAAGCCACTGGAAGTAGGAGTAGTTGAGGAAGCGGGCGGAGATCCCAGCTCCTCCGCTGGAGTCGTGCTCGCCGAACTCTTAGCGATCTTCAAAGGTGTGGACCACTAAATGTTCTCTTACTCTTCTTTTCATTGGGGATTTGACCGCTCAACTCTGACCACCTCACCACAATCACATTAAAATCCTTGTCAGCCGCCTCTGCAATAGAAACATGAAGTATTAAGACGACAAAAAAAGAGAAGTTAACCAAGTCAAACAATTGACCATGTCCAAATAGCCACGTGGCCACCATCTCCTTGCTACCTGGCGCCACATCACAGGCCACGTCAGATCGGGGGATGCCTCCAAGCAATTCTCTCCGGACAAGAACGAGTGCAAAAATGTGCCACGTGGCCACCACGTAGGCGGCTCAGCACCACATGGCACAAAATCGAATGCCACGGTGGGTCAGGGTCACACACCGAGCATAAGTGCCCCCGACCAGAATGTACGAACCAACGGTCCTGATTTCCTCCTGATCCGGGCCCGAGTGATCAACAACCCAGATCGAATCAGGTCAACGGTCAATGGTCAAAACACCACTTGGCGTCACTACAGCGTGCCACGATGGGTTGGGGTCACGCACTGAGCAGAAGCACCCCCAACCAGAATGAAGGAACCAACAGTCCTGATCTCATCCCGATTTGCGCCCGTGTGATTAACGACAAGATCGATCAGGTTAACGGTCAATGGACAAAATGCCACGTTGCATCACCGTAGCGTGCCACGATGGGTCGGGGTCACGTACCGAGCAGAAATACCCCCGAACACAACGGGCGTGTTTTCCGTCTGATCTCCTCAATCATTGTGCGAAAGCGTGATCAACGACTGAGATTAATCAGTCAACGAAAATTAGGAATCAGGTCAATGGTCAACATTGACTAGTCAACGCCACGTGGCATCACCGTAGTGCGCCACGAGGGGTCGAACGTAGCCCTCGAGCAGATGCGCCCCCGTGCAGAATGAACGTGTCTGCCGTTAGCTCTCCTTGATCTTTGCGTCGCCCCATGATGGACGCCTGAGATTTAACAGGTATTTTTAAAATTAATTCCTTTGTTTAATTATTAAATGAGATTAATTATTAAAATTATAAACAAAAATAATTAAAATTTTGAAAAATTTAATAATTCTAAAAATAATTATTAATTCAGAAAATATTTTATTATTCTAGAAAATTAATTACTAATTTAGAATAATTAATTGAAAAATCCAAAACTAATTTTTAAAATTCGAAAATTGAATAAAATTTTAGAAAAATGAATAAATTTGGTAACAAATCTGAAAAATTATGGAAAAGTAACAAAAATTCCAGAAAATTCTAAAAATATTTTGGGTATTTTACAAACTGAAAATAACACTTTTACACTTCGAGAAAGATTCAAACGTCCCCGAAAACTATGATAAGTTCTGTAAACCATTAAAAACGTGCGAACTACTCCTCAAAGGCTGAAAAACTCAATTGTGGGGAGTGAGGAGCTTGTAATATGGGTAAAAATAGAACCAAATCCGAACCGTTCAAATCGGACAAGAATTTTAAAGCTCTCAGGAGAAAAATGGTAATTTTCACTAGAAACGAGTTCGTAAACGGGAATTGGCAACTTTCAAGCCCAATAACCCAAAATAAATATGTCTAATTGGGTTGTCCTAACAGCTCAACACAAATGAGTCCATGATTATTTAAATATGAATTAAACTCATAATTATCCATAAGAGACGGTTCAAAAACTATATCTCTTTTCACGAGAAGAGTTTAAACTCATTCTCCACAACCACCCTTATCTCTTCATGAAAAAGAGATAACCATTTCAATCCAAAAACATCAGGAAGTAAAGATAAATCCTTATTTTGAAACTGACCCCAAAGCGACTATAAATACCCTATGACCTCTACTGAAATCAAGTAATCAGTCTTTTTCCACCAAAAGCTCTCATATTCTTCTGAGTTCTGACTTGAGCGTCGGAGAGTCCGTCACCGGGGTCAACCCCGGTGTTTCAGACTTTTGCAGATCAATCGGAGCAACTGTCACTGCACAAATCAGATCCAACTGTCCAAACGAGTCAGATTATGGAGTCAACATCACTTGGAAATAGTCAACATCACAGAAAGTCAAAAAGGTCAGATTTTTATTTGTTTCTAAAGTATTCACAACATCTGTTTGCTCCAATAAAGAAATTAGCAACAATAATTTGGATAATAACTTGTTTTGCCCGTCAATAAATAAATAGCAAAACCAACAAAAAAATTAAAACTCCGATTTTAGAATGTTGCCAAAAATGTAGAAAATATTGACAAAATGAATAAATAAAGGAACAAAACTATAAACCACTGAAGATTTGTTAGGTATGGGGAAGGAAGTGGAAATATCAGATGCGGAAGACTGTTTTGTATATTGAAGAGTTGAGAACTACAACATGTATTCGGAAGGCTACAACATGTGTTCGAAAGACGTAGAAATACAAAAATACCAAATTAAACAAATAAATAAATCTAAAGATTTAGGTGCAACTCTCTCATCTCAGACTTGTGCACATGTACGATCGGACCATCATGTCTATGACGAAAATAATCATAAAGTATGACGTATAATCCTCAACATCTGTAATATTATAATGGGAGAAGGCCTTAGTGTCATTTGTAAATGTTTTGTCATTCTACCAACCCGAGCAATACACGTGCATAAAACGGGGCCGAAATGGGAACATCAAAGGGGTCCAACGATCAGGTCTCCTAGGGCCTGATCCCCCGCAGGCCAAATCGCAGAAGGTCCAACTCTCTCAGGAAGCGAAGGGAGTCACCCCAGCGTCGTCAAGGAAGAAGCCGCTCTCCAGGTGGCCAACCCGCCCCTCGGGACCACCGAGAGCAGGAGGCCCCTATTACAAGGGTAGAGTTCCAGCAATTTCAAGAGGCGGTCCTGAAGGCTTTCAATGTTGCTCCTGACCGCGGACATTGGGCTCCCAGTCCTCAACCTGCCCCAAGCTATCTGTGCCGAACTCCCAGTCCTCAACCTGCCCCGAGCTATCGTCATCGCACCCCAGTCCCCTTCCGCGCGAGGACGAGTCCCGGGCCTCAGCAAGGTATGACCGGAGGAAAGATTCGGTCTACCGCTGTCACCACGAGATGGAGAGGCGCCTTGGCCGACTGGACAGAGAAGAAGAGCAACAGAGAAGAAGAGCAACGGGCAAGGAATTTTTGCCCCAGCAGGACTCCATTCTCCCAGACTATAATAAAGGCACCAGTCCCAGATAACTTTAAGCCTCCTCATTTTGAATCATACAACGAGGAGTCCGACCCCACTGACCACATCGAGAGTTTTAAAACTCTCGTGATGATACACCAGGCGTCGGACGAGCTTCTTGCAAAACTTTTTCGGCCATGCTGAAAAGGCCTGCAAAGGAATGATACTCACGTCTAGCTCCGGCCTCCATCTTCTCCTTTGATCAGCTCGAAGGCCTCTTCCTGACTCACTTCGTGAGTAGCCGCGAGTTGAAAAAACAAGCACCTCTCTGCTATTGCTTCATCAAAGAAATGGCGAGCGGTTAAGAGACCATGTCAAACGTTTCACTGCGGAGGCCAGATCCATCGCCTCCTTGGACCAATCTGTGGCCTCCGCCGCCTTCCAATCTAGTATCGCTAACGACAGCCTCAGAGCATCCCTTGCCAAGAAGCCTCCTCGGGATTTCTCAGAACTCTTGCTCAGGAGTGAGAAATACGTATGAGCGGAAGAAGCACTCTCCCTTCCCACTCTTGAGGGATTGTTGTAGCGCCCCGAATTTCTAAATATAAAACTTAGAAAAGACGCGGCACTTTCCCAGCGATCCACTTCAATGTAACAATATACATAGACCAAAACTCAAATCATTTTATTCCAAAATCTTATTACAATAATCTTTAACATTGCAGCGGAAATACAAACACCTTGAATTAAACAATTCTTTTTTTACAACACTTTTCTTACAACAATTACACAAGGCTCTATTATAATCACTCATACTCTCTAAAGCTAACCCAAGCATCCAAGCCTCCAATTCTAAGCAACCTGCAACATGTGAGGCTAGAGTTGAACCCTAACCCCCAAAAACTACGGGGTCAGCCATAAATGGTGTGAGTGACATAAACAACAAACATAAACAAACAAATAAACATAAGCAACATGTACTGAACAAAATACATAAACTGAACATGCAATCTGAAACAAGAACGATAGGCCAGTACATGCGTGAAACCAAGTCGAGAAACAACACCAACGATCAAGTGTCCATCAATCAATTACTCTCAAAATATGTACAGCTCAACTGTACGGTACAGTCGACTGTCTTAGGAACCAGTCGACTGATCCGAGCAAACAATAATCCTCACATCTCAGAGTATGTCCAACTGTCAACAATTCTCAGTACCACAATGTGTGTCCAACAATCGATCACCAATAATGCCATAGATCGGATATCCATATATCCATCTACAAAACTAGAGATAAGGTATAGATCGAATACGAACCCGGTATGCCAAGATACCGACGAACATATCCATCTACAAACAAACTAAGAGGGTATAGATCGAATACGAACCCGGTATGCCAAGACACCGACGAACATATCCATCTACAAACAAACTAAGAGGGTATAGATCGAATACGAACCCGGTATGCCAAGACACCGACGAACATATCCATCTACAAACAACTAAGAGGGTATAGATCGAATACGAACCCGGTATGCCAAGACACCGACGAACATATCCATCTACAAACAAACTAAGATAACAAGAACCCTCAAGATCATGAAATCCCATCAGAACCAGTCGACTTATGCTATAATAGGTCGACTTCCCCGAGAACCAATATCCAAGATTATAACAAGTGCAGTAAGTCGGCTTAATCAACCATCAGTCGACTTACCCGAAACAATTATCAATAATTCTCAAGAAACAATCCAAGTGCTAATCAGTCGACTTAACAAATCATCGGTCGACTATCCCAACGAGAAACTCAATACTTTACAAACAAAATACTCAGCAGACCAGTCGACTGAATAGGGTCTCAGTCGACTGTCCCGAGCAAATCCTCAAAAGACTGAATGTACAAGAGTAGAGTCGTACCAGTTGACTGATACATAGCCCCAGTCGACTGTCGGCCTACAGATCTCACAAATAAGGTTTGAAATCAATAATCAATACTGGAGCCTATCTCACTACCAAATCTCTTCCTCAACTCCAATCTAATCCGATCCGTAATCTCAAGATCCAGGGATTCATCCATCCAATTCCTTATTTTCATAAACATAATCAAATCTTAACATGTTTCAAGCAATCAAGAATTGTCAATCGAGATCTACTAATCTATCATAGATCTCACATGTATATTACGAATAACAACCATGGCATCAATTTCATACAAAATACGAAAATATCAAACAAAACAGCATGCAAATCATTCACATAAACAAAACAAGTCTATATCACTCACCTTTTAGAATCAAGAAGAATCCACAAAAAGCCTTCCTTTGCTAGATCCAAGAACTTCTTCTCCAATCACCAAGAAAATAGTAATATATTAAATCTGGAGTTGTGCAGCGAATGACGGCTGCACACCCTCTTTTATACAGGCCGGGATTGAAGAAATTAGGGTTTTGAAGTACTTTTGCAAAATAGTCCCTTTTCCAATTTATTACTTCACATATATAACCTTCCTTAGTCAAAATAGGTTAAATAAATCAAAACTAAATAAAATCCTTTTACCTCAAAGTTTTCCAACAATCCAGCACGGTCCAGAGATAAGAAAATCCCGGATTTACACTCAGGGTGGCGATTTTGCACAAAAGCCCTCCCTTTTGTAATATTTGCAAATACCTCATAAAATATTTATAAAAATCTAGAAAAATCAGAAATAATATCTAGTAATACATATTCTATTTCCAATAAAAATATTTGACTTTTACCTTCCAGAAAAACCTTTGCACAAAGATCCAACATAAATCCTACATTTGCAAAAACACCCTTTTTGTTTAAATCTTCGCCAAATCGACTTTAAATAAATTTCAAATATATTTAAATTCAAATGATGACCATGGAGAACCAAAATATCAGTAAAAACAAATTTTCATAGTTTATTTAAGATCCAAACGACTTTTTACATAAAAGCCCCTCTCTTTCGAGATATTTGTAAAAATAGTTTCTTTATTCAGAAAAATCCCAAAATTTAGAATACACTCCATAATAAGTATGAAAACTTATTAAAAATATCAAATTGTATATTTACATCAAAATTATTTGCACGTGTTCCGCACGTGTTCCAAAGATAATCTTTTAGAAAATATCAATTGGTTCCTCAAAATTCATTTAAATCCATTTTCAAATAATTAAAATAATATTTGAAAATACGGGGTTCTACATTACTCCTTCCTTAGAAGAGTTCTGTCCTCAGAACTACGGCTAATGAGGTCCAAAACAAACCCACTAGTAAAGGTTGAAAACTCAAGAATAGAAACACCATTTTGGAAATACAGTCACACCAAAGAATGCATTCTAACAAAACAAATTCATCACACAAAATAAGCACAATCATGCAAGGAATTCAGAAAAGACAATCTTCCGCTGCGCGACTCTGATAACGCCACACTGCAACAACCTCTGAACTTCTGCATCCAACTCTGACCTTCTGCTTCATCCTTCCAAGGATCAGTGGCCACTCCCTCCTTAGAAAGGACATGACTAAGGATAGCCACCACGAACACAATTCACATTCACATCCATACCCTATGGCAAAACCATAACCATACCCCAAACCATAACATCATGTTTTTAACTCTATGTGATACTCACACTCTGATGTCCACACCTAGGTACTCACTCTCTAGTGTCCACACCTAGGTTGGTTTTCATACTATGTCTATTATTATCATTGAAGCATGCTCTGATACCAATCTGTAGCGCCCCGAATTTCTAAATATAAAACTTAGAAAAGACGCGGCACTTTCCCAGCGATCCACTTCAATGTAACAATATACATAGACCAAAACTCAAATCATTTTATTCCAAAATCTTATTACAATAATCTTTAACATTGCAGCGGAAATACAAACACCTTGAATTAAACAATTCTTTTTTTACAACACTTTTCTTACAACAATTACACAAGGCTCTATTATAATCACTCATACTCTCTAAAGCTAACCCAAGCATCCAAGCCTCCAATTCTAAGCAACCTGCAACATGTGAGGCTAGAGTTAAACCCTAACCCCCAAAAACTACGGGGTCAGCCATAAATGGTGTGAGTGACATAAACAACAAACATAAACAAACAAATAAACATAAGCAACATGTACTGAACAAAATATATAAACTGAACATGCAATCTGAAACAGGAACGATAGGCCAGTACATGCGTGAAACCAAGTCGAGAAACAATACCAACGATCAAGTGTCCATCAATCAATTACTCTCAAAATATGTACAGCTCAACTGTACGGTACAGTCGACTGTCTTAGGAACCAGTCGACTGATCCGAGCAAACAATAATCCTCACATCTCAGAGTATGTCCAACTGTCAACAATTCTCAGTACCACAATGTGTGTCCAACAATCGATCACCAATAATGCCATAGATCGGATATCCATATATCCATCTACAAAACTAGAGATAAGGTATAGATCGAATACGAACCCGGTATGCCAAGATACCGACGAACATATCCATCTACAAACAAACTAAGAGGGTATAGATCGAATACGAACCCGGTATGCCAAGACACCGACGAACATATCCATCTACAAACAAACTAAGAGGGTATAGATCGAATACGAACCCGGTATGCCAAGACACCGACGAACATATCCATCTACAAACAACTAAGAGGGTATAGATCGAATACGAACCCGGTATGCCAAGACACCGACGAACATATCCATCTACAAACAAACTAAGATAACAAGAACCCTCAAGATCATGAAATCCCATCAGAACCAGTCGACTTATGCTATAATAGGTCGACTTCCCCGAGAACCAATATCCAAGATTATAACAAGTGCAGTAAGTCGGCTTAATCAACCATCAGTCGACTTACCCGAAACAATTATCAATAATTCTCAAGAAACAATTCAAGTGCTAATCAGTCGACTTAACAAATCATCGGTCGACTATCCCAACGAGAAACTCAATACTTTACAAACAAAATACTCAGCAGACCAGTCGACTGAATAGGGTCTCAGTCGACTGTCCCGAGCAAATCCTCAAAAGACTGAATGTACAAGAGTAGAGTCGTACCAGTTGACTGATACATAGCCCCAGTCGACTGTCGGCCTACAGATCTCACAAATAAGGTTTGAAATCAATAATCAATACTGGAGCCTATCTCACTACCAAATCTCTTCCTCAACTCCAATCTAATCCGATCCGTAATCTCAAGATCCAGGGATTCATCCATCCAATTCCTTATTTTCATAAACATAATCAAATCTTAACATGTTTCAAGCAATCAAGAATTGTCAATCGAGATCTACTAATCTATCATGGATCTCACATGTATATTACGAATAACAACCATGGCATCAATTTCATACAAAATACGAAAATATCAAACAAAACAGCATGCAAATCATTCACATAAACAAAACAAGTCTATATCACTCACCTTTTAGAATCAAGAAGAATCCACAAAAAGCCTTCCTTTGCTAGATCCAAGAACTTCTTCTCCAATCACCAAGAAAATAGTAATATATTAAATCTGGAGTTGTGCAGCGAATGACGGCTGCACACCCTCTTTTATACAGGCCGGGATTGAAGAAATTAGGGTTTTGAAGTACTTTTGCAAAATAGTCCCTTTTCCAATTTATTACTTCACATATATAACCTTCCTTAGTCAAAATAGGTTAAATAAATCAAAACTAAATAAAATCCTTTTACCACAAAGTTTTCCAACAATCCAGCACGGTCCAGAGATAAGAAAATCCCGGATTTACACTCAGGGTGGCGATTTTGCACAAAAGCCCTCCCTTTTGTAATATTTGCAAATACCTCATAAAATATTTATAAAAATCTAGAAAAATCAGAAATAATATCTAGTAATACATATTCTATTTCCAATAAAAATATTTGACTTTTACCTTCCAGAAAAACCTTTGCACAAAGATCCAACATAAATCCTACATTTGCAAAAACACCCTTTTTGTTTAAATCTTCGCCAAATCGACTTTAAATAAATTTCAAATATATTTAAATTCAAATGATGACCATGGAGAACCAAAATATCAGTAAAAACGAATTTTCATAGTTTATTTAAGATCCAAACGACTTTTTACATAAAAGCCCCTCTCTTTCGAGATATTTGTAAAAATAGTTTCTTTATTCAGAAAAATCCCAAAATTTAGAATACACTCCATAATAAGTATGAAAACTTATTAAAAATATCAAATTGTATATTTACACCAAAATTATTTGCACGTGTTCCGCACGTGTTCCAAAGATAAATCTTTTAGAAAATATCAATTGGTTCCTCAAAATTCATTTAAATCCATTTTCAAATAATTAAAATAATATTTGAAAATACGGGGTTCTACAATTGTCCTCCCGGAACAAACAGAAGGGCGCTAAAGAAGAAGGAGGTAAGAAGCTCCAGAAAGACAACAGAGACCAGCGTCGCCCTCCTCCCCGCTTCGAGAAGTTCACTCCGCTCAACGCGAGCGTCTCAGCCATCATGATGGAGGTTGGGAAGGAGGTTTTTCTCCCACCACCTCCTAAGATGAACACTGTAAAAAGAGAAACAGGGACAAGTGGTGCTGCTGTGTCTGAAATTTCAGATTCTTAAATTTGTTGCGTCACTCTGTTTTTCAATTTAAATTGTCTATGCTACCGTAAGATAATGACTTGAGATTTTTCTTGCTGAGACTAGACATACTAAAGAACCTTTCCTAATTTTCCTGGAATTTATTGATGAAGTTTCATACCTGTTTCATGTTTCTAAACATAATTTTACAAATTCTGGCTAAACACAAATTCTGTGTAGTTTGCTATTTTGACACCAGTTGCTACAACTTCTATGTATCTTGTTTATATGCGCTGGAACCAAAAGTGAGTCTAGTTTCTAGATTTTCTGATGGATCCAGGTTTGTATTCCTGTAGCAACGGGAATCTCAGTTTTGGTGCATCAATGTCTTGCTGTCCAGAATTGAAATTCTCATCGTTTTTGATAATTTTAATTTTGACCCTCGAATATGCTTCATACTTAGATTAAACTTGTTCATTGTCCTTGATCATGTTTACTTGCACTATTTCGCACACCTTCATGCTTGTTTTGACAATAATAATAAGTAACAAGCCGAGGTTTAAGGGAAAGACCATTATAGTGGACAATATAGGTAAGTGTACTCAGAAAAGGGCCCGTGTTTCCCAGTTGTAACTTATTTCATGAACTAGTTATATGATTATTCGATTCATGGACTTGTTATAGTAACACTTGTTTCATGAACTAGTTATATGATTATTCGATTCATGGACTTGTTATATTAACACTTGTTTCATGAACTAGTTGTATGATTATTTGATTCATGGACTGGTTATATTAACAATTGATTTCATGAACTAGTATATTATTATTTGATTCATGACTGGTCATGTTATTACTTGACTCATGAACTAGTTATATGATTACCCGATTCATGAACATACTTGCTTGAACTTGATGCTTGAGTACACAACCCTATAAAATCCACCACCAGGCCTAAACGTAACTATTTGATTGTAGCAACCATATGGTAGATAATTGGGATGCATGAAGTGCTACCTAGATAGAATTAAATAATAGACTTAAGAATAACTTGCTACTTGTACACACTTGACACCTTACTTGATACTTGATACAAACTACATGCTCACTTGTTACCTGATTCTATTACTTGATTCGTTTTACTTGCTAGCTAGTCTCTTAAACTTCATTACTTATTGCATTCCTGTCATGTCATGTTGTATACTCTTGATTCTCAATCTTGTTTCATACTTTCTTGCACTGTTCCCATACCCGTTGCTTGTACTATTGCGGCCTGTAACTTGCACTAACGGGCGTACTGCTCATGTTTTCTCTATTTCCTTGTAAATTTATATAATACAGATTTTGGAGATCAATTGCTTGCAGGAGTTAGTGAGCAAACATTTTAAGCTTCGGCTGGGAAATCTTGCTTTAATTATTTGTACTTGAGTTTATTTATTTTCTTGTTGCTACTTAAACTTGTAACGGGTTTGTTGTCCCGAAGTTTTACTTTTGATCCAGATCTTGTATTTATTTGGGAAAAATTTATATTTGTTTCAAATAATTTCAGTTGATTAATAATTTATTCATGCATGCATGGTTGTATATATTCTGTTATATTCCCTGTTATGCTGTTGAGTCGATCCTACAACTTATGATTGATGAAAATCATTTGTTGGGCTCTCTCACGCGCTCATATTCTATATTCTTTTGGGAAGCGGGGCATGACAATACGTTTCCAAATAAATTGCATTAGAGTAAGTGCATCGTGTGCATAGTAAGTGCATCGTGTGCATTTGAGAATTGTGCATTAGATCTAGATCAAGACATACACTACCACTTGTGACTTGACTACACGTTTTTCTTTTACATCAAATATTAATTGTTGAGTTTGGAGAGTCGCAGGTTTTATCAGCATTGCGTCAGTTGCATTCAACTGACGTGCCTAAAGTCTGTTTAGTTGCAGGACTACTAGATTCAGGGAAGCAGGAGACTCGAGCTGCAAGGAGCGTCCAAGTGGAGATTGTGAATTTGTACCATAATGTTATTGATGTAATCTATGATGTAAATTACCGATGTGAATTCATGATGTATTTCTATGGTAAACAAATTTGTTTTTGTAATAACAATTGTGGCAATATATATATATTTTAATTTCCAGTGTATTTCTGTGTTATGAACTCGTTCGAAGTAAGATTCTGGCTTGTGCCTCGAATCCCTGACATTGAAAATTCGGGGTGCTCTAGAGTAGTATCAGAGCCAACTTTAGACACTGATAGTGTGCTAGATGTACGTCTAAGATGGAGCAAGCATGTACACTCGTGGGTAGCTAAAGTCCCGCGTAGGGTTGTACACTAGTAGAATTAGGGTACTCATCTCCACATCAACTAGAAAAGGCGATCATGTATTAGTTTGCGAGTCCTGGGCTTAGCGGGGATGCTGAGTTCTTGGGGGGGGGGGGGTATGTAACTCCCCGTACTTAAGGGGTGTGTGTGTGTGTGTGTGTGTGTGTGTGTGTGTGTGTGTGTGTGTGTGTGTGTGTGTGTGTAATTATTATGTGGGATTTGGGCCATTAATAATGAGATGAGAAGAGAAGTAGGTGCTGCACTTGTGCAGTGGGGCCCGGAAGTGAGGCTTGGTGTGCATGGTGCACGTAGAGAAAAGAAACAGGGGGGAAGAAATGGAAGTGGTGTTGTGCAACATTATTCACCACCTCGGAGCTTTCCTGTCCCTCAAAGGTGCAATATTATTCACCACCTCGATGGCCATTCGGAACTCCATGATGGAGTCAACAACCTTCACTGGCCAGTCAGGCGTGAAGGTCTCCTGGGTCTTCTCGGGAATAACCTCCTCCAGGAATGGGTGCATCGGTGGCACAGGAGATTCCATCAGTTCTTGAGCTCGGGTCGATTTCTCGCTCGGTTCTGCCCGGAAGAGTCCTCTAGATCCCGGATAGTCAAGGGTCCCGTCCCCCTCACCCTCTTCGATCACCCCTTCAAAGATGTTTCGGCTTTCGGTGTCACTTCTCTCTTCTTCGCCTTTTCCTCAGTGGCTTGCTGTGCTGCTGGAGTGACCAAGAGGACATTGACATCATCGTCTCCCGAGGCTAAAAAGAAACACATCATAACCGAATTGAAAATCCCTTAAAAAAAACAATATGCGTTATAAGGGGAGGAAACTCACAGGGGACGTAAGTGCTCAACCCACTAACTGCAAGTTACATCTTCGTCACCCTGAACCAATCAGTGCTTAGGTTAATTATCATATAGCCTGCCGAACTCCACCCGCTCCTCTTTAAAGAGATCTTCGAGCTTCAAGGGATTCTTCGGAGCAGGCCCGTACAACCATGAGGTCGGTATGTCCCAGGGCTCGGGACTGTAGACGGTAAAGTACTTGGACCTCCAGCCCTTTATGGAGCCCAGATGGTCGTGCACTACACACAGCTTGGACCGAGGGGGAGATATATCACCGGTGAGAACTGTCTAGAAGCGCGCTCGACCCTAGACTCGCTCGGAAGAACCTGAAACTCAGAGGGACACCCTTCCTTTGGCTGAGCATGATGAAACTGTTCAACTGCTTCCACGAGTTCGGCGTGTACTTTATCAGACTCATTCCTGCCCAGTTCAAAACCTCCTTGATGAATTGGTGAAGGGGAAGATGCATGCCCGAAAGGAAGGAACATACAGAACTGCTCTGCCAGCTTATCGGTCGGATGAACACCTAGTTTCGGGAGTATTAAAATGTACTCCGAGGGTATACGGAACTTGTCGTGGATGTCAGCGAGGTTGCTCTCTGACAGGATGTTCTGTCTCCGGTTGGCATCTATCTTAGGCCTATTTGGCGAAGATGGGTACACCGAACCGAACTAGGTCCTGTAAATTTTTCGAATATATCCGAGATGACTTATAGCCCATGGGAACATCTTGATAGGCCATTGACATGCGCTCCTTGTGAGGAGATAGCTCATTCTAATTCTACAATCATAAAAAATGATGATAATGAAAAGTCTAGAAAGGACAATGAGCCTATTAAACAACCTTGTCGTTTCTTAACTATTGTAATCCAACACACGCATATTTAAAACCCAGATTGGATTTATTAGCTCTCTAGCCAAGAACCAAAGCGAGAGCTATTAGCAGTTAGTTAATTACAACAATTTGTATGTCCTGATATAAAATACAAATTGTAAATTTCACAAAATTCCTCTGAGTTTCCATACTTCTGTACCTAACTCATTCATTATAATAATTATTATTTTTGAACAACGTCGAAGCCTTGTTTCATTGTTGCACCTAACACATTCACCCAATAATTTTATAATAAAAAAAATAATGCAAATAGAAATTGAACTCCCACCTCTTTACTACTACACTTGTAAACTCATTCATTACTAATAATTTACACGTACGATGAACGTTTTAATAATTTAAAAAAAACATTGATGTAGGAAGAATTTGAATTGGAAATCTCCTTCATATTAGTTATGTACGTGCGTTACACATGTTGGTAGACGAATGACACTAAGGTCTTCTCCCATTATAATATTACTAGTATTATACACGTGCGTTGCACGTGGGGAAATGGGGAGGGGGAATGAAAAGGACAAAAAAAAATCAAGTATCATACACGTGCGTTGCACGTGGAGAAAATGGGGAGGGGGGATGAAAAGGACAAAAAAAAATCTACCAACACGTGCGCTGCACGTGTTGACAAAATGACACAATGACAAATGACACTAAGCCCTTCTCCCATTATAATATTATTATTATATTATATTATTATTACTAGTAATTTGCACGTGCAATGCACGTTTTAATAATTTCAAAAAAAAAAAAAAAACTCTGACGTAGGGAGGTTTTGAACTGGAAACCTCCCTTATATTAGTTATGTACGTGCGTTGCACATGTTGGTAGAATGACAAAATGACAAATGACACTAAGGCCTTCTCCCATTATAATATTAGAGATAGAGATTAGAGATATATTAGAGATTAGAGATTAGAGATTGAATGTGCCAATCGTAACAGTAAATAAACTCCAAAATGATTTAGTTGTCAAGTGGATCCCGTACCCATCTAACCCGAGCCCGACCCACACTTTCCTACAACAACAATAAAATCCAACACAGCCATTTTTCGGACCAAACAATCCGTCTTAGCTAGCTAAAAAGTAAGCCCAAACCAAACTAAAAAAGCAAAACAACACAACCCAACGCAGCCGAAAACACAACTTTTCCAAATTTACATCCCATGCCATTCCCCACCGCCGGCGGCATCCCCACCGTCGCCTCGACCCGCCTATTCCCTTCACTCATCTAAATACCACTATCGAATAACGACAAAGTAGGCGAACGAAACCCTAGCTGAGTTGGATGGCGAGGCCTCGCTACATTTCCCTCCCAATCGCGATCGTGATTGTCGCGATCGGATACATTTACTACGCCACGGTGTTCGTGGTGATCGAGGAGTGGCTGGGGCTTTCCACTGCGACGGGACTGGCGAATGCGGTGGTCTTCTCGTCGGTGGTGGCCATGTCGGTCGTCACGTACGGGATCGCGGTCTGCAGGGATCCGGGAGTCGTGCCGAGCACGTTTTTGCCGGATATTGAGGATCCGACCAGGCCAATCCATGAGATTAAGCGCAAGGTAATTTTGTATTTTGTATTTTGTATTTTTTAAATTTTAATTTCAATTTGGTAGATCTAGTATCTGTGGGTGCCCTAATTTGGTAATTGCTGTAAATGTTGTAAAGTAGTATTCTTTTCGGAAGTATGATTAGGTTGTAAGGATGGACATGCATGTCAAATTATCAGAAAGGGTGAAATATGTTTATTTGCACTCGATCTGAAGTTAGAAGCTGTTCTGTTTGTGAGGAAACATATTCATCAACTTTGATTTAGGAAGCAGGGCCGGTCCTAAGATTTTGAGGGCCTTGTGCAAAAAAATAAATTGGGCCTTCTTTACATATTCTAATACTAATTTATTCGGTTTATATTTGCCCTGCTATTTTGAATAGTTTTTTTTTTCTTTTTTTTTTAAAAATTTCTACCATGAAAAGGATATTTTTTTTAAAATACTAATACATGAATGTACAAAATGAAAGTAATAAGAGTAAGCATAGCACATGGAACTGATGGAAGACCGTAGAATATCATCCCCAACCTCTAGCATACAAATGAACCCATGGATATATATAACCTAAAAATTGCAATAAAAAAAAGGAAGATGAAAGAAAGAGGCAGAAAGAGAGGAGTCGGATACCAAAGCGGAAAGGGGGAACAATCGGACTGGCCGGTCGGAGGAAGGTAGAGTAGATCAAAACATTTGAAGATGGAAAGATTATTTTAGGAAGATGAAAAGGTTTCTTTTGAGTTGAGTAGATCAAAAGCCTAATACCAGCATAAATGTGTATAGTTCCTGCAATAAACAGATGAAAAATGGGCCTTCATTTTGACTGGGCCCTGTGCAACCGCACAGGTTGCACAGGCCCAGGGCCGGCCCTGTTAAGAAGCAATATAGGAAGTTGAGTGAAATAGCTAAGAAGTAGATCTACGTACTTCTTTTTTTTGTATGTTTCAAATGGATCTTGTATGTAACATCTATCTTTATACGACGGAGCCTTGTGGTCTATGGTGTTTAGCTTAGATGATGTTCATGTAATAAATGCATGTTAGATGCTTTATAAATTGTTGTTGTTACCCAAATTTGAGAAGATGGGAATAAAAAGTGGAATTTTTTGCAGTACTAGGCTACTTTTTGAAACTTTTTGCGATTTTAGGCCAGTTGACAAACTATTAGCACTTTGGCTAGCAAGTGCCACGTCAGCAGCGGCCGCTATTGGGAATAGCGGCCTCTTTATAGCGACCAACACATCGGACTCGCACACTTGGCAAATTTGTATAATTGCAAACCACTTAGTGTAACTGAGGCCGCTATTGTCAATAGCGGCCTCGTCTAACTAAGGTCGCTATTCCCAATAGCGACCTCAGGTGGGCCTAAAAACGATTGGGTCAACCTGCGGTCGCTATTGGGAATAGCGACCTTGGTTATACAAGGTCGCTATTGACAATAGCGACCTCCGTTACTCCAAGTGGTTTGCAATTATACAAATCTGTCAAGTGTGGGAGTCCAATGTGTTGGTCGCTATGAAGAGGCTGCTATTCTCAATAGCGGCCGCTGCTGACGTGGTACTTGCTAGTCAAAATTGCTAATAGTTTGGGATGTGGCCTAAAATCGCAAAAAGTTTCAAAAAGTAGCCTAGTACTGCAAAAAATTCTAAAAAGTGACAGTGAAGATATTTGCACACGTGATGTACCCTTTTAAGTTGTATGGTTATGTATTATTTCATCAGTTATAATGTCCTCTTGATCTAGTAAATTAGACTCCCAGGTTCTTCGTTGTTTGGCTTCTATTAGTGAGCTGACAAAATGGAAATTATGGACAGTAGGGAAAGGGAAAGAAGTACTCATATATATATTTCCTACTGTGCTTTGATATGATATTACTTTTTTCCTCAATTTTGATATAATTCAATTACACAATATAGGTATTTCATCACCATGAAGATTGTTAGATATTGTATTATATATTTAGTCCTATATCGGGTTATGTATCAGTTTAGTATTAGGTTCCCTCCTATATATAAGAGAGTAAGGGACATTGTACTCAGTTATAATCAGTCCAATAATATTTTCCAATCTCTCTGTTAATCTTAACATAGTATCAGAGCATTAATATTTTGAAATTTTATTTCTCTAATCCCTAACTCTAGTTATTGTCATCATCAACAACTAACCCTCAACTCCGGCAACTTACAAAATCCTAATTCCCGTAGTCGTCATTGGCGGCGATCATCAACAACAGCACATCTCGGCATCTTCCCAACGTCGAATCCCCAGGAACAACAATCAGCAACAACAATCTAACTCCCCCACCACCGTCCTCCCAACGTCGACTCCCCGAACCCCTTAAGCCCTTCGTCAACTCACTGACCGTCGACTCCTCGAACCCCTCTGATGAGGACATCAGTTCGCGACGATTCGGGCATTTCTATAAGCGCAGACATCTTATAGGATGTTTGTTCCATTAGCTTAGTATTTTATTTCAGTACTTGTATTTATTTTTGACAATTATAACCATATGTAGTAGCTTTACGATTTGTACCCTTTATTTTATGCATTAGAATATTTTAGAGATTTGTATTGAGATTTGTTTTGAGCCTATATATAGGCCTTGAGAATAATGAGAATGCAATGTTTTTGATTGACTAAAATTATTATGATTGAGTTTTTGCTCTTCACCCCTCTTTTTCTGTGAGACAATTGAGAGAAAATTAGGGTTTGTGATAAACTCTAAAACTACACCCCTAAATTCTCAAATTAAAAAATTCAAATCCTAACCCACTTCTTTCAGCCGCCTCCCCCTCTCTCATCTTCTTCCTTCTTCAACTCTCCACTCCGATTACCACATTTCCGGCCATCTCCTCCCAGACCCCTTGCCTCTCCGAAACCCATCTTCCCTTCATACCCCAACACCCCCTTCACCGTCGTCATCCCCTAAACCCCGTTCCCGTCACCACTGCCTCGACTCCCCCAATTCCCGAACCACCATTGGCCCGTCCCCGTCGCCCCGCGCGTTGCTGTCTCACCCGCAACCCCCTTCAGTGCCCCACCACCCGACAACAGCAGCACTGCCCCTGCCTTCCTCCCCCTTCGAAGCCCCGACTGTTGCCACCAACCTTGTTGCATCCCAACGGCAGCTAATTTCTTCAATACGCCCGATGTCTCCACTGCTTCATCCACCGCAGAAGATCCAGATTCAGATCCAATAATTTCTTCCTCTCCATCTGTAAAGACAACATGTTCATCGAACCCCGATAATTTCTTTCCATTCTCCTTTATTTGTGGTATCGTTTTTTATCTCTAGAATATTATTTGAATTATCTGTTGCCCACAAATATTGAGTGTGTGCTTCTACTTGCTGATTAGCGTACAAATAATTATTGCATGTTTTACTTGCTAAGAACGCTTGGGTATATAATTATTGATTGTCATGATTAAATATTTAATTGGGCTTGTTAAACGTATTTCAATTCTTGAAAATCCATCATACCATTTACTAGTTTAATTTTTAACTTAATCGGCATTTTGTGTTAGTAAACTTAATCTTTTTAATATTCTTTGAAATTCTCTATTTAGGGTTAAGTTTACATCAACCTCGAAGCCCCCTGTTGACTCATTGACCGTCGACTCCCCAACGTTGACTCCCCCAACCCCTCAAAGCCCCCCCCCCACGTTGACTCCCCAAACCCTAGCCACCTCCATCTCCGAATCCTACACCCTCGAAACCCTAGCCGCCTCCATCTCTTGCTTTACCCTAAAACCCTAACCCATTTTTTATCCCCGTTCTACCCATATACCCGTTTAAAAAAAACCCGAACCTGAACCCGACCCAAACCTAACCCAAACCCAAAATCCAATATCCAAATCCACATCACAAACCCAATCCAACCCAACCCAACCAACCCAACCTTCTGATTGTTTGTTGTTGCTATCATCATGGTCGCCGCCGCCAGTCGTCACTCTAAAGAAAAAAAAAAATAATTGCAGGTACCTGTGCTTCTCCATGGAACCCCATTTTTGTTAATATCTTCTCGTCTCCACCGTCTTTCCCCTTTCCTCTGCCAAAGATTGGACTGATTGGGCTGCCTCTATTGAGGCCACTCTTCTCGGACATTCCTTGTGGGGTTAGATTGATGGCTCCAATCCTCGCCCCAAAGATTCCGCTGATACCTCATCAGCGACCGACAAGAACTGATCCACACTTCTCAGACTACTTGGGATGATCATGATTGTCGTACATTGCCTTTATTATTTCCTCCGTCGACCGCTCTCTCCGTGCTGACCTGCTTCATATTCGTCCTGCTCAGGCTCTTTGGCTCCATTTGACCACTCAGTATGTTCAGACTAGCGGAGTCCGTAAGTATCAGCTACTTGTTCAGTCAGTCCTTGATCGTCAGGGTGATCGTAGCATTCAGGATCATTACACAGCCATGCGCCATATCTGGGGCGAATTGCAGCAAATAGAAGATAGTGATGTTCATGTTATTCGTGAAAGGCGCCAGCTTATGTTCTTTATGATGAGTCTTCGATCAGAGTACCAGTCCCTCTCTAGTCAGTTGATTCACTGAGATCCAGTTCCTCGTCTTGAAGCTGCTATAGCTGAACTTGTGGCTGAAGAAACTCGACTACACACTCTATCCAATCCAGCTTCTACCCTGTCCTTCGGCAGTGACAGTGTTCTGGCTGTTGCTCCTCGTACCTCCTCCCGCAAACCTCGCTCCAGCGCCATGCCTCCTTTTGACCATCACAGTGTCTCTGATCGTCGTCTCCAGTTTTGCACCTACTGTCAGCGGAATGATCATATTCATCACGAGTGTTTCATCCTGCACCTATAGCTCTTGGTGCCGGCACAGCAACGCCGGAAGCAACAAGGTTTACCTCCTCTCAGTATTCCTTCTCATACATCATGCTGTTACTCCATCTTTGCCTTCCCCTGCTCCTTATGATATTTCTCAGCGACGTCTCGCTTAGCTGGACCTTCAGAACTCGGGTCAGTTTATCAATACTGGCTCCTTTGCCCTTGCTTTTTCTGTTACTCCTGATATGAATTCTTCTTGACTTTTAGATTCTGGTGCCTCACATCATCTTACTAGTAATTATACACTCCTCACCACTAGCACTCCACTTACCTCTCACTCACCGTCACTATACTTTGCCGATGGCTCACTACTCCACACTACACACTCAGGATCCATTGCCTTTCGTCCTTTATGCACCACATTTATCTATGAAGCTTATTTCCATTAGTGCTCTATGCGATAGTGGTCTTACCGTTACTTTTACTTCTTTATGATGTACCATACATAATCCTCAGACTGGTCACACGATTGGACGAGCTAGCAGACATGGATGTTTATATCATCTAGATTTTTTTCATGCTAATTATTCTACTTCTAATTTTGCTTGTGTCATCAGTTTTGATGCCGACTTGTAGCACAGACGCTTAGGTCATGTGAGTGAGTCATTTGAAAATTTTAGTTCATAGTGGCATGCTTGGAAATTTTAATATCACTTAATAATCTGTTTGACAGGGTTGTAAGTTGGCAAAAAACTTAGCCCTCCCTTTTTGCAATAAAAATATTTCTCAGTCCACTCATGCTTTTCAACTTGTTCACTCTGACATATGGAGACCATCTCCTACACCTTCTCACCAAGGTTATCTTTATAATGTTAATTTTATCGATGACTTTACTAGATACAGATGGGTGTTTCTTATGTGCCAACGGTCTGAGATACCTGACATTTACCAGTTCTTTACGAACATGGTTCACACTCAGTTTGGTGTGCGTATCAAAACCTTTCGTTCAGACAGTACTCGTGAGTACACTTCCGCTACTATGAGATCGATCCTTCAATCTCATGGTACACTTTTTTAGCAATCATGCCCACATACACGAGCAGAATGGTGTAGCTGAACGCAAGTATCGTCACATCCTTGAGACAGCACACGCTATTCTACTCTTCTCTTCTGTTCCTTGTTCTTTCTAGACTGAAACTGTCATGACGTCTGTCAGTCTCATTAACATCACTCTCTCGTCTGTCCTATCTGGCACAACAGCTTATGCGGGTCTTCATCACTACTCATCGGACTACAATATGCTCCGTACTTTTGGGTGCACTTGTTATGTCCTTCTCCCTCCCACTGAGTGCACGAAGCTCACCATCCGAGTTGCTAAGTCTGTTCACCTAGGTCTCACTCCTAAGCATAAAGGATATCGTTGTTTTGATCCTGTGACAGGTTGTATTCGTATTTTTTGACATGTCACCTTTGTGGAAGACTCCATACTACTTGACCTCTCATGAGGATGCTAGTTTTTTCGACTCCCCAGTTGTTAGGCCTTTCTCCCCGACCATACCTTCACACATTCCATTTGATCCACGCCTTTGGCTCCGTTCCCATCTCATACCAACGTTCCACCTATTACTCCTACGGAGACACCACCTGTATCCCTATAACATCATGCACCATCACCACCTGCATTCCCACAGTTGCATGTGCCCACACCACCTATCGCACCCCCACACACTGTCCATCAGCCACCGGTCCGTTAATCTACATAATCTACCTCGGGCATTCCACCGGCACGTTACACACTTGATGCCATTGGTCCTTCTGACCAGTTTGGTTTTGCCACCCTAGCCTCCTCCTAATCACCAGTGTTTCATGCGTATCTCACTGGTATACACTCTACACGTGAGCCCATAACCTATCAGGAAGCTATTCAATATTCCGAGTGGCGGGAAGCTATTGTAGAGGAGTTTAGTGCATTTGATCAGACTATCACTTGTGATGTTCCACTGCCTGTGGACGTCCAGTCTGTTAGCTGCAAGTAGATCTTTAAGGTCAAATATAGACCTGATGGCTTCGTTGAGCGGTACAAGGTTCGTCTAGTTGTCCGAGGATTTACTCAGAAGCATGACATTAATTATGATGAGACTTTTGCCCTGGTTGCACGATGACTACAGTTCGCACTCTCCTTGCCGTTGCCGACGTTCGTCAGTGGCCGTTATACCAGATTGATGTGAAGAATGACTTTCTTGATGGTACTTTATCTGAGGTTGTTTACATGCATCCTCCTCCTGGCCTTACCACTCGCCATCTGCATCTAGCTATATATGGTTTGAAACAGGTCCCTTGAGCCTGGTTTGAGTGCTTTTGCAGTATCATCACCCTGGCTGACTTCAGTCAGAGTTCACATGACCACTCTATGTTTATGCGATCATCACCGCAAGGGAGAGTTCTCCTATTATTATATGTTGATGATATGGTTATTACTGGGGACAATTCCGCAGGCATTGCATCCATCCAGAAATACCTTCACCACTCTATGTTTATGCGTTCATCACCGCAAGGGAGGGTTCTCTAATTATTATATGTTGATGATATGGTTATTACTGGGGACGTCTCTACCAACAGTTCCATATGAAAGATCTTGGCAGATTACGCTACTTTCTGGGTCTAGAGATTGCTCATGGATCTTGGGGATACTTATTTCTCAACAGAAATACACATAAGATATTATCTCCGTTGCTTGCCTCTTTGACAGTCGATCGGCCAATACTCCTTTAGAGCTTCTTGCGAAGCTTCATCCCACAGATGGTGAGCTCCTTCCCAACCCCACTAGACACAGGCAGATTGTTGGACAGCTTGTCTTCTTATGCATGATCAGACTCAATATTGCTCATGCAGTCAGTATTGTTAGTCAGTTTGTTTTTGCTCCTACATTAGTTAACTCTGGTGCTCTTCTTTGGATCCTCAGATATTTTCGGGGCACTATCGCTCGTTCAATATTCATGTCTTCTACATCCAAACTGGAGCTCAGTGCATATTCTGATTCAGATTAGGCGGGTGATCCTACCACCAGTCGGTCAACCTCAGGTTTCTCTCTATTTCTTGGAGATTCGCTAATCTCATGGTGAAGCAAGAAACAGACAGTTGTTGCGTGATCTTCCACCGAAGCAAATGACAACTACTACTAGAGAGATTCTTCATGTTCGTTGGCTGTTATCAGATATGAGTGTAACTCTTACAGGAGCTACTCCTCTTCATTGTGATAACCGGAGTGCATTGCACATTGCAAGCAACCCGGTTTTTCATGAGCGAATGTAACACATAGAGATAGATTGCCACTATGTTCGTAAGCACTTTGAAGCTGGACCATTTCACGTTATTCTGTTATCTCCTCACAGCAAACTACAGACTTCATCACCAAATTTCACACTCTTCAGAGATTTCGTTACTTGGTGGACAAACTCACACTATTCGACCAACCGTGAGTTTGAGAGGGGGTGTTAGATATAGTATTATATATTTCATCCCATATTGGGTTATATATAAGTTTAGTATTTAGTTCCCTCCTATATATAGGAGACATTGTACTCAGTTATAATCAATCTAATAATATTTTCCAATCTCTCTATTAACCTTAAAAAAGACATCTAATAGTAAGAATAATGTTAAGGTTTGGATTCTCAATTCATTTATACTTTATCTAAAGTGCCACTAAATGTGAGTCTTCAAGAACACCATTTTCACGTGACGTGAAGGAATGACAGGTACCACATAGTAATGATATTTCCAGTGGACTAGAAGGATGGTAGAAAGCATAAAAAAAGACTTCCTTTAAAGTGGTTTGAATGTAATTTGGTAGGAGGGTCCTTGTACATTTGGTGAACCAACTTGATCACTGGTATTACGTAGCTCACCATTGTAACCACGGGTTAGGACACTTGGAATTCTAGTCCTTAGAAATAGTATGATGTTCGACATTGGAAATTTCATGTGGATCCTTATAAATAATCCTTATAAGTTCATATCCTATTCATTTATGCATGGATTTCTTGCTTTCTATAATAGTCTTATTGGGGGGGGGGGTATAGTGTGTTAGTTTCTTTCCATACTAAAGTTTTAAGAAGAATTCCTTTCATTTTTTACATTGAAAAATTTCCAGTAACAATAAACATGTTTCCAGTTCAATCAATATATTGGTTTTAGAGCATGCTACTTATACAAAACTGGTTACTGTATTGCTTGCCTGCAATAAATTCTTCTAGGTTCAGTCTTGGATCCCACTCACGTCTCTCTTGACAATATAGATGTAAAACTAACATGTTGGTTTGGTTTAAAAGTTGGCAAAATATCCAAGCTAAGTCTTTGCAGTTCTGCTGTGGCTTATTGGGGTAAATGATGACGTTCTGATCTATTATGCAGCCACTAAGTTGTTACCAAAGAGTGTTTATTTGATGGCACTACTTGGCTATGACAGAGGACATGCTCTCTCACTAAACACTGCAGCAGACCGTGTAACCTCAGCGCTTTAAATCACCAATTGAGAGGATATCCGATTTCATTTTTTAAATCAAGCTGTTGTCGATTTTCCTAAAAAATGACATTTTTTACCAACATTTAAACCATTAGAGCATCTATAGTCGTTGGCTATTTAGCCAAATTTTGCAAAATTTGGCTCGAAACGCGCTGCAGTCGTTGGCTATTTAGCTATTTTTCCATTTTTGTGAACAGTACTCAGCTATATGTGGCATATCTGGCAGACGATTTGGCTGAATGGAAAAAATAGCCCGACGAAACATTATTTTTCGTTTGAAGATCAGACGATATATAATGTACAGTCTGAATTTTTTTTTCTAATAAAATAAACGTACGGTAAATTATACACCGTCGCTTTAACTTTTTTTTAAAAAAATTTTATGGGACGGGACATTATACGCCTTCCGAATTAAAAAAAAAATTAAAATTTCGGGACGGTAGGTACATATTCAAAAATAAAAATAAAAATTCACAGGAGATAATCTTCCGTCCCAGGCTTCTGAGGAATTTTTTTGGATTTTCTGTTTTTTTTTTAAACTTTAAATGTCACTATCACACTCAGCTATAATTTTTTTTAGCTATTTAAAAAAAAATGTCAGACGGGAAATAATTTACCGTTCATACTATTAAGATTTCGAAAAGCCAAATTTTGGCTAACAATGAAAACAGACGAAAGCTATTTTTGCTATTGCTATAAGCCAATAGCCAAAGTTTGGCCTTAACGACTACAGATGCTCTTAGATGACTAGTAAAGGAATCTTGGTAGGTAATATTCACGCTAACTCTTGAAGTGGGGACTAAAAGGGGGGCGTTAGCGATCTGTTTACCACAAAAGTTCCAATGGCACTTATCAGAGGAAGATGGCATTATGTATCTCTAATTAACTGAGTTCTTATGTTTAGATAGAATTAATTTAGCTGGTAATTGTCCGATATATCCTTGACTGGGGGTGGAACTTTTCACCTGAATTTTTTTTGGTTATTTAAGAGTAATTTATAATCAACCATTCATCAACATTTTGCAAGAATTTTCTTTTGGTTCATGATGCTTTTTGGTGTCGACTTTTTCCCTTCTTGATAAGCAACTTGTTCGTTTATTTTTCAAGAAATGAATGTCTTTTTTGCATTAGTCGTTGACATCTTTTACATAGCCATGTTGGTGGGTTGTAGTGTAGATTCCTTCGTAACAGAAAAAGATAACACTATGATGTAAAAAGAAGAGAAATTGTGAGAAGAGGGATATAATGTATCTTACACATGATTAATTATTATTTGAGTAGTAGTGGTATATAATACAGCCAGGGTTTTGTGTTTTCATCCCTCAAATTAAATATATATAACTAATTATCTATTTTGTTTTATGTGTTTCACTTTTTGATATTCGGCTGTAGCCATCCCAAATGGGGGAATAACTCGTTTTAGGTGGGAATCAATCCTTGGTCATCCATATTGGCGTGCAAGGAACTTGTCACCAGCGACTTGTGCTTGGCAACTGATTTTTTATTTATCGAATTGTGACTGTTTTGGTAGCTTGTAAAATGAATTATCTTTAGTCCTGAGCAACAGTTTTTTATCCAGACTACCCTTATTCTCTAAATAGTTTAATGTTCTTGTCATGAGATGGCCAAGCAACCGTTTTTTATTTCATTTACGGATTCAGGACAGAGTAACTTTTTTTTAGCAATATAAGATGGTTAGCTGGTTATGATTCATACATTATTTTAACAACTCAAATAGCCAATTTATCCCCAAAAAAAGGATATTGGAAATGAGGAATTCTCTATGTTTAATAGTCAATTAGTGTCTAATAATGGGACTGAGAAACATCTAATATTTTGAGATTGGATATAGGACTTCTTGTATAGCTCTCCAGGTGTTTTAAGTAATTTTTTTTAATTTGTTGTTATTAATGAACTTTGATTAAAAGGAAAGGACATGTCATATATTAGCTGGAGCATGGCTAGTTGATTTACTTTATTTTGCATTTGGCTCCAATTGTATAAGCAATCTTTTGAACTTATTGGCGTACATTAATTCTCCACATGTCATACACATATTCGACAGAATTTATAACAGCACATGTATAGCAATGTATCAAGTAAGATGTCACCGTATATTTTGGCAATTTTGTTCCTAATTATGAACATTTCTTAATCCTTTTGTAGCTAATTTTCAAAATGAATTATATCTTCATCATTAAGGGGTTAACAGACACTTTCTTTTCTTCTGAACAGTCTATATGAGGATTAATTTAACATGAAAGCTATTTGTGCCAATTGTAACTTACGACACAATGGTATTCTAACACTGCAGCTGTTAGAATGTCTGTGTCTCTTTCGGTTGTATGGATAAACAATTCACTCGATCTGATCCCCCTTCACCCGGAACCCCAACCCCCCGGTTCTCCTCTCTACCACCACCACTTTTGTAAGTATCTATAATATAATTATTGATTACTTGATAGGCAGGCTTAACTTTTTAGTTTCATCTTTGTAATCTTAGGAAATAGTTCTCTGATGGTCTGAAAACTAGTGGTATTCATGAGCACCACTACCATTCTTGGTCTAAGACACTCAATCATCACAATTATTATCACATACTACGTGCATGTTTGTAGGAGCAACATTTTATTGATAATCCTCTTATCAGCTCCGTTATTGACTCAAATTTCCAGAAAGTAGTGTCTCTCAGTAAATGCTCTCCCTACTGTCAAGGTTGAGGCTATAGCACCTACCTTTCGTGGCGTCTCCATGGACAAGAAGAGGTTCGCGGAGGAGATGGATAGTGTACAGATGTCCATTGTAATTATGTCTTGTGAGATTTGGGGGGTCAATTTTATTTTAGGATTCAGTGTGTTAGCAAATTTAATGATTAAGAGATAAAATTTCTTTAGTAAATACATTGAAGTTTGGTTGATATAATCACATAACTGTCAGTTTTACCAAGAGTAAACATTTCCTAATGCTATTGGTAATTCCTTTCATGGGAAACATCCAAATGTTGCCATTGTAGGTCCTAAAGCTTAAATGAGCCAAGATGGAGTACGGCTTGGCAAGCAAGTTTGATTGTCACGAGCACGAAGATATATAAATCACGTACAACTAAGACTGACACACCTCATACCAACACGGACACGATTGCATCTAACACACTAGCACACAGAGTTTTTACAATAATACATTAAAATAGAAAGGGTTGTATGATGGCGTGGATAATGGACACTAGGATTGACAGAGACAACTTCCAAATAGAAGTTCTCATACTGCATAGGCGAACAATGAACAAATTACAAATTAGATAGAAGTATGAAAGAACAAAGGAATATGAAGTGATAGCAATGGTGACAGTGAAGATGTAAATGGTATGATTTTGAGGACGAGTATATGGTGGAGGATGCACCCACAATGATCACAGAGAAGGCTTTGTTAGACCTTGTTGTGTGTTCCTATATACCTAAGAAAAATTAAAGAGTAACAGTCTATATGATGACAAGGAAGATGGCGACAAACCAATTATGGTGATGAAGAAGATGCCTCAACAAACTAATTATGGATGGTAGCGGTGCAAGCTGCAAGCTACTTTGAACCTTCTGGCACATCTCACAGGGTATCAATAGAGTGATAAACTTACAGCCGTTGCATCAGCAGGAGCTGGTGATGGCACTATTGGGAGCCCTAGCTTATAAGTCCAAAAATCCTAAATAAGGTGTAGTTGCTGGAGTAATAAGTCGAAAGTATAACTTGTTTTGATTAATTGGGTGTTATCTTTTTGTTTGTAGCTATATATGTATAGTTGCAAAAAATCTTTTTTGTAGGATGTCTCCACACATTCTATGATGTGTGTCAGCTCATCTTCTCTAGAAGGCCAACACTACATTACATGTCTCCAGACAACCCAATGCCACCACTGAATTGGCCTCACAAATAACCGCTTGGAACCACTCCGACGTGTCAAGATACAGTAAAACAGAAAATCCAACGATTTTATTTTGCTCAGCCAAATTGTAATTATTATATTAGCCAAGTTGCGGAAGATATTTGATCCAGTTGCAAATAGTTCAAAGAACTTTGTTTCTTTATTTGCTTCTGTTTCCAACAGAAACTTCAAGCAATATGTACATATAATTCACTTCCTTTATATCTTGGTATAACTAAAGAACGTTGTTTCTTTTAATTGCTTAAAGTAAAATGTACACACAATTCACTTCTTGTATATCTTTGGTATAACTAGTCCCAGAACTAACGCATTTATTTTCAAGGTCATGGTCTACATGTTCCTCCTAAAGCAACTCCAAAACTAGTGGAGTCTTGTTGTAACACCCCGCAAAATTGAGTTATGACAATTGTCCCACGGGTGTCACGCACTTACATTTTGTACCGTTACGTGTAATATCCGTAACGTTAATTAATATAAATATTTTTTTACGTATGTTGTATTTCGATTGTTTATAAACATTTCTCCGTTGCCCAAATCCATTTTGTATTTGAATATTTATTGATACGTGCAATGCACGTGTTTGCAGTGCATGTGTTGGTCGTCTTCTTTTTCAAAATAAAATTAATGAAGTGTGTATTTATTTTTATTTGTACATAGAAACTTTTATTATGATTAATTTAAACTAGTTTTATTAAATCCATGTTAAATTGAGTAACATATGTAATTTTATTAAATAAAACTCCTAATATTTTGTGTGTAGCTTATGTGCACACACAAAGCACACAACTCAACACGTGCTTTTGTCCATGTAATAATGGCCGGCCAATTTGAAATGAGAGGGGAAAAAATTTTGAATGAGTTTAAGGATTAAGTGGGTAGTTAATAGGCTTGAGTGGATAGTTTTAAAAACTTCCCATTCCTTTCTCCCTTTAAAAAGTCTCCTAACCGGCCAATGGATAAGCTTCCATATCATTTTGTTTACAAAATCATACACTTTTGGGCATTGGAGCTCTAGTCTTAGGAGGAGGCTTGGAGATTTTTCTAGGAGTTTCTATTGCAAGTTACATCAAGAGTTGGGTGTTTCTACTATTTTCTAATGCTTTGTAGATCATACATGCTTAGATGTAAATATATAGATGATGATTAAATTCCTATGTGAAATATATATGCGTAGGGATATTCCTAAGATTGTGTCTAAATCAATATAGGAGAAATTTCATTTTAAATAACCTAGGCAGTTAAAATCGGTTTTTGGATTAATCGGTCTAGGATTGATAAGTGATTAATCAGTTAATCGGAAAATAATCGGGGATTAAATCGGAAAAATCGTTATATATATATATACTAGGTTTGCCCGTTGACACGTGCCTACGGCACGTCTTCAGAACGGTGCACTTTGTTTGATCAAAAAAAATAGTTTTGGAGGTCCAGCAAATTAATTGAAGTAGCAAACATAGAGCAAAAAACATATTATATGTTTTTTTGATTTTTGTGAATTATTTTTAAAATTTTTAAAATTTTAAAATTTTAAATTTTTAATATTTGAAAATTTTTTAAAAATTTATTTTCTTAATTTTTTTAATATTATATAGAAGAGGGAAGGAGAGAGAGAAAAAAAAATTAAATAAATATAGGAGTTGTTTTGGGTGGGAGATTTGAATTTGAGTTTTGGGGGGAACTTTTGGGGGGAAAATATGTTTTGTAAGGTTAGATCTAGACCTTTAATTTTTGGGGGGATTGAGGGAGAGCCACTTGATAGCTTTCTTTGTGTTTTATTATATAGATATATATATATATATATATATGTGTGAAAGATATATCCTCATTATGTAGCAACACTAAATTCTAACATAAAACTATTATAAAATTATCAAATAGGAAAATATAGTTATAGAGAAAAAGAAGAGAGTACTTGGTTTGAGCTGAGTTTAGATTTTGGATGTGGGTCAAGTCGGGTTTGTTGGTCGGTTCCATCAAACAAAAACAATCGGGTAGGAGGAGCAGCGCAAGCAACAAGAGGAGGTGCAGCAGATGCGGGCCGGGTCAAGTATGCGACGGCGCAAGGGGAGCGTCGACGGGTTAGATTTGGGTTTGCTCGAGAAAGAAGAAGAGAACCAGTTTGGGTTTGGGTTTGAAGAGAATCAGTTAGGGTTTGGGTTTGTGCGAGAAAGAAGAAGAGAGCGACGACATGTCAGATTTGGGTTTGCGCAATGACTAGAAGGGGTTTGGATTTTGATTTTGAATTTGAGTTTGGGTTGGATTAAGCCCAAATAATGCAAACAAGCAAGAAAATAAGAGGTGATTTAATCGGTTAATCGGCCACTTAAAATCGGCCGATTAACCACTAATCGGCCAATTATACCCGATTAAATCGCTAACTATTGAAATATTATAAATCGCTAAAAAATTAATCGCTTAGCCTCCTATTAGAGATTAATCGTGGATTAATTGGGCGTAATTGGAGATTTTAACTGCTTAGTAAATAACATGTGCCATGGTAATTAGATTACATGCTTGTGAAATGTTATAGATGAATGTTTCTCTAAATTTATTGTATGAATATTATTCATGTGATTTCATTTGTTGTTATGAATTGGACTCTTGAATGTGACACATTTATACATGCAAATTGTGTGTTAAACTTTCATATTAAATCTCGGTAGATTAAGATAAACATTAATCCATGTTGAAATGTGTTAGATTAAATAAGTTACCTTCTGGAAATTTATTAGAAATCGTAAGATAGGGTGTAGTATTTGTGGGAATGTTTATAAAATTGAGTTACGGCTAAATTTTTATCTTAGTTGTGAAACAGAGATTTTCATATTCAAAATCAATTGAATTACAGTCTTAGACAAATTAAGAGGCTTGAGAGCCTGGTTAGAGCGTTCTGGTTTGGACACTATATACAGTATATTAAGTATCAGGTTCGTAATAACCGAGCGCAAAATTGATTTATTTCGTTTTTAAACTCGTTTGGAGTGAGGGTTGTTTATGTTAATAAATTGTAAGCTAGTTGACAGAATTATAGAACTGAGAGTCTGGATAGTCTGTTCGAGTTTGGGCACTGTGTACAGTGCCCAGGTCGCAGGTTCGAATCCTTGGGGGCTCTTTTTCTTTCCTGAAACTTTTATAAAGTGTTAAAACAATGGAAAAAAACTTATAAAATTTATTGTGAAGATTTCTTCACCAACCGTGAGTGGACTTCTTGGTTGTTGGATGCGGTTTAGAGCGGTGGCGCGCTCATTGGTTCGAATCCTGATGGGGTCGATTTGTTTATTTTTTTGTTTTTATTTTATAAATCCCTTGTTTCTTTGAGGAAAAGTTTGAAATTAATATAAGGTATTAATGAGATATTTTGACAAGATTATATATATTAGTTCAAGATTTATTTTGTGGATAAATTACGTTGTAAACTAATTAATTTTTGGAGCTATTTCGTTTTAAATTAAGTGTGATTAAGAGATTGAAATATGATGGTCGTAATCTAGATTTATTCTAGAATTTTTATATCGTATGGAAAACGAGTTTAAATGTGGAATTTATGTAAATTTGTTAGATGACGAATTAAGAGAATCAAAGGAGGAATTTGGAAAATTAGACGCATGAGAATTGAAGGGGTTTTATCAAATTGAAGTGTTATTGAAATTTTTATCATAATGGATAAGAAGTTATCTATTTGTTTTGAGATTGATGAATTTAAAGAGAATGAATGAAAGAATCAAATGAATTATAAGGAACGAATTTTTTTTAATGAGGTTAAGAATGACCTGAAAAATCTGTGTTTGAGATGTGTGAATTCTAGAGGCTGAGCGAGACACAGGATGCCAGCAGATTATAATTTGTGAAAATTTGAGAAGTAGCCAATGTGGGCTAGCATTCTCATTGATTTGGTTTATGTCTGGTAGGATAAGCTAGCTCTAGGTCATAATAATTATAACTGGACTAAGGACAGACACCAGATGGAGATGCAATGAAGTAAGGGCAAACATGAGTTTGAGGGACTTAGCTGGTCTGCGATGTGAGATGGATCCTGAAATTATCGAGATGTGAGTGGAAGTGTCTCCAGCTCATTTGTGGTGTAGGATTGATGATGTAAAACTAATCCTAAAATAGAGAATTTCCAAGAATCTTAATGGGTTAATTTTACCAACACGTTATGCGGATTAAAGTTAGGAATTTTAAACAATTAATTGGTTGGATGGATTTTCAAGAACTAAATCACGTTAACAATCCCAATTAATAATTCAACTCTACGATCAATAATTAAATCCCTAAGTGTTTTAGCAAGTAATAAGTTCAATATTGATTCGTACTCTACTCAAGTTTGTGGAACACTCAATCTCAGTTATTTTTGTGGACGACAGACAAATTAGATAATATAATAGATAATGGGGCAGTAGAACACAAATATTTAGAAAGTGGAAAGAGATACCGAGTGCGAAGAAATCTGCGTAGATCTCGGATAGCATCAGCAATGAGTACAATAAGAGCGGCAATGGCAGCAAGAGAGAAGCTCGGCAGCAAGAGGAGCAAGGGTGAAACCGCCAGCGAAGATGATGAAGTGGAGCCTTCGACGTGCGGGTGTAGGCAGTAATGGCGAGGTGATGATCGGCGGTGAGGTGCGGTGATGGTGGCTTGCTGGTGGTGTTGCGGTGAAGGACAGCGAGGGCGTTGGGTTCGGGGAACGGTGAGAAGGCTGTGGTGATGGTCGGGAGAGTTGGTGGTTGGTTGGGGTGCAAGGAGAAGAACAAAAGGAGGATATCGGCGAGGTGGAGTGTTGTCGAGGTCGGGATGGGGATGCGGGGAGGTGGCTTCAATGGGGCTTTTCTTTTGGATCGGGATTTGAGTAAGGGAAGAGCTCGGCAGCAAGAGGAGCAAGGGTGAAACCGCCAGCGAAGATGATGAAGTGGGGCCTTCGACGTGCGGGTGTAGGCAGTAATGGCGAGGTGATGATCGGCGGTGAGGTGCGGTGATGGTGGCTTGCTGGTGGTGTTGCGGTGAAGGGCAGCGAGGGCGTTGGGTTCGGGGAACGGTGAGAAGGCTGTGGTGATGGTCGGGAGAGTTGGTGGTCGGTTGGGGTGCAAGGAGAAGAACAAAAGGAGGATATCGGCGAGGTGGAGTGTTGTCGAGGTAGGGATGGGGATGCGGGGAGGTGGCTTCAATGGGGCTTTTCTTTTGGATCGGGATTTGAGTAAGGGAAGAGGAAGATGAAGAAGGGGGTGGCGGCAGGTGTAGGAATAGTGGATTAGGGTTTGTGTTGGGGATTTAGGAAATTAGGGTAGGGATTTGTATTTGGGAAATTTTTAATTTGGGGGTAGATTTTAGAGTTAATCACTAACCCTAAAATTGTATTAGGATTTATCACAAATCCTAATTATTTGGATCTCACTTGTATTACACAAAGAGAGAGGAAGAGTAAAAACTCAACACAATTTTTTTAATCAAGAATGACATCTTTCTCATGAATCTCAGGGCCTATATATAGGTTCAAAACAAATCAAGATACAAATCTCAGAATATTCTCAAAATCTCAAAAATATTCTCATGCATAAAAAAAAGATTATATATGGCTATAATTGCCAAAAACAAATATGGTACTGAAATAAAATCCTAAACTAAATAAAATTGATGTCCTCATCAATTGATCTCCGTAATTATCAGGATTGAGGCGATGCTCATGAGATGTTTTGTGTGTTGAAGTGCCATGGCTTGCGGTGTGGGATTGAATCCCCATAATTATCGGGATGCGAATTATCATTTGCGGTGTAAGATTAATCTTCGAAATTATTGGGGCATGGGTTAGATACTCACAAAATGTCTAAATCTTATGTTAGTCATGACTCATGGATGTATGTTTTGCATAACGGGGGATTGAACCCTATAATGAGGAGTACGTTAAGGGCTTGCTCTCAAACCTTTATTTTGCATTCAAACTTGTGTTTGCTAAAATTGTGGAATCGCTGTATTATAGCATTGCGTCAGTTGTATGCAACTGACGTGCCCGCAGTTTTCAAGTGCAGGACTTGGATTAGCGAGCGATGTGGTGATGAGTTTGATGCTGATGGATGTTGCAATATTGAAGATATTGGATATTATAAATTGTATTTTTTTATGTAAACTTCCGCTGTGTATTGTAAATACTAACATTGTAATGAAAAGTTTTAAATTCCTTGTAATTTTGTACGAAATTGAAGTAAAGATCCTCTTTGTGCTACGAATTACCTGTGTTTTGGAATTCGGAGTGTTACACTTGTGGTTCTCTCTATTTCAAATTAATTTATGTTATTGGTCATGTAAGTTGAACTGTCTATGCTAATTAAGCATATTTATTCTATAATTGACTTGCCTTAAATACTACTACTATCAGTACTCTTACTTAATCCTCCCACTTTTGGTGTGCTTGCAGAGTGGAGATTTGCGGTACTGTCAAAAGTGTTCTCACTATAAGCCTCCCCGTGCCCATCACTGCCGTGTTTGCAAAAGATGTGTCCTGCGAATGGTAAGTATCATTGCTCAATTTTTTTGTTGATTTATGAATGTACTGTTGTTTCCTAACAGTACCTTCTAATATCTACAGGACCATCACTGTGTCTGGATAAATAACTGTGTTGGGCATACGAACTACAAAGTTTTCTTTGTTTTTGTGTTATATGCTGTTATGGCTTGTATTCACTCTATGGTACTGCTTATTTGTTATCTTCCTAATAATTATCTGATAAGATCATCGATGTGTTGGATGTGATTACCAAAGATCCTTCTTTCAGGTTCTTCTCTTGGGTAGTGCTGCGCATGATGTTCACAAGGATCAGCAGCAGAATGGAGGCTCTTTTAAGACTACATATGTGATAAAAGCTTTTTAGCACTTCTTACCTGATATTTTGTTCAGCAGGTTTTAACAGTAATGATTAACTTGACAGATAATTTGCGGGGTTTTGCTTATTCCCCTTAGTTTGGCACTAAGTGTCCTTTTGGGTTGGCATATCTACCTCATCCTGCACAATAAGACAACTATTGAGGTATGTCTTACTATTATTATTTTCCCTTATTTATAAGAAAATAGTCTGTTGGTTCTGGGATAACATTGCAGTTTCATATTTGCATTGATGCTGTTTACAGTACCATGAAGGAGTGAGAGCAATGTCGCTGGAAGAAAAAGCTGGGAATATTTATAGACATCCATATGATCTTGGCATCTATGAAAACCTTGTAGCTGTAAGATTTCTAAAATCTATTGAGTAGAATTGCTCTGTTAATCTTGATACTAATATTTACTATTTAAAGACAAGCATTGTGAATATTTAGAAAATATCCCTCCCTCCCTTTCTGGTGTGCAATGGCTCTCTACGAATTGTAACCAGACATTTCTAGTTTGTAGCGTTAGTGCAGTTCAAGCATACTGCTACGTTATCTTTCTGGAGGGGACACTATTTAGCTATGGTAGCTTTTATCTAATTGAAAACTCTGTTATAAAATTATTCTCGAGTTTCTTAACTTATTTAGAATGTAAGAAAAAAAAGGTAGCTTATAATCTATACTATGTTTATCTACATTTATGTGTGCACTCGTGAATATCAAAATGAATAGCAAGAAATACCACTTAATTTGTTTCTTTCTTGCACTAAATCCAGTATACAGATCAACATGAACAGAGGGGATAATGGATGTTCCACTATGATGTTCTGACAAAGCTTATCTTCTTCTTTTTTGGAAAATCTTATGGAGCTTATCTTAGGAGTCTCTTACAACGAATTCTTCAAGAAAAGCTTTGTGAGGATTTCATATGGGTTACATCTAATGAATAATTTGCACCATCCATCTTGATCTGCATGTCAAGTTTAGTGCACAGAAGAAAAATTAGTATCTAAATTTTATAAACAAAAAAAATGCTATTTTACTCTTAAAATGGAACCCAATGATTCATGAGTGAGTGTGTTCATTACCACTTGAACTTTCTTTCTTGGACTAAATTCGGTTTGTAGATCAAGATGAACAATGCAGATCAGGCTTCCTTAATGAGTTTGTCTCCTTGTGTGCTTACTGGTTAGGCCTATTTATATTTTTATATCACATGGGTCATTCCGTTCTTCCGGATGTTCTAGGTTGAGTCTTGTTTATTCATCTCATTTTCCTGTTCATAAACTTATTTTTTTCCGAGGCAACAAGACCCAACAAAATTTTGAAAAAAATTAATTTTTCCTAGCAAGAAAGAAGATTTTGAGATGCATAGGGACACATTAGCCATACCATACCCAAGTAAAAGGCAGACATTAGTATCCCAAAGATCCTTCTTATTTTTTCAGATTGACCCTAAAAAGTTATTTCTAATTCAATACTTTCTATATTAATACCTAATAATTCTATATACACAACTGAATTATTTTCATAGTGGAGTATTCAACCTTAAATTTAATTATGGTTTGTGATGCTGCTTTTTTTTGTGTGAGCAACCAGATAATGAGTTCTTTGAGATGGGGGAAAGCTTAGATCTGCATCGTATCGTTGATCAGATCCTGATTTGAAGCTAGTATTTGTGAATGGATGTGGAATGAATGACCGAGACGTCGCTGGAAACCTGTAAATATAGTTTGAAACACTGGGATGGATCCCGACGACAAACCCTCCGATGATCTAGTTAGTAACAAGAAGTAACAAAAGTTTAGTGGGCCAAATGTTGATTACTTGGTAACTGAGGAAGGGGGTCTGTATCTATAGGTCTGTGGAGGAGGCAGTTGGGGAAAGATCGCTTAGTTGATTTGTTAGATCCTTTTAATTAAGAATCTGATCAGTTAATCATTTTCATGATTTTAGGGGAACTAATTGCCAATCATAATTGGCTGATCACTCTTCCTTAAATGGGCTGCAATCTGTCTTTACTCATGGGTTGAGTAGATGCGATGGGCACCCACGAACGGCCCATACTCTGGTTGTGGGCCTGTAGTTGTCGCTTGTCGCGAAGGGATTGTTTTACCCTTTAGGATCACCGAGATTTGTGCGGGGATTGCATGGTCTTGATTAGCCGTAATTTTTACCCACATCATATGACCCCCACTCCTGTAGTCTAGTTTTAGCGGCCTTTGAGATTAGATAATCTGTCAAGAAAAATCAGTGGTCATCAACAGGGGTTCGGCGTCCAAAGCAATGGGGGGTTCGGCTACCGAGGATGTATGCTAAGCAGTTAAAATCTTTGATTACGTTCGATTAATTCCCTATTAATCGCTAATCGGAGGCTAATCGATTATTTTTTTAGCGATTTATTATATTTCAATAGTTAGCGATTTAATCGGGTATAATCGGCCGATTAGTGGTTAATCGGCCGATTTTAAGTGGCCGATTAACCGATTAAATCGCCTCTTCTAATTTTCATGCTCGTTTGCATTATTTGGGCTCAAACCGGCCCAAACTCAAATCCAAATTCAAAATTCAAACCTCTTTTGGTCCTCGCGCAAACCCAAACCTGACATGTCGCTGCTCTATTCTTTCTCGCGCAAACCTAAACTCAATCTGATTCTCTTCTTCCTTGAGCAAACCTAAACCCGGCCCGCTGTTGCTCCCCCTACACCGTTGCATACTTCACTCAACCTGCATCTGCTGGACCTACTCCTCTTGCTGCTCGCGCTGCTCCTCCCATATTGTTTTTGTTTGATGGAACTGATCAGCAAACTCGATCCGGCCCGCATCCATAATCCAAACTCAGCTCAAACCAAGTACACTCTTCTTTTTCTCTATAACTATATGTTCCTATTTGATAATCTCATAATAGTTTTATGTTAGGATTTAGGGTTGCTACATAATGAGGATATATTTTTTTTTAATTTTATATATATATATATATATATAATGATTTTTCCGATTTAATTCCCGATTATTTTTCGATTAACCGATTAATCACTAATCGCTCCTACACCGATTAGTTCAAAAAACCAATTTTAAATACCTAGGATGTATGGCATTCGGCGTGCCGACCCTTTTCATGAGTGGAGTTTTGCGCCAATTTTGGGAGCACCTCAAATGACAATCCGGGAACCGAGGATAATAGGGGGTTCGACATGCTGGCCCGATTCGCGAGTTTTGTGAGTGCCTCAAATAACAATCAAGGGCCGAGGCTGTAGGAGATTCCGAACCCCTTTATCGTTTTTGCCATTTTTGTGACTGCCTCGAATGACAATCCGACGGTCGAAGCTGTAGGAGCTTCTGAACCCCTTTATAAATGGTGTTTTGTGCCACTTTTGTGAGTACCCCGAATGACAATTCAAAGGTCGAGGCTGTACGAAGCTTGTCTGAAATCGGGGGCTTCGAGGGAGTGAACTCGCACAATGTTGTATACTCTAGACCTATGAAGCACAGATACTGGTACGTGTATTCGGTACGGTATGTATCTGGTACGCGGATACGCCAAAATCTAAAAAACTATAACACGAGTGCGTTAGGATACGCTAAATTAAAATAATTTTTAAAAATTTAATATTATAGATATATAAATAGTAAACTAAATTATTCAATTCAATACGAACATGAAAAAATAATAAACAAGAACATGGTAATTAAAATTAATACAAAACATACTAATGGATCACTCGAGTTTTCAAAAACACCATTACCAATATTACATGATCGAAATGTTCAAATAAAAGTAGGCTAGTCTTAAACATATTCAATAGATTCAACATCATAACTACATCTATCATAACTTCATAAGTCATAATCATGAACTAACCAAGATCATTCAATACTACATTCCTACTACCCTATATCTATTATTTTAAAGAAATCTGATACTCAAACACTACATCGAATAAAGATGCAACAACTTGTACAATAATAACAAGTAGTCAATCAACCAAAACAATAGCAAGAACTACATCATACATCTATTCTTTTTTCGACGTCTTTTAATCAAATGAAATAAAAAAATATCTTTTGATCAAATGAAATAAGGATTTGAAAGTAGAAGACGAAGAGAATAGTAGAATATATATATATATATATATGGGAAAAAGGGGTATGAGCAACTTGCTCATTTAGTAAATAAGCAATTGATGATGTGGCATGCATGTGATTGGAAAATCCTTAAAAGGGTTAGTTGTCCAATGTATCACATGCATGCCACATAATTACTTGCTCATTTACTAAATGAGCAAGTTGCTCATATCCCTTTTACCCTATATATATATATATATATATGAATCTTCCGTTGTGCACCACCCCTCCGTGTGCACTCGGCCTTCCCGCCTTCGTATCGACGATCCGAACTGTTCACATTGATCTACACATCTAAATTAATCTAAATATGTAAAATCAAATCATTTGAAATTCATTTGCCATCCATCATGTGACTATAAAAAATAATGATTTTCAGCCATACAATTTTGTAACACTTCAATAGATGGGCAAATTAATTTCAAATGATTTGATTTTACATATTTAGACTAATTTAGATGTGTAGATCAATGTGAACGGTTCGGATCGTCGATACGAAGATGGGAAGGCCGAGTGTACACGCCGTGTGCACCATATATATATATATATATATATATATATATATATATATATATATATATATATATATATATATAGGGTAAAAGGGATATGAGCAACTTGCTCATTTAGTAAATGAGCAAGTGATTATGTGGCATGCATGTGATACATTGGACAACTAACCCTTTTAAGAATTTTCCAATCACATGCATGCCACATCATCAATTGCTTATTTACTAAATGAGCAAGTTGCTCATACCCCTTTTTCCCATATATATATATATATATATATCCCCTTCGTGTATCCAAACAGTATCCAAGTGTTTCCCGACGTATTCGAGAGTATCCCTAGAGTATCCGATTTTTTTTCTTTTTTTTATAAAATAATTGTTTGGATACGTATCCAGTGAGTAACCGGTGATTATCCCATCAGATACGTATGCAGTACGAGATACGCATCCCCGGGAGAGTATCCGTGCTTCTAGCTCTAAACCTGGCTATGTTGCCACGTAGGGGACCACGTGGTTGCAGATGCACATGCGTCTCACGTGGGTAGTCCTACATCACCATTGCGTAAATCAAAGCTCTTTTTTTTGTAGCCAATAGATGGAGGTGGAGGGCTTGGATTCTTCCACGTCAACATCACGGTTATCGAGGAGTTTTCCCCAAGTCAATAAATCTCTCCACCCCTTCTCATTTCTCTTTACCTTCTCCCACTACTCTCGCGGAGCTTGTCTTTAGAATTCTCAGGCACTTCTGCGATCTTTCTGACTAGCTCCCAACTACTTTCGTGGTAGGTAAAGTATTCAGTTACATTATGTGTAGGTTTCGGTCAGAAGACTCAGTTGTAAAGACTAGTTGCTTCAAGTAGGCTTCATCAAACTCAGAATTGTGGGAAGAACTCGTCGTAAATGTCTGAACTAGCAGTAGCGAAGCCAGTGAGGCTATAGACGAACAGGATGATTCAACAAGCGATTCGGAAGATGAGGGAGCCTCTAGTTGGGGAGTACAGAGCGAGGCTGCAGTTATACCCCAAAGTTCAACCTCGACCGAGGGAGCGCAGGCTGAGGAAACGGTTATTTCGCCGAGTGGGGAGGCGATGACATCAGTTGGTGAGGATAGTGAGACCTGTTCAATAGAGGTTGTGAGTGCCCATCCGCCTCGGGAGTCGAGGCCTAAGAAAAAGAAGATAGAGATCCCAGGGGAGGATGCCTCTGTCAAGGGTGATTGATATTCCTGGTCTTAATTGTCCAATTCTACAGGTATTGACGTTGATCAGAATGTATCCTGACGCCGTCAGGGACTTGATCACAGTTTGGTCTTTAGCTAGAATCTCAGTTGCGGAACCGAAGGCCTATCCAGGCAGACCGGATACTAAATAAGCTGTCCAAAGAAAACCTTATTATGCTTCAGTGCATGTTCTTCGTACTAGACACGTACGAGCTAATGATTCCAAACCCCGGATTCTGCCCCACTGATGACCTTGAACCCTTTTACTGTATGTTTCCCGCGGATGCATTCGTTTCGGGGCTTCGGCTTCCGATCCACTCATTCATTAATAGGATCCGAACCTCTTTAGAAGTTAGAGTTTTGCACCATTTCGGAAGTCCTCGATTGACAATTTGAGGACCAAGACTGCATGAGGATCCGAACCGCTTAGAAAGTTGGCGTTTTGTGCCATTTTGGGAGTGCCTCGGATGACAATCCTAGGGACGCACAATCTGAAGGATGTAGTCCTGCATTTTAGTTTGGAAACTCTGGTCGCGCTGGCCACGTGGCGGGCCATGTGGGTTTTCGGTGTTTCGAAGCGGTAGGTTCTCCTACGCGGGCGGGGACGTGCGGGCTATTGATTTGCCTGCATATGGAGGGTTGTGATTTGGCCATGTGTCGGTTGTGATTAACGATGAGTCTCTTCCCTCTATATATCTCATATCTCACCTTCCCCCACTTTGTTTTCTTTTTCTAATGTTTGGAGCTTCTCTATCTAGCGTGTTCTACCCCTTTCCTGCAATTTTTCCAACGAGATCTCGACAGTTGTTACAGTAATGAATAGAATGAATAGAACTATTTTAAGCTTTGACTAGGGTCCAGTCGGGTGAGTCCGCTTCAGCCTATGGTCTGGATGCCGTCTTAGTTGGGTGAATTCGGATAGCACCAAGGAAAAGGAGCCCTTGGCGCTAGTAGTGGGTCAGAAGCATCGAACGGGGCTGTCATTGGGCCATCCTCATTCGCTGGGTTTAATCATTATAGTATACCCCGACAATTTAGAGGATCAAGCCAAGTTCAGTATTAAACATTCGGCACCGGAAGCTGACGGTATGGCCATCACCTTAGTGGGAACCGACCATCCTCGAATCCGAAGCACGTATTGCATCCCTTGGAGATATGAGCTTATGCTTCCTAGTTCGGGCCTTCGTCCGATAGACCGTCTTGCCGGTTGGTCTAGCATGTTTTCCGTGGATGCTTTTGTCTTAGGGCTTCGACTTCCATTGCATCCGTTCATTAAGATGGTGCTTAATTGGGCTGGCATTAGTCCGATGCAACTCAGCCCGAATTCTTGGAAGCATATGGTCGGCTTCATTCTGCTGTGTGAGAGGGCGGGAGTCCCTTTGAAGCTTAAGCCCTTCTGCTTCTGCCTAGATTTGTGCAAAGTTCGCAAAAGCAGTGGTCAGTGTTTTCTTTTGCTGAGGACTGAGCAGAAGGTTATTATCGGTCACCCGGATTCCTTTAAGAATTAGGAGTCCAAGTTCTTGGTCATTCGATGGCGGGAGCCTTGGGATATTCCGACTGACTCGGTCTACGCGGTGCCCAAGCGTCGAACCCCGTGGGAGGAGTGGAAGAACTTGACCTTATGTTTGCCGAGGCAATATCAAATGGTCGTTAGTGTCGGAGAGGTGGTTGGTGGAGCGTGGACGAAGCCAGCCAACCCTAGTATGTCCCTTTCTCTTTGCCGTTTATTTTATTCTTGTCTAACGTTTGTCTATTTTCCCAAGATTGTTGACCGACAAGATGCTCCAAGAGCATTGGGCGGCCCTTCAATCCCTCTGCGTCCGAGGAGCCTCTGGCCAAGTGAGCAAAGGCGTCGGATGCAACGAAAGCACTTGAAACTTCTGGGAAGCAAGCGGTGGCAAAGCCTCCAACTTCCTCACTGAAAATTGTCGCCGCCCTTGCGAAGTCACCATCGGCTGGAAGGCGTGGGTGCCCTCAGGGTTCGTCAGAGAAACACTCACCGGTGGAGTGGCTCAGTGCGCTGCAGGTTACCGAACATCTCGCCACTCCCCGTGACAGAGCGATGTAGGAGTCGAATGATGAGGTTTACGCTAGGTGGTCGCAGTCCACCGTTCTGGTAAGTGCGCTTTAGCTTGTCGTACCTCGATAGTATCATTTTTCCTGTAGGCGAACCCTTAAAGGGGCCGAGATGAAGAAGAGGCATGATGCACTTATGAGGCAGGCAGAGCTTGCCAAGGCAAGCCAAAAGGAAATCATGGGAAGAAACGACGATCTCCGACAGAAGGGGAGGGAACTAATGGCGGAGCTGCTGGTGAAGAAGTAGACTCGAGAGGAGCTATTGAAAGAGAAGGTGGAGCTGGCGAAGGAGAAGCTGGCCTAGAGGTGAGGGAGAAGAAACCGGTGGCTGATCAGGAGGATGCCATCGACCGCGTTATCCACGCCCAGGACGAGGGTTACAATGTCCTCGAGCGATTTGGGCGGTGTAGCGCCCAGAGTTCCACACACTGGAAGCTCGTGACACTTGTCCAGAATCTTTACTTCAATGAGTACACAACACAGGAAAACTATAGGAAATTAGAAACTTACATTATACAAGGAAACTATATCTTTCACTTGGATGCTTTCCGCAGCTCGAGTCTCCTGCTCCACGATCAGCAGTCCTGCAATTTGCAAACTGTGGGCACGTCAGTTGAATACAACTGACGCAATGTGGATGAAACCCGAAATCTCCAAAATCCTTAACAACCAATATTTGATGTAGAAGAAAAGAACCGTGAAGGTCATACAAACATAAATGTCGGTGTATGTCATGATCTAGATTCTAATGCACAACTCATATGCACTTCATTCTCTTAATCTAATGCAAACTTGATTTGAAAACGTATGCATCTCAAACTACATACTCTCCAATTCGAGTTCGTATTCTCCAGATGATAGGGTTCAATCCCTCGCCATGCATCCTACTCTTGTACTCTTTCCTGTTTCTGATATTCATCTAGTGACTGGTAGAGTCTGCAGCACATGCGGTCCATTTCCGTTCCTGCAGTCGGATTGTGGTCCTTCTCCACTCTGAACGGCACTGATCACCTTGTTCGTTCAGATCATGGTCCTTCTCCACTCCGACAGGATCATGGTCCCTCTTCGCTCCCGGTCAGGCCGGTGATCATCAGCTCTGCCGAAATCATGGTCCTTCTCCACTCCTGCCCCTACCAAAGTTATCATGAACATAAGGCGAATCGATAGGGCCACCCCTACTCCGCCCAGAGACTTAGAGTTCCACTTTTGCTCCTTGTTCATATTGATAACCCAGAACATAGACGGAAACTTAAGAGTCCATATCCTAAGTTCCGACAGTAGTTGTGACTTACGTCTGCATCCCATTCTTATCACTAAATCCGAGAAATCAACAGTCGAGACGACGCCACACGTGTCCCAGACGAGACGACGCCGCATGTGTTCCCTTGACAAGTGAGTACACGCCCAACTAGTGTCTGTCCTTACCAATTATCCTAAATTAATTCCTTAACTCACCAACTTACCCGATTCTAATTGCTTTATTATTACGACTTCTATTTTCTAAGTTAATTAAACTGGGCTCCTAGTTTTCACTTTCACCCTCCAGCTAGTTTACATAACTAATTTAACTTAATTTACTGACTAGGTTCTAAGTGAATCCAACCTAGTTGAATCTCAACAAGTCTCATCTTGATTTAGTTGAATCTCAACAAGTCATTTCACATACACACATACAACAATTTCTAGCAAACCATCAATCATTAAATTCATAAATTGAACATAAAAGGAATGGAGAATACCCACTTTGTTTTGTTTGCAAGCTTCAATTGCCTTCTTTTTGCTTCCCTTGATTCTTCCTTGACTTACTCCAATATTAGTAGTAGTAAGGTAGTAGAAGTAGTAGTAAGCAGTAATGGTAGTAGAAGTAGCAAGCAGTAGTAGCAGTTGTGCAGTAAACAGCGGCAGTAGTTGTAACAATAAACAACAGCAGTAGGAGTAAGTAGTAGTAGTAGTATGCAGTAGTAATAATAGTAGTAGTAATAGGTAGTATAGCAGTAAGAGTAGTAGCAGGAATTAGTAGAGTAGTATTGTAGTAAGAGTAGTGGTAGGAAGTAGTAGTAGCAGCATTAACAATCAGCAGTAGCAGCAGTAGAAATCAGTAGTTGTGGTAGTAGTAGTAGTAGTAGTAGTAGTAGGTAGTAGTAGTAGTAGTTGGTAAATATATAGAAAAAGGGAGTGGAGAAAACAACTGATGTTGCTGCCGGCTGTAAAGAGAAAAAAAGAGAGAAGTAGTGAAGTGTGGAAATGTGTAAAATTGCTTAGGTGTCCTCACTGTTTGCATATACCCCCTTAGTTTTATGCGATTGAACTTATCCCCCATTTGTTTTTTGTTGGGCTGGGCTTCTTTCTTTTCTTTTTTTTTGTAAACAATGTTTGGGTATTAAGGCTAAAAAAAATTTATTGCAATACTAATAGTATACAATAATACTAATAGTATAGGATAATAACTATGTATGATAAAGATAACAATAACAATGTATTTGTGTATTCATTGTAAGAAATTTAGGGGTATTACATCACTCCCCCCTTAGAATAGTTCCTTCTTCGGAACTATACTAGTGGAGTGGATCAGACACCCAGAAAAACATTTAACATTCCCATTTCAAAACACATCATATTTAATTTAACACTTATCATCCAAGTACATACAGAGTACATACATAAACCTTCATACTTTTGGTCACAACCAAAACACATCATTTTTAGCAGCATAACAAATTACATTACATCCTTCAGTACCCGTGATGACCCACATCTTCCTTCTCAACAACCACTTCAGTCAGTGCGAAAACACGTCCCTGACGGAAGGGCTTCTTCCCTTGATCATTATTCTTCTGTCCTGGACCACTGTTTGTTCTTTTGCAATTGTGGGCATTTTGGCCTGACGTGCCCAACCTTTCCACAATTGAAACATGTTCGTTCACTATCCTGAACCTTATTCCTTGGGCATTGGGATTTAACGTGTCCTCGCTCTCCACAGAGGAAACACTTCACTGGCTTGATGGCTTCTGTACTGGTATTAGGCTTCTGGAACTTCTGGTTCGGGCCTTACTCCATGAAATCTGTGGCTGGAACATACCGCTTTCCTTCGTTCTGATTCCCGTTCTTCTCTTGCGGCTGCTTGCTTTGGTTCATATCCATCTCCGTTACTGCGACCCGTCGAACTAGCTTATCAAACCTCCGAATGCATAAAGGCACCATCCTTGACCTCAGTCCGGGTCGAAGACCCTGCTCGAACCTTTTAGCCTTCTTAACTTCATCCTGAACCATTTTCGGGGTGTATCGAGATAACTGTGTAAACTTTGTTTCATATTCTCGTACTGTCATACTGCTCTGCCTCAAATTGATGAACTCCATAGCCTTTTCTTCTTGGTCGTCCAGAGGGAAGTAATGTTGCCTGAATTTTTCGAGGAAGTCCTCCCATACAATTGGTCCATCACGCATGCCCCGCTTGACTGATTGCCACCACAATCCTGCGTCTTTTTCCAAAAGAATAGTCACCAATGTAACTTTGCTTTCTTCTGGTGTTCTAAGTACTTCAAACACTGTCTCCACCTGACAAATCCAATCATCGGCTGCTGTTGGATCTGCTTGGCCTTCAAATACTAGTGGTTTCATTCTCTTAAAGGATTCTACAATCTTGACGTGGTTAGCATGACATCGCTTGCATTCCTTTCTTGGGTTCCTGGTGGTGGTGCGAAATTTCGATCGGCCTCCATAAAAGTTCCCATTATTTGATATAATCGTGCAATTTCCACTTCGATATTGAGATTGGCGTGATTCACTCCACTGCCTTCACCTTCAGTTCTCATGTTGTTGCTACCTCTGTTTCGTTGATAGACTCTTCCATTACTGCCACATTCGTTTCTTCCCCACATCCTTCAAAAACAAGAAAACATAGACAGGGGTTAGTTCCGGATATAGGGAGATCATAAACATAGGCTGGTCGTACAACAATATGAATCACGACCATCCTATTATCCAAACTAAACCTAACTCTAACTGGGGCATTCAAGTCTAATTCCCTGTTGTGTTGGTACTACAATTTGAAGTTTAGCTCTGATACCACTTCTGTAGCGTCCCGAGTTCCACACACTGAAAGCTCGTGACACTTACCCAAAATATTTACTTCAATGAGTACACAACACAGGAAACTACAGGAAATTAGAAACTTACATTACACAAGGAAACTATATCTTTCACTTGGACGCTTTCCGCAGCTCGAGTCTCCTGCTCCACGATCAACACTCCTGCAATTTGCAAACTGTGGGCACGTCAGTTGAATACAACTGACGCAATGCGGATGAAACCCGAAATCTCCAAAATTCTTATCAACCAATATTTGATGCAGAAGAAAAGAAACGTGAAGGTCATACAAACATAAATGTCGGTGTATGTCATGATCTAGATTCTAATGCACAACTCATATGCACATCATTCTCATAATCTAATGCAAACTTGATTTGGAAACGTATGCATCTCATACTATATACTCCCCAAATCGAGTTCGTATTCTCTAGATAATAGGGTTCAATCCCTCGCCATGCATCATACTCTTGTACTCTTTCCTGTTTCTGACATTCATCTAGTGACTGGTAAAAGTCTGCAGCACATGCGGTCCATTTTCGCTCCTACAGTCGGATCGTGGTCCTTCTCCACTTTGAATGGCTGTGATCACCCTGTTTGTTCAGATCATGGTCCTTCTCCACTCCGACAGGATCGTGGTCCCTCTCCGCTCCCGGTTAGGCCGGTGATCATCAGCTCTACCGGAATCATGGTTCTTCTCCACTCCTGTCCCTACCAAAGTTATCATGAACATAAGGCGAATCGATAGGGTCACCCCTACTCCGCCCAGAGACTTAGAGTTACACTCTTGCTCCTTGTTCATATTGATAACCCAGAACATAGACGGAAACTTAAGAGTCCATCTCCTAAGTTCCGACAGGAGTTGTGGCTTACGTCTGCATCCCATTCTTATCATTAAATCCCAGAAATTAACAGTCGAGACGACGCCACATGTGTCCCAGACGAGACGACGCTGCACGTGTCCTCTTGACAGGTGAGTACACGCCCAACTAGTGTCTGTCCTTACCAATCATCCTAAATTAATTCCTTAATTCACCAACTTACCCGATTCTAATTGCTTTATTATCACGACTTCTATTTTCTAAGTTAATTAAACTGTGCTCCTAGTTTCCACTTACCCTTCAGCTAGTTTACATAACTAATTTAACTTAATTTACTGACTAGGTTCTAAGTGAATCCAACCTAGTTGAATCTCAACAAGTCTCATCTTGATTTAGTTAGGGTTCAACCTAGCCTCCAATCATGCTAAGAGCTAACCCACACATGCACCAAACTAGTGCGCTGAATGTGCACCACACTTCACAACAAGTACGCATATAAGCATGCATTGATTTTATACATACCCATGCATAACCGTATTTCATCCAACACCGCATCCACGCTTATTAAAGTTATTTTCATACTAGGATATTGCACACATGTGTATGTACTACCTCACATCCACATAATGGTAAATACCTTAGTTTGCCACTTATTCATAGGTGGTTAATTTTCTAGAATTCTTATTGTATATGTGCATTTAGACATTTCATCAAACACTTTACATGCCAACTTTTCATTGCAAAATTTCCATAACAAGACCCTAATTAAATTATGCATTCTCATATAATTGTCTTTGCGTTACAAGTTCAAGTAATGACATCGTCTCTTTTTTAACAATTTCATTTACTACAATCTTTGTTCACTTTTCTTTTTATTGCTATATTGCTAACCATGAGTTTTAAGCATACAATACTTCTAAGCATACATGCTTCAATCTACTAGCAATTTGCACATTAAATAACGACTAAACTACTAATGAGAATTGACATACAACAATAAATCAACTAGTTTAGTAATAAGGTGAGGAGGACGCCTACCATGAATTTTTCTACTACTACAAACATGATTTGTTCTACATAACAAATACCATACTTAGTGTAATCAAGTCATTTCACATACACACATACAACAATTTCTACCAAACCATCAATCATTAAATTCATAAATTGAACACAAACGGAATGGAGAATACCTACTTTGTTTTGTTTGCAAGCTTCAATTGCCTTCTCCTTGCTTCCCTTGATACTTCCTTGACTTGCTCCAATAGTAGTAGTAGTAAGGTAGTAGAAGTAGTAGTAAGCAGTAATAGTAGTAGAAGTAGCAAGCAGTAGCAGCAGTTGTAGCAGTAAACAGCGACAGTAGTTGTAACAGTAAACAACATCAGTAGAAGTAGTAGTAGTAGTATGCAGTAGTAGTAGTATGTAGTAGTAGTAATAGGTAGTATAGCAGTAAGAGTAGTAGCAGGTAGTATAGTAGTAATGTAGTAAGAGTAGTGGTAGGAAGTGGTAGTAGCAGCAGAAATCAGCAGTAGTAGTAGTAGAAATCAGCAGTAGAAGCAGTAGAAATCAGCAGTTGTGGTAGTAGTAGTAGTAGTAGGTAAATATATAGAGAAAGGGAGTGGAGAAAACAGCTGATGTTGCTACCGGCTGTAAAGAGAGAAAAAGAGAGGTAGTAAAGTGTGGAAATGTGTAGAATTGCTTAGGTGTCCTCACTTTTTGCATATACCCCCTTAGTTTTATGTAATTGCACTTAACCCCCAATTGTTTTTTGTTGGGCTGGGCTTCTTCTTTCTTTCTTTTTTTTTCTTTTTTTGTAAACAATGTTTGGGCTTTAAGGCTAAAAAAAAAATTTATTGCAATACTAATAGTATACAATAATACTAATAGTATAGGATAATAACTATGTATGATAAAGATAACAATAATAATGTATGTATATATTCATTGTAAGAAATTTAGGGGTATTACAGGCGGAAGTACGAAGGTCTCGACCTCGAAGGCTTTTCCTTCGACATGCAAGGGAAGAGCCTTCGGGGGAAGAGTGTGTTCCGTCTCCCGGGGCAATGGGCTCTGCAATTAGCGCCGAGACCGTCTTTGTCGATGCCGTGAACGGCGAGGCGCCTCCCTCTCCTAGGCAACAGACTTAGGAATCTCAGATTGGCCACCGCACCTATGTATCTGGAGTTTGGAAAGAGTGAAATCTTTTTTCGCCGAACTTCTTGTATCTAAAACCTTTGTTCAGTGAATAGTAGTTTTTGTGCTTGTTTTTTAGCGAAGTCCTGGACTCTAATTTGTGGCTACACGATTTTTGTGAGAACTTTTCCTTGTTGGGATTCAGAAGACCATCCGATGGCCGAACCTCTTCGGGAGTTGGTGTTTTGCGCCTTTTGTGAGGCCTCGAATTGTTGGATCCTGAATGCAAGGCAAAGAACACTAGAGGGGGGGGGGTTGAATAGTGTTGTATAAAAATTAAACAATAAATTGAATTTTTCGCCACTGTTAAATCGACTATATCGGAGAAATCAGTCGACTGTCAGCGCAAATATAAGAGTAAATGAACTTAATAGCAACCAGTCTGTTAAGTCGACTTAAAGCGGAAACCAGTCGACTGCACAAACTCGATTTTCAATATAACTCAGCGAAAATGAAATTTCAAGATGGAGAAATCAAACCACAGAGAGTCCACACAACAAATACTAGGATATATTCTGGTTCGGTCCTCCCGACCTACATCCAGTCCCCAAGCAACCCACTTGAGATTTTTCACTATTCTTGAAAAATTACAAGAATACTCAATGGCCTTTGACAATAACTATGTCAAATCCGTAGACCTCTCTCACCACTAGAGAGAGCAAAACCCACTCTACAACCTAGAGTGAAACCGACTCTACACCAAGAGTCCTACTCTCCAATCGAGAGGACCACTCTCACAACCCGAAAGTGAAACAACAATAAAAGTGAAGATTACAATGACCTAAAGTCTTGTTTTGATTGTGCTTTTTGTTTAGTGGCTAAAGGTCAACTTCTAACTTCAGTCTAGAACGAATTCTTTGTTATGCAAGACTGAAATCTGAGAACCAAGTCTTAAAGAAAGTAAAGGCTTTGTAAACTTGTTTTTTTCCTCTCAAAAGCAAAATGACTTGATAAAAAGTTAAGGAGCCTTTCCCAATTGAATTCTATACTCTATTTATAGAGTTAAATTCTCTTGGATGTTGAAAAACAGTTCCCCAACTGCCATACAACAGCAGTAAGAATTTAAATTTGAAAAAAAAAATTCCAGGAAACTATCAAAAACTGCTTGAACAATCGACTGGATTTCCATATAAGTCGACTGGTCAGAGCTTGAGTGAGTTCAGTCAGTTTCGTACTAAAACAGTCGACTGTTCGCAATACTAAGTCGACTAGTACTCAACAGCTGAACTTATACAAGCTTCATTTTGACATTCTGATTTTGGAAAACTTTATTTTTATTTAGGGGATGTGTGAGTGTGACAAGGCTTTTACAAGAATTCTAAGACACAAATATTACAACCACAATTACAAGACACATGTTCATTTAATAAAACACTTTTGAAGCTCTTGAGTAGTCTTTGACATGTGTCTTGATCTTGAGTCTTGATCTTGTCTTTGTGGCTTGATATGGAACTTTTAGAAGCCTTCATTGTATTGTTGCCTTGAACACTTTTGGTACACACTGCAAAAAATATATAAGATAGAACAATTGTGTATTGTGTTGTAGTCATCAAAATCAAGAATCTACATTCTCCCCCTTTTTGATGATGACAACACAATAACTTAAAAATAGTGTAGAATAACAATTTACATATCATGATGTCACACATAATTGAAAGATATACAAATGTAAATAAGCTCCCCCTGAATAAAATACAATATGCACACAATTTTTTTTAAACATGCACAATATGCACAAAATTTTAAACATGCACAACACAATATGCACATATTTCTCCCCCCGTTGTCATCAACAAAAAACCAAAAGTAAAGAGATAAGAACCAACCATAGATAAAAACCAACAGCATAAATAGCATAAATGAAAATTTATACATGATCAGTCAAATAGATTGTTCATGCGACAAAGTGAAGAGAACATCATTAAAGCATAAAACTAAAGTACAAGAAAAAAATTTGAAAAGTACATCAATCTTCATCGTCTTCGTCATCATCACTGTTTGAGGCAGGTGAAGATTGAGGAAACTGCCTAACATACATCTGAGTGAGGTTAGCAATGCTAGCCTCAAGAGAATCCTGCCGACCTAAGATAAGATCCTGACGATCCATGAGATAATTGACAGAAGTATAAAGACTCTCAGGTTCGGAAAAACTAGCTCTAGGACGATAACTAGAGGACGAACTAGAAGCAGAAGACCGACGAGGAACAGAAGTGGCTAAAGGAATAGGGGGTGTATTTCTTTGAGGAGACCGAGGGGGTGAGTGAAGAATTTTCATCCAAGCTAGACTCGCACGATCAAATGATTCATAACAGGTCACAACACTAGACTCGGAATCAAGATCAATTTGATAGTGGTTAAAGATGTGAGTTAGAAGTGCACCATAAGGTAGAAAGGAAGTGTGTGCCTTATGGAGACGACTAAAGATGACTCGACTCCAATTGATTTGGATGTTGCCAAAGATTGCATACGCCGCTTGTTGCAATTCATACGAAAATTGGTCGTAGCTACCCGTTTTAGGAATAATGTTGTACGACAATATTCGTGCAACTAGCTTGGCAAGCGGGGTAATCGATTTATTGGTCATTGGAAGACCTCGATTAGGCAAAAAGATTTTTGACAAAATAGATTGATCATCCAATTCAATTTCCTCTATATCTAACCCTTCATTAGAGATATTCAAAATCTGCTCTAATTGTTGAGCAGTTAATTTCATTCGAACATTTTTTACAGTAGTGAGAAATATTTCACTACCATCCTCAGAAGTAGAAACTTTTATATTTGTATAAAACAAATAAATGAGTTGGGGATAGTTACTTTCCAAATGCCAAGCAAATGGAAGGTTGAAATTGAACAACTTTGATACACTTCCCATTTTCTTGCTATAAAAATTGAACAAATCAAGTTCTATATGCTTACATTTCATTTTTTCTCTAAATTTCCAAGGGTTAATTTTGTTAATCCTTCTCACTTTGGTACCTGAGTCTTTTCCTTTTTCCCAGTTATAAATAGCCAGTGCATTGACTCCATTCCATCTCTTCTACCCCTTGCAGGTTCTTGGACCAAACATATTCTGTTGGGTATGCCCTATTTCCAGGTATAACGGATGTGGACTCCGTTTCCGGACTTCCTTCGATTTGACAGTTCCTACTGCACCAAGATGATTAATCACTTACTAGGTGGTGGTTGTTAGTTTACACAGCTAGCTGCATATATACAAGAAGAGAAAAAAAAGGAGTTGGACAGAACTGGCACAAAGTGAGTGGGCACACCACGTACATTTTGGAAGATGTAATATCATGTTATTAGCGAAGGGGTGTCAATAGCAGAGACCCGTTTCTTTGTCTGGATGGGTTTAGGCTGTTGTTAGTTATTCATCTTTCTATCTGCCTTCCTACTTATAGTAGCTAATGAATACTGTTTTTATAAAGGTGGTACAAGGGAAACAATGAAAATCTCCAGTGTAAGTCAAATAATTAAACTTTTTAAATGTCTAGTCAGTCAATAATTATTTTACTTTTTCAAGTACTTGTATTGCGAAAGGCTCATTTTATTTAGCAATAAGTTAATAGTTGTGTTACAAATTCGATACTTCGCTATTGTATGAGATCACTTGATAAGAGTTGGCCCGGCAGTATCTGGAAGGTACTGCGTGTATAATATACGAGAAGCTTTTTCCACAGGAGAAATAATTAGCAAGCGTGGATGGCATTAATGACAAATGACCAATTGGAGAAGAATGTTGGCAAGTGAGTAGATTTTGATGGGAGTATGAAGGTTCTATGGATATAGGAGTTTTGTTCCACAAAAGTATTTGGCCTGCAGGCTTGCGGACATATGAATTGCCATTGTATTTGAGGATGATAACCACTGATTAGATTCATAATATCATGTTATACATGCTTGTGTTAAACAGTAGTAAAAGAGAGAAAATAATACTTTATTGGATGATTATAATTGAATACAAAACCTCACATATAGTCTTACAAAACTAATTCCCCAAGTTTGTTAGTTACCTTCCTAGAAAAAAATTGCTTACCAATAAATACTATTCTCCAATATTACTTACTAATCAATACTTATTCTATAATATTCTCTAATGTTTCTCAAGTTGGAGCATAAATATATATCCAACTTGTCACAAATAAATTGAATTCTAACACCCGTCGATATCTTTGTAACTAGCTGACTATTGTTGTGTACATGACATGTCTCAATCTGCGTAGGCTCCTCAGTCCCAAAAACTTTGTTGCAAACTACATGACAATCAACCTCAAGACATGATTTGATGTAATATAACGTGCAGTCTGATTATCACAATACAATCTCATTAAGTCAAACAGTACTACTCTGAATTCACCAAGAAGTCTTCTCACACATACAAGCTCACAAGTAATATCAGCAACAACTCTATACTCTGATTTTGCACTTGTTCTCGACACCGCTGGTTGCTTCTTACTTTTTCAAGGCACCAGATTCCCGTCTACAGGCACACAATACCTAGTGGTTGATCTTCTAGAAGTTGGACATCCTGCTCAATTTGCATCGGCGAATCCAGCTATTCTACAATATCCTCCATCTATGTAAATTAAACCTCAACCTGGAGCACTTTTCAAATAGTGAAGAGTTCTACGCACAACATTCCAATTAGTAGTACGAGAAGCAGCCATAAAATGACTAACTATGCTAACAGAATATGCAATATCAGGGCGAATAACTATAAGATAATTTAGCTTACCTACTAACCTTCTATATCTGTGTGGATCCTTCAATAACTCACCCTGATTTGGCAGTAACTTTGAATTAGGAGCAGTACATGATGTACGACACTCCAACATTCTGCATTCAGCCAAAATATCCAAAATATACTTTCTTTGTGTGAGACAAATTCCTTCTATAGATCTAGCTACCTCGATGTCAAGAAAATATATCAACTGCCCCAAGTCCTTTGTCTGGAATTTTTGTTGAAGATATGACTTCAACGCTTGGATACCAACTACATCATTTCCTGTAATTAAAATATTATCAACATACACAACCAACAAAGTTTGCTTGCCCTCATTATGGCTATAGTAGACTGAGTGATCACTATGACTTCTTTGTATACCAAACTTTCTAAGTACATATGCAAATTTACCAAACCATACCCTAGAAGACTGCTTAAGACCATACAAAAAATCACTTTAAACGACAGATTTTCTTTCCTTAACAAAGTTGGGGGCCTGCCTCATATAAATCTCCTCCTCAAGAACACCATTAAGAAAGACGTTCTTGACATCAAGCTGATATAAAGGCCAATAATAGAGAGTTGCCAAAGAAATAAACATACAAACAAAAGTCAGTTTTGCTACAGGAGAAAAAGTTTCATTATAATCCACCCCATATTGTTGAAAATAATATTTAGCAACCAATCTGCCCTTTAATCGAGCCAAAAAACCATCATGATTAACTTTCACTTTCCAACCCCACTTACATCCAATACAAGAAGAGCAACAAGATCGCATGGGTCATTCTGAGATAGTGTGGACATCTCATCCTGCATTGCTCGACTCCAACCTGGATGTGAGAAGACATCTGAAACAGACTTGGAAATTTGATACATATCTAAATTAGAAGTAAAAGCAAGATGAGTTGAAGATAATTTAGCATAAGAGAAGTGGCATTTTAACCAGTTTTAAAGAGAGATGCAAAGTGAACATTCAAATCAGGATCCATACTTATGTCGGATTAAGAAACAATGGGAGGCTTAGCAGAAGTAGTAGGTTTACAAGATTTATAAACAGAAAAAATAGTCAGATTGAGGTCAAAATGGATACCAACAGTGGGAGAAGGTTCGATAGGCTCATTCACTGTGATTTCAGAATCTTGGACCAGTGGAGTGATTAGAACAGACCTCAAGAAAAGTAATAACTGTGGGCACATTTGGAGACCAAAAAGATGTGCAAATGACTAGTGGTTCATCACATAGATAACGAAGGTACCAACGGTGCAAAATTTGTGACTGTAAGAGCTGAGTTATCTTGAATTTCTTGATTTAGTTTGTTTGAGTCAATGGAATTATCATAAGATTATGACAAAAAAATATAGATCTTTTGGGGAAAAAAAAAAGAAAAATCAATAGAAGAGCACACTGGGTCAGAAAAATTATTTCAAAAATAAGATTTTGATTCTACAAAGTCACATCAGCATAGATAAAACATTTTCGTGTTTTAGGAGATTAACACCTATAACCTTTTTAATGTAAACTGTAGCCAAGAAAAACACATTAAATAGCACGAGGATCAAGTTGGAAAACTGGGACGATTATCATGCATAAAACACATTGTCAAAATTTGGTTGGGGGGGGGGGGGGGGGGAATGGTTCTTTCGAAGGAATCCTTATTCAATACAGGAACATGACATGCGATTAATCAAATAACACGCAGTCAAAAAAATATCAACTCAGAATTTCATTGAAACTTGTTTATGAATCATCATTGTTCTTGCAACCTCCAACATATGTCAATTTTTGCGTTCAGCAACACTATTCTCTTGGGGGTGTAAGGACAATATAACTGATGAACAATGCCAGATTCAGCAAAAAACTTCAACAAAATTTGATGAAAAATATTCCTTTTCATTATCACTTCTCAAAATTTTAACATGCATGTTAAATTGAGTTTTCACTTCTGTGTAGAAATTGCAAAAAAAATTAAATATTTCATAATGAGATTTCATCAAATACACTCTCCATTCCAAAATATCATTCTAGATTTCTACATGAGTATTTAGGAACAAACTAGGATTATGTAAGAGTACTAAACTTTCTCTGTGATTAAAGCTCTTAAATGAGCTAGAAATTGTAAAATGTCATACTTACCCTCCTCTATAATTAATGGTCCCTTTAGAATATGAAGAGAATGGTAAAATTGGAAATCTTAGAAATTAATTAATGACATTTAAGAATGAAAATATATCGATCTCGAAAACCAAAAGTTACTTATATTGTGGAAAAAATATAGCTAAGATGACTTATATTCTGGAACAGACGGAGACAATCTAGCAATTCTTGAATGGTCATCCACAAATGTAACAAAATACCATAAAGTTCAATTAAAAGTTTCAACTGGGCATTACCGCCAAATATCTGAATGAACTAAAGCAAATAAAGAACCATAACGACACTAAACTCGAGGTGAGTATGTGGCATAGTGATTCTTACCTAATTGACATGACTCACAAGCTAATTCAGAAATGGAAGATAACTTAGGCCTCAAAGTCTTTAAATTTTGCAAAGAAGGATGTCCTAACTGATAATCGATCACACATGCAACCGATATAGAAATGGTGTCCAACAGATATAATTCTCCAGATTCACGCCATGTGCCAACCGTTCGGTTTGTTCCAAGTTCCTAAAATACACACTGATCAGAAAAAATGATACTAATAGTTTAAATACTTCATTAATTTACTGATGGAAACCAAATTAAAAGGGAAAGTATACACATGTAGAACAAAATCTTAAAAAATATATGGAATTAAATGAACAACGCCTACTCCTTCAACATTACAAAAAGATGAGGAGTTACAAATTCACTCAAAACAAGGAATCAAACTCACTCACCAAGAACTATATCTCATGCCTCTCTTTGCAATAGAGAAAATAATCAATGAAGTACTTCACCTCTCATATAGGAGGCTATTACAATAAATAGAAGAAGAATAGAGAGAACCCTAGGTTAGTCTTGATATCTCAGTCGTCCAATATATCCTGTAGAAGAAGTCACTGAATAGGAGTTGTATGATTTGATTTGGAGTTGAAGATTGGGCTGAAACGATCTCCAAGACCTAGGCCCAAAACGTTGCTGCCATCACGGTCGGTCAGCTGCACCAAAGTGCGGTCGACCGCACCTCACTGGTGCCCAAACCTTAGGGGTGTGCAGTCGACTGTACAGCTTTCTGTTGTTGTTGATGTTTTGCTGCGCTTTTTCTACCTTCTCCCATCTTCAACGCTTTGACCTCCGTGCTTCGTCATCTCTTGTTCTAATTTGAATTACGAGTATACAAGACATAATCCTACCAACCTCCACCTTGGATTGCATACGAGTGTTATCAACACAATGTGATTCATCATATCTAAACTCTACTTGCAAACATACTTGGAATAACAGTTTCTTCATCTAGTTGAACAAATCTTCTACCCAATCTCACTAATCAGTATACCCCCTCAAGGGCACACCTCAATAGGTGTTAACACAGAGTTGCCAACCTCCGCACGAACTCCACCTATCCCAAGGCACTATCCACCTCTCGACAAATTTGAACATCGTGATCTCGCTTAGATAATGTTAATTGCCAGACCAGACGAACTTGCGGGAATATCTAGAAAAGAAGCAACATCTGCGCAGGTATTTCGGATCCCCCAAAGCTAGTAGAGATTGTGTTGCCTTGGCCCAACAACTCGCATACCTCTAATCACCTTATGACGACCATGACTGTACACCACCTCGAGCTGTGTATCTATAGTCGCGTGCTTCAAGAGTTTCCAAGAAAATCAGATTCTGTTTCAACAGAGGAATATGCAAGGCTTCCCTTAGAGTTTACCTGTTACCACCTAGCATCTCCAATTCAGCTATCCCTTCATCCATTACTTCACAAATCTTTCCAGTTCATGTTCTCCCACAACGCCTTGTGGTGGACTTATAAGTAGAAAACAATTTCCTCTCAAAGCAAATATGAGTAGAAAGAACTTCCTAAGTCAAGAAACCAACCAGAAATCACTTCTAAAGAACTTAAAACAAGAAGACATAAATCACCTGATTCAGAAAGGTAAACCACATTTGTGGTAGAAATGTCATCCTTGGTGCTCGTCTGATTCTGCAATTTTCAACAATCTTTCTTGATATGCCCTGACCTTGCTGCTCGAATCCTTTTACAATGCACTTTGACTTCCAATTGAAAGATCTTCCACTGCTAGACAACTTATGTGAGTAGATAATGATTCCTGAGTCTCCTTTCTAAGTTGATTTTTCTTCAATGCTTTGATTACACCATCCACCATAATGCTCTCCTTGGTAGATATACCATGTAACATGGTAGTGATCAAATGCTCGAACAAATCCGACAGTGAATATATCAAGTTGAAAGCTTTATCTTCTTCACTCACATTCGTGTTTATCGCATTGAATTCTTATAACACCTTGTTCAACTCTGTGATGTGATCTTGAAGATCGGTATCTTCCTTCATTGAAAAATGGAATAACTTCATCTTCCAATGCATTCAACCTAGTAACGATGAACCAGAGTAGTCAGCTATAATTTTATTCCCACAAACTTGCCGCACTAGTTTCTTCAAGAAATTTGCACTTGACCTCGTCTGCCAATGATAGTTGGATTAGACTTACGGCTATTTCACAAATATCATCTCAAACACTCTCCTTCATATCAGATGGCTTTCCCTTCTTCTTGAGGGCTAATTGTAGACGTTCTTGAACTAGGATATCATACATGTCTACCTTCCAAAGATTGAAGTTGATCTTTCTATCGAACTACTTGATCTTCAAAAGATTGTGATCTGTCATCCAAACCAGGGGACTCGAAAACCTGAAGCTCTGATATCATTTTATTGGGAGATGTCAAAGAACACCGGTGTTGTGGCGCAGCGAAATAGATTTTAAGAATGAGAATGTCGTGGTAGATGAAATGAATCATTTGAACAACCAAATAAATAGATCCATCAATCCAACACAAATACACAAGGATTTATCCTAGTTAACTTTCTCTTAATGTAAACGGAAATATAAGGAGATATAATATCAGCTAGAGAAGATTACAAGGAGTTACAAATTCACTCAATACAAGAAATTAAACTCACTCACCAAGAACTATCTCTCAATTCTCTCTCTGCAATGGAGAAAATAATCAATGAAGTACTTTGCCTCTCATATTAGAGGCTATTACAATTAATAGAAGAAGAATAGAGAGAACCCTAGGTTAGTCTTGATCTCACAGTCGTCTGATATATTCGGTAAAAGAATCTTTGAATAGGAGTCGTACGATCAGACTTGGAGTTGAAAATTGGGCTGAAACAATCTCTAAGACCTAGGCCCAAAACGTTGTTGCAGCCGCTTGTCGGTCGACTGCACCCAAGTGTTGTCAACCGCACCTCACTAGTGCCCAAAGCCGCACAGTCGACTGCACAGCTCTCTGTTGCTGTTGCTGATTTGCTACCCTGTTTCTTCCTTCTCCTCTCTTCGACGCTTCGTCGTATCTTGTTCTAATTTGAACCACGAGTATACAAGACATAATCCAAACATGTACCTTATTTGGCAATAGCGGCAGTTAGAGAAGGTTGCACTAACTAATTATTTTTCTAGACAACAGTTGGGACATCTTCCAAAGAATATATTCCTCAAAGATCAACCTAAGAATGAGGGGAAAGCATCTCCCTCAACGAGGTATACACGCCATCAAGACAACAGGAACAAGCAGAACCAAATTGCGCCAAACAACCATAGCTCGAGAAGACCTTAGAGACCAAACGAATCCAAGTTTACCAGTTGGACATACCCAAATTCATGACGCTTCTCAAAATAATCTCCTCCATCTCTATAAAAAATAACTTCTAACATCGTAACCAAAAGTAACAGAAACGTAGTCCAATTCACACAAATCTAAATTCAAAACCGAAAAGAAGGAAGACTCTCACATACTTCTTACCTTATAACAAAGTTATCGCTGAAACAAAGGGAGGGAAGGAGGCCGTTAAATCAAAAGAGAGAAGGTGATATATAGGCCGTTAAATCAAAAGACAGAAGGTGATATATATATATATAGTTCTCTTCCGTTGTGCACTAGCCATGGTGTGCACTCGACCTTTGGGCCTTCATAATGTCACTGTCCATCTTATAATTATTATATATATATATATAGTTCTCTTCCGTTGTGCACTAGCCGTGGTGTGCACTCGACCTTCGGACCTTCATAATGTCACTGTCCATCTTATAATTATTTGAAAGCGCTCCAAATCATGCGCGGTCTCTCATTTTTTGATGGCTTGGTCAAATCTTGAAGCATTGGGAGCCGTAGCTTCAAAGTAGTTTTCTTTGATGCTTTTGCTTTAGCAATGAGGGTTTTTCTATTGATGATAATGTTGAGCAGTTTTTCTATTGATGATAGGGTTTTTCTATTTGAAAGAGGGTTTTTCTATTGGTGATCAGGTTTTCCTATTGACGATAAGATGGTTTCAACAAATTGATGATAATATTGTATAATCTGCCATAACTCGTAGTGCTAATAGCGGAACACACACACCACAAGGAACAAAAACTATTCAAGAACTAGATGAATAAAAAATAAGTCATCACAATAATCGCAAGATCTCACAAGAAAATAATATGCAGATATAACTAATACTTCTTATTCCCCAAGAAATACAAAGATTACAAAGAGATTACAACTCTCAATCTCTATCACCTTTGCAACACTCGGCACACACCCCTCTTGAATTTGAAAAATGATAACAGCTCACCAATTCTCTCTAATCAGTTATACAAACCCTAGAGTATACAGCCATATATACAGCCCTCAAGTAAACTCTAACAGATAAACACAAATACAGCTTATTGGCCTTAAAATCATCAGCCCAAATAACACAGCGCCGAAGTCGGTCGACCGCAGTTTGGGTCGGTCGACCGCAACATGCCAAGCCCACACCTGAAGCATGACCGGTCGACTTTCCCGCTCTCTGTTGACCCCTGTACACTCAAAGAACTCCTTTCAGCCTGGGTCGGTTGACCGCACTCCTGGTCGGTCTACCGCGACCCCTCCAGCTGCATTTTTCTACCTGTTGTTGTCTTCTCTAGCTGTCTTCGTCTTCTCCAACATCAAGAACTCACGTCCCTACGTGTATTTGAGGCCACAATCCTAACAATCTCCTACTTTGACCAAATTTACAATGCTTCAAAGTTATTTTAATCTTTACCTCGCATTATCTCTGCCAGTCTCTTACTCTCATGAAAGACCCAAGTACTCTCCGCTCTCATGAAGAGCACCTTCACCACTCCACCACGAGGAGTGCACTAATCACCCTTTATAAACTCATGAAAGATGTGCCCCACCAATCACATAGGGCACGAATAACGGAAAAACAACCTCTCGTGTTGGATTTCGTGTTACAAGACTCCCAAACTCGCAGAATCTACATTAACACGAGATATGGTTCAAAACCTTTCAATGCACCCTTTGCACTCGAAGTCTCCGTGGAGGACACCTCTACAAAATACATAGATTGCTCAACCCCCCACACTTCATTTTCGATTACCCTCATGCCATCACCCCGCATATCGATAACAATGCTCTCTAACTCATAAGAGCGACTTGAAGTTGCATCTGCCAACGTTTTGCACTCTAGGATCCCTCTCATGACCAACACGTTCCACTAAATTAGTAACCTTCTCTGAATTTCCACAACTGAAAGAACTCGGTTGCACCCCACACAACCTACTACTCGATTTCGACTGAGAGTCAACTACAGGAGAAACGTCTCTCACGTCTATAAGAAAATACAGCATTCCTTCAAGCTTCCCTCTTGCTATCACCATTAAAACTGCAAATATACACCACTCCCCACTTTGTCTAGCCATCCAATCCAGATAAGATTTTTCTTCAAGTCTGAAACATGCCTTGTCTCCCGCAAGACAATACTCTAACCATCATTGGCTTTCACGCGAATAGTACCAACCCCTCGTACAGGACACCTTTTATAATATCCCGGATTTCCTAGGTATATGTTAGTGGGCTTGGATTTGTGTGAGCCTAAGAGTATATAGGCCTTAAGAGATTTGGTGGCTGCCTGGCACAAGCCCAAGGTTGTGTGCATACATGGCATGAATATAAGGTGTTTGATGAAATGTTTGAATGAAGAATAGAACATAGTAGGAAGATAATTAAGTTTAGTTCCACATAAGTGGTGAGAATGTGTATGAGTGTATATATTAGGTTGTCCATGATCCAAAAGTACCTAACAAGCTATACCACTTTGGTGAGGCTATCCCATGTGGTGGAGCCGTGGTTAGATCCTTAGATGTATAGACAAGCATAGGCACGTACACATAGGTGGTGACTCCAACCTGGTCGGGCTCGGAGAGTTACACCTTTGGCCATTCCCCACGATAACATCTTCAAAAGAACCCTCCTTGTAGTCATCAAACACCTCTATCATCGGAGTGCAATGAAAAGAAGCTCCCGAATAAATACACAAATCTCGCGTGCCCAACTCCTCCCTAGCTGATAGCATAACTCTTCAATTTTATCGGACACCATATTGACTTCCTTTAGTTTGTCTTCCTTCAATTTTTTTTACTTCTTCTTCATATATGTCTTACAACTGTGCATCATGTGATCCTCTTGTAACAATACCAATACTCGGATCCACGTCCCTCATCGCTGTCATCAGACCCACTCTCAGATGAACTACTCTGATTATTTCTTCTTCGACGGCTCTTATATCCCTCACGACTCTTCTCAACTGACATAGGAAATCCTTAGAAGATAATGATAAAAATCCTTCGTTTCTCACCTTTCTCACCTCCTCGTTCAGAATGCTACTCACCACATCTTGTAGAGTTGTTGAATCTGTCATAGTGCATGTAATAGTCTGTTCTACCATACCATAACAATCGGACAAAATAGATAGAAGTAACAATGATTGTACCCTCTCTGATAACTTCAATCCTGCAGCTTCCATCTGGTTGTACACCATATAGTAATTATTCAGATGTTCTGCTACTGTACCCCCTTCCCTCAACTTCTTATTAACCAATTTCTTCAAGTGAATAATTTGATTAGATGCCGACGTTTCTCATACATATCTGTGAAAACCTCCACAGCCTTATTAGTTTTGGAGATATGAAATAACGTCTTCCTACTCAATCCCCACTGAATCTGCCATAGCGTCTTATGATCCAAACGATTCCAATCCGCCAAGATCTTCGCATCATTGTGTGCACCTTCCGGCTTCTCTTCAAGCAACAGACCATCTAGATCTTTCTAATGAAGATACGCTATCTGAATCTTCCTCATTGCGAAGTCACTCCCATCGAACCTCTCGATCTTCGACTTGTTATCGATCATCCCAAACTCAATGCTCTGATACCACTTGTTGTAGAATCTGCCATAACTCGTAGTGCTAATAGCGAACACACACACCACAAGCAACATAAACTTCCCAAGAACTAGATGTACCAGCCACCACAATAATCAAAGATCTCATAAGAACACAACAATATGTAGAGATAATCAATATTTTTTATTCCCCAAGAAATACAAAGATTATAAAGATATTACAACTCTCAATTTCTCTCACCTTTGAAACTCTCGGCACACACCCCTCTTAAAATTGAACAATGATAACGACTCATCAATTATCTCTAATCATTTATACAACCACTACAACTATATATATAGCCTTCAAGTAAACCCTAACCGATAAACACAAATACAACATATTGGCCTTTAAACTCATCAACCCAAATAATACACAGCGCCGAAGTCGGTCGACCACACTTTGGATCGGTCGACCGCAACAAGTCAAGCCCACACCTGAAGCATGACCGATCAACTATCCCGCTCTATTAAACCTTGTACACTCAAATAACTCCTTTTAGCCTGGGTCGGCCGACTGCACTCCTGGTTGGTCGACCGCAACCCTTCCAACTACATTCTTCTGTCTGTTGTTGTCTTCTCTAGCAATCTTCATCTACTACTCTTCTTCACCAGCTGTCTTCGTCTTCTCTTCTTCTCCAGCTTAAAGAACTCACGCCTACGTGTATTTGAGGCCACAATCCAAACAGATAAAACAATAAAATCCTTGCATTTTTGCCTATAGCATCAGTGCATTGGAGGCAACTGTTCAAATTTACACTAAAGATGAAATGGCGGAATGGGGCAATTCGATTAACATTCAAAACTTGAAAGCATTAATCAGTATTCATGAGATCTCTAATTGCCTGCCCAAGTTGAGATAGCCTCTTAATACAGTATTTCATACATTTCCCATTTGTTCCCAGCTCTCCTGTTTTATACAAAACACAGAAGCATTAGCATACAGATAGCAAGAACAGGGTAAATTTTTCCAGTAAATTCCAGATGCTCACAAGAAAACATATCAGCAGTTAGGAGACGCTACTTTCAAATATTTCTCACCATAGTCGGTATTTCTTTATTTTGTTTTCATAACATTACCATAGTCAGTATACCATGACATATATGCAGCACTCTATAACTATTTACCCTTTGCTTTACCCTTTCCCTGATTTTTCTTTGCATCCAGTTTGGCTTGCACTCGAGCAGCAGCGGCAGCTTTGGCCGCTTCTCTCTTCATTTTCTCTTCATCTTTGGTTGCTGCAGCCATTTCTCTCTGCTTCTTCAGTTCCCTGTACCAGTGTTTAGAGTCAGTCAATAGACCATTCATTATGATGACTTGAAACTATCATCTTAATATGCTAAAGATGAAAAGTCCAAGTTACTCAATAAAGCACACTTGCTTCTCCTATAAGAAATGATGAAACCATTAGAGCATTTGTAGTCGTTATCTATATATCGATAATATCGATATTTGGTATAAAAAACAGCTGCAGTCGTTTTCTATATATCGATATTATCGATAAATCGCTACCGTGGATTGCTATATATGAGAGACGAAATAGCTTTTATCGATATCCGTCGGACGGCACTTGAAGTGCCGTCCGTTTGAAAAAATTAATATTTTATTCGTCGGACGGCACTTGAAGTGCCGTCCGTTTGGAAAAGTTATAATTTACTGGAATTATTAAACCCAAAAAATGAATTAAAAGCCCCTATACCCGGACGGCACTTGATGTGCCGTCCGTTGGAGATTTATTAAAAAATAAAATAAAATTAGCGAAATCCACTTAGTAGTGTTAGTGTAATTAATTAGTAGTGTAAGTTAGTGTAGTGTCTGTGTAATTAATAGTGTAGTGTTAGTGTAATCCAATTAGTAGTGTTAGTGTAATTAATTAATTAGTAGCGAGATGTGTGTCAGTGAGTTAGTGGTGTGTCGGACGGCACTTCATGTGCCGTCCTAGACACACGGGTGGCGTGTGTTTTTTTTTTTTTTTTTTTTTTTTTTTTTTTTTTTTTTTATAATTTTTTTTAAACGGACGGCACTTCGTGTGCCGTCCGACGATTCCGCGCCCAATTTCTACTTTTTCACCCCTCCGACGGCATATGAAATGCCGTCGCTTAATATTAAATAATTGTTTGCTATAATATAGGTTTCGACGAGTGCAGCGAAATCCTAATTTCTATTTCTATTTATCGATATATGGATAAATTTAACATTAACGACTACAGATGCTCTTACAAAGCAACAAAAGAGAAAATCATTGGGTGTTGTAGGCAGTAATGCAACAAAAGAGATGCCAAAAGTCAGGCAAGTCATATTTTAAGGCCATGAATTATGCACACTTACTCCAGTCTTGTCTTCTCATCCGAAACACTACCGAGACTTGCACCTTTCCGAGGTCTGCAAGCCACCAACTCCACCTCAAAGATCAGAGTCGCACTACATTGCATAAGAACAGAAAAGGCATTATTTTCTCTATAACAATAAGGGCCAAAATTTTCTACTACCTTAATCATATTTACTTAATTCTCTAAACTAATGACAGTTGGGAGATGAGATTTAAACTATTTAATAAACATTTTGCATTCCTTATTTGCGCCTGAGTTCTCTAGAAAAATCAAGATACAAGTTGCGGTTAAAGAAGTGAAGCCCACTACAAACTTTTCTGTAGTTGCACTAGACTGGTTACAAAAATTAAGTCCTCTCTATAAATAATATATGGTGAAGATATACCAGAGTCCAAGGAAAATGAAAATATGGGGGAAAATAATGAAATTGCCAATTTTCTGAATGTAGATAAACTGGGGCTGAACATTACTTCGAAGGTATTTCCGGTGGAGCACCTGCACTTCCATAAGCATACTCTGGTTTGCAAGTAATTTTTGCAACCTCTCCAACCTTTAACATCCAATAAGGTAGAAATTTAATTAAGTAATTTAGGCAGTAATTTTGGCAAGTAAAATGATCAACAATATTTGCATTGTATGATATACCTTCATAGTTTTTACGGCGACATCCCAAGCCTTGATCACACTGCCTGTCCCAATTTCAAAAGAGAAAACTGAATTGTCTTCATGTGTAGTATCAAAAACTTCACCCGTTTCAGCTAGGGTGCCTTCATAGTGAACTGTCAGAAAATAGAACATGTAAGAAAATAGAAGAAAAAGAAGTGATAAAATGCAAAAAAAATGTTGTCCCCCTCCCAATTTCTATTCACTACTAATTAAGTGGAATTCCTTTCAGGCTAGTGATCGGGTGAAAATCGTGACTAATCCCCACCATTCGATCCCAGTGAGGATCACGAGGCAGACAGGGATAAGATAACAATTTCATGAACAGCCTCAAACCCGAAGACATTTCGTGGGTCTTCCCAGGCCCGCCAAGGAAGGTTAATCAGCCAACTGTGGTCAGTAATCGAATCCCCTAAAATCAGGGGATTAACTGCTCCATCATATCCCCAATCAACGGAATCTAAAATAACCACCACTACGCCATCATATCCCCAGGAAATTTTTCCATCTCCCTCGCCTATAAATATAGGTCCACCTCCACTGTTACTAAATAATCAAAATTTTATTACCTAATCCCGTATTAATCCCTCTGGTTGCTGACTTGATAGCCAGATGGACTATCGCCGGGAATACTCACAGTGTTAGACTTTTTGCAGGTTTTCAGCAGCAAGTGTCCACCAGATCCAAAACATTCAACCATATATTAGCCTCTCATCGGGATTAAATCTACGGCTGAGATCGGTGCTTCCCTTTTTTCCAAAGAACTCATCATCTGTTGCTCCCTCACCAGAAAGTAGCATCATTAGATTAGCGTTGTCTCTGGGAAAGCAGACCTGATCCAACCACTGACTTGGATCCTACCCCGTAGCCATTTCCTCCTACGGCCCCTAAGGCCAAAAGGAAAACTAAGGCGGGGCGTCATGCTGACCCCCCCCCACCCCTCCTCGTCTATCCGACCACCCAGGGGTCGCAACCGCAACAGGACGAAAGGCAGCAGAGGCCTGCTTAGAGCGCCTCCAACTCGGTCGCAAAAACGTGCCGCCGTCCCACAGTTTTCGGGTTCTGAAACGTCATCAGCAATCGGCACAACGAGGACCTTCGACATCGCCTCAGCCGCTTTAGGAACAAGGGGCCCTCGAACCACCCTCCAAGCCGAAGTTGCCATTCCTCCAAGGGACGGGAGAAGGAGCAGTCACTCCCCGAGGGACCACCGACCACCAAATGACCATGCAGGAGGCCATGTGATGAGGTCGAGTTCCAGAAGTTCCGGAACGATGTCCTCCAGGCCCTCTGAGGCGGGGCTTGGAACGACCATCACACCGACAACACCCCACACATGAGGGACGGAGCACAAAGAGTCCTTTGGGTCGACCCGATCCGGGAGACGTGAATGTGCAGTCCTTAAGCCACTGCAGAAGATGGAAGACCGGCTCGCCCGAATAGGAAATGGCGAGAGGCAATCAGGCTGAGGCTATCGCCCAGACCGACCTCCCTTCTCCACCCACATCCTCGAAGACCCGATCCTGAGGAGCTTCAAGCCTCCCGTATTTGTGACCTACAACGGGAAGACGGATCCTACTGATCACATTGAGAGGTTTAAAACCCTCGTGATGTTCACCTCGAACCCCCTTCTCTGTCGCGCGTTCCCAGGCTCGAGAATGGTACTCCAAACTCCCCCGAACTCAATCTCCTCCTTCGATCAGCTCGATGAGGGCTTCCTCGCCCACTTTGTGACTAACTGCAAGGCTGAGAAGACAAGCGCCTCCTTACTGGACCTCAGGCAGAAAGATGGGGAGTCTCTGCGAAATTTTGTCCAGAGATTCATAGCTGAGGCCCGGTCTATCTCCTCCCTCGATGCTAGGGTCGTGGCAGCTACCTTTCGGCACAACGTCTAAACAACCTGTTGAAGACCTCCTTGACTAAAAAGCCACCCACCGATTTTTCCAACCATCTCCAGAGCGAGAAGTATATTCGGCCTAAAGAGTCCTTGCACCAAGGAGGCCAGAAAGAATCCCCCACCAATGGGAAGAAGAAGATGGATAGTTCTGAGGCCTCGATGAAGGCATCCCCCTCTGGTCCCTCGCTTTGAGAAGTTCACTCCATTTAACGCGAGTATCTTTGCCATCCTCATAGAGGAGGAAGAGGGGTTGATCCGACACCCCCTCAGTCCAATAACAATAACAAGAAAAGGGACAGAAAGTTCTACTGCCGGTTCTATCGAGATCATGGCCACGAGGTGCGAGCACTTAAAGACAAAATCGAGGTGCTCATCCGGAGAGGGTACTTGTCTAAATTCACTGGGGATGGTCTCCGAGGTGCGAGCAATCATCTAGAAGTGGAGTCCGAACCCCAGGACTCTGAAGGATGGTCATCCTCCACTGCATTCACGGTGGATCCATAGAAGGAGACTCAAATTCCTCCCGCAAGGTTTTCGTTCGGGAAGTCGGTCCACAATTGTCCTCCCCCTCGAAGTCACAGACTATCGGTCTCATTCTCGAAAGAGGACCTCGAAGATGTCTGGGTTCCTCACTGGTCATTAGCCTCGGCCTGGCAAATGAGGTCTGCCGTATTCTTGTGGACAACGGATGTTCGGTTCATATCCTATTTCTTGCAGCCTTCGAGGGGTTGAAACTCTCTCAGGTGAGGTTAAAGCCACCCTTCGTGGCTTCTCGGGAGCCTCGGTTTAGATTGTGGGGATCATCACACTGGACATCACTGCCAGAAAATCCCACCTCCCGAACCGCGGCGATGGATTTCATGGCAGTCAATGTCAAAGCTGCTTATAATGCCATTCTCAAGCGTCCAGGCTTCGTTTCTTTTTAGGCAGTGCCCTCGGCCTACCACATAACGATGAAGTTCCCCACTAAATATGGGATCGATATCGTCAAGGGCAACCAAGAGGCCGCTCGGGCTCGTTATACAGCCACACTGAGGGGCTCAGTCCTCCCACTTGATGCAGTTTAACTCCTTTGCGAGAGGAGTTCAATAGGCTCCGAGCCAGCTGACGAGTTGGAGATCCCCTTCTCCGAAGCAGACGGAACCAAATGGTTACAAGTGAGCAAGGCCCTATCTTCAGTCCTCCAGGAAGACATCGTCAGCTGCATTCGGCGGAACTGTGACTGTTGGCCTGGACTCCCTCGAATATGCCAAGCATCTCGGAAGACCGGATAAAGCGTCCACCCGGACTCCAAGCCTGTACAGCATAGGCACTGGAAATTCGCCCCCGAAAGGCAGCAAGTGGTGAAAGAAGTGGAGAAGCTCCTCTCCGCCCGCTTTGTTCAACAGGTCAACAACCTGGAGTGGTTGGCCAACATTGTAATGGCAAAGAAATTTAGTGACAACTGGAGGATCTGCATTGATTTCACGAACCTCAACAAGCCATGCCCAAAGGAACCATTTCCCCTCCCGTGCATCGATGCTCTCATCGATGCAACGTCCGTGCATGAGCTCCTCAGCTTCATGAACGCCTTCTCGGGGTACAACCAGATTCGAATGTTCCTTCCGGACATCCCGAAGACAGCCTTCATGACAGATCAGGGGCTCTATTGCTACCGCACCATGCCGTTCGGTCTGAAGCAAATTAGAGACTCGTTAACCGAGTTCTTCAAGGAGCAAATGGGACGAAACATGGAATTATATGTCGACGATATGCTCGTCAAGAGCCAGAGGAAGGGAGACCATGTGAAGGACTTAGAGGAGCCCTTCGGAGTCCTGAAAATGCACAACATGAGGCTTAATCCATCCAAATGCGGCTTCGGCGTGACTTCAAGGAAGTTTCTCGGGTTCATGGTCAACAATAAGGAATAGAGGCGAACCCGGAGAAAATCTGGGCCATATTGGACATGACCCCTCTGAAAAATGTCAAGGAGGTTCAAAGACTCACCAGTCAACTTACAGCCATCGGACATTTTGTCTCAGGAAAAATCCCTCCCCTTCTTCAAGGCCCTCCCGGGGGTGACGAACTTTGAGTAGGGAGAACCTCCCAGCAGGCATTTCACCAGCTGAAGGAATACATTGCTAACCCCCTCTCCTCAGCAAACCCGAGCCGAGCGAGGTATCTCTACCTGGCAGTGACTGAGCATGCCCTTAGCATTGTCCTTATCAGAGAAGACGGGAGCGCAGAGGCCCATCTACTACGTCAACAAAGTCCTCCGTGATGCCGAGCTCCGTTATACTAAAATGAAGGTAGCCTACACCCTTGTCATGGCTGCAAGAACGCTTCGCTATTATTTTTAAGCTCATTCTATCCAAGTCCTTACATATCAACTTTACAGGCAAGTCCTCAACAAGCCAGAGAACTCCGATCGCTTGATCAATTGGTCCATCAAGCTTAGCCAACACAACATCAGCTATAAGCTGAGGACCGCCATCAAGGGACAGGCACTCACTAAGTTCATAACCGAGTGCACCATCTCAGAAACATCTGAAGTCCAGAAGGACGAGCCGAAATGGGAACTTTGTGGATGGATCGTCGTGTGAAGAAAGCAGAGCCGGTGTCATACTAAGCGGTCCGAACAACTTCGTCCTCCAATACTCCTTGCGCCTCACAATGTTTTAAATCTCAGATTTCGAACTCGTCTCGGCTTGGGGTGTTTCGTCTCAGATCGGAGATATCAGAGATTTCAAAGAAATGTGATCATCTCAGATATTAATTTCGGACACTCAATAAATATATTTCTCGTCCGTGTTGCATGGGTACTCCCATATAGAAAGTACTCATGCTACACAGACGAGAAATATAAGTTGAATCGGCAAGTCTTGATATTTTAAATTAGACCTTAGATTATTACACGTACTTAACAACATTTCTAACTCTAGGAGCCCTTTTGCATCAGTAAATTTCAGTGAGAACAAGGGTTTTAAATCTCGAATTTCGGACTCATCTCGGCAAAGGGTGTTTCGTCTCGGATCAGAGATATCGGAGATCTCGGTGAAATATGAGAATCTCAGATGTTCATTTCGGACACTTAATAAACTTTTTTTTGTTACTAAACAAAATATCATATGTTCTACATGTCATTTATCAAATAAAATATTGTATAATATAACTAATGACATGAATTAATCACGGTAAATATTCGCAGAATTTAACAATAATATAAAAAAATATATAATATAAGTATATAACTAAATTGAATTTGCAGTGATCAGAAAAAAATGTAATTAGTTAATAGACTTACTTGACTTTACATATACATAAACAATAAAAAGACAATCCTCACATTTTCTTAGCTGTGTTTATTTCGACCGATATTTCGGCAACAATATTTCGACTGATATTTAGGCTATTTCAACAAAATCTATACATTTCGATCCAAAACGATATGGAGTATCAAATCTGTGATTTCGTATCGGCAAGCTAGCTATTCGGCCGAAATTTAAAATAGTTGACTTTAGGGCCTCCAAAAATGAAGCAGAGTACTAGGCACTAATTGCCGGACTGCTTCTAGCTCGTAAAGCAGGGGCTAATTAAGGCTTTCAACAATTCCCAACTCGTTGTCAATCAAGTTTGTGGGGAAAACGAGGCACGTAACACCCGAATGGTCCAGTACCTGGCGCACGTCCGACACCTTTTGGCGGATTTCGAAGAAAGCTCAGTCGTCTGGATCCCCGCCTGAACAGAACGGCCAAACTGACACGTTGACCAAGTTAGCATCCTCTTCTTTCGATGACCTCGATCGCACGATGCTTGTGGAGGTCCTTGTCCGAGCGAGCAACAACAAAGAGAACACTGTGGTCCTCTGTCTTGAGCCGCCAACACAGCCACCTACATTGATAGATCCAATCATGAGCTACTTGAGAAATGGTGAACAACAGCAGGACCCATCCGAAGCTAGAAAGGTCTGAGTCAGAGTTGAGAGGTTTGTACTCGTCAACGATGTGCTCTTCAAGCGATCATACACGAAAATCGACGGGAGACGAGAGACCAAACCTCTGATGGCTGACCCCAGAAGAAGCCAAGTACGCGCTCGAAGAGATGCATGAGCAGATCGAAAGTTACCATATGGGCAGCAGGTTGCTTGCGAGAAAGATACTCAACCACGGATACTACTGGCCGACCCTCCTACAGGATGCTCAAGATCTTATTAGGAAATGTGGTCCATGCCAACGGTTTTCCTCAGTCAAACACGTCCCCCAGGCCGAGCTTAAATCGATGGCTAGTCCATTTCCTAAAGCAACAGGGCAAAGGATCTAGTTGGTCCGTTTCCAAAAGCAACAGGGCAAAAACGCTTCCTAATTGTGTCTATCGATTACTTTACGAAGTGTCGAAGTAAGACCCTTGGCTGCCATCTCCGAGCATCAAGCCCAACAATTCTTTGGAAACATATCGTCCACTGATTCGGGATCCTCGGATCCCCATCACCGACAATGGTACCCAGTTCGTCGGCAAGGGTTTCCGCAAATTCTACGAAAATCTGGGAATTCAACAGAGGTTCTCTTCAATTTCACATCCTCAATACAATGGTCAAGCCGAGAACACCAACCATCAGATCCTCGATGGCCTCAAGAAGCGATTGGAAAAATCCCTCAAGGGCTTATGGGTCGATGAGCTACCCAGTGTATTGTGGTCCTACCGAACGGCCAAGAGAAATCCCAACGGATGAGTCACCATTAAATCTAACCTTCGGAACCGAAGTTGTAATTCCTTTGGAAGTAGAACTGTCATCCCACGGATTATGAGTTTCAAGGATTTGAACTCAGAACGGCCTCAGAACCAACCTGAACTTCCTTAATGAAGTTCGTGAAAGGCCAGCTATCAGAAGAAATGTCTATGTAGAACGGTTCTACAATAAAAGAGCCTAACCGACCAACATCAAACAGGGTGATCTAGTGCTACACAGGCTCAACATCTCCGAACCAAACAAAAGTGGAAAGCTGACTCCCAATTGGGAAGGCCCATTAGGGTCTCCAAAGTGGTACGCCCTGACACAGCGACTTGAAGACCCGAGGGGTAAGGTAGTAAAGAGGACTTGGAATGCGGAGCACTTCATTAAGCTCCATGAAGGCCCTTAGCAGTCTGTACTTGTAATGATGCCATAGGAGCCAGTAAATGTAATAGCACTCGCTTTTCAGCGACCAGTGAATAAAATTTAATTTCTTTAATTTCTTTTCAAATTCAGAGAAAGATTACAAGGCTAAATCCTCGTGTCTTTCCTTTCAAAATGGTGCTCCGACTCCGAGACCATCGCAGATTTCTCCGCAAACATGGCTCTCGTCTTGATGTCTCGAAATGGCGCTACGACTCCGAGACCATCGCGAATTTCTCTGCAAACATGGCTCTCATCTTTGACCCCTAGAAATGGCGTTCCGACTCCGAATCGATTGCGAAAATTTCTGTCAAAGTACAACATATCGGGCCCCGCCACTCTAAGAGGCCCTCCGACCCTAATCCTATCGCAGATTCACCATGATACATTCTGCTCGCGAAAGGTCAGATCAATTCGCAAATGAGAAGTCAATTCATTTAATAAACAGACGATCAAAGATTTTACTAAAAGATAATTGCAATATGGGCGGTGGTCAATCTGCAGTTGGCAAATCAAACACACAAAAAAGCAAGATAGCTATGCCTAAACATTTCCATAGTCACCTCGTATCTCGAAACGGTAGTTATCGCTGACAGCCCACGTGTTAAGCAAACACCGGCGATGGTGTGAAGGTCGGCTGACCTAAGCACGAAGATTATCGGTCTGCCCAAGCAGACCAACGATCTCTGCAAATAATAAACTTTTTGGTCACGACTCCCGATACCAGTGTTCTAAATGGCGGTCGCCTTGGACGCCTGGACGGCGCCTAGCCACTCAAAGGGAGGAGAACGAACCGCTTCTGCCATAGGCGGTGATCTAGGCGGTCGGAGGCGATTAGACGATCATCTTGTTGAGTAGGCGTCTGTGGCACTGATCAGGCGGACGCCTGATGTCCAATGCCCGGGTGTTTTCTATTTTTTTTAAAATTTTAAATACTATAAAATAACCTAAAAAAAGAGAACTGCTATTAATCTATTATATACTACGTATGGATCTGTAATAGTAGTGGAATTGTTTACTTTTTTTAGTATTATTGGTGATGCATTACACATATTACACCTATTGCACAGATTAAAATAGCACATATTACACATATTACACATATTGGCATATTGCACATATTACAATTGGACAATTATTTTTTTTAATTGCACATATTGCACATATTTACACATTAATTGCACGAGGAAGTTTTTTATATGCATCACCCTTTAATTACACATTACACAAGAACATGATGAATATTTGCAACTGCATTGCATAATTATACTTACGATTGAAGAATATGGGCTGAAATTAACTAAATCGGCACAAAAAATTCAACCGCCTAGGCACCCTAGGCGCTAGGCACCCCTTGACCGAACCGCCACCGCCTAACGCCGTTTACAACCTTGCCCGATATGCAGTTAGGGATATCAGATCTTGGAACCGGGATATACTTGATGAGGTTCAACAAAGAGTACCCCAATCCTCTCTGGGTCCGGTCCATTCGGACCAGTGCTATCAACACGAGAGGCACCAGTAGGGAAAAATGCCACCAAGTCCTGTTTAAGGGGCACAGTCGAGGAAAACCACGTTCCTCGAAACTCGGGGCAAACTTCAGATCTTGAAACCCGGGACAAATCTAACGGAGCTTTTCGGGTACACCGATCCCCTCTAGGTCGGACACGCGAACAGCTTGCCGAGGGTCACCCGATTCGGCACCAACAGACTCACCCTCATCGGTTTCGCCCCTCGGTTAGCAATACGAGGTGCTCAATGAAAGACACTCTAGGAGCGCAGCCATTTAGAAACACAAGGCAAAATAAGATTTGTGTACCAAATGACTAAGAACGGGGAAAATTATAGACATTCTCACGAGATACTTCTCGATGGCCACGGGCTCCCTTATTTATTACAGTTAACATTTCAATTTCCAAGATGGCAGTCTCCTTGATTCCTATGAAGAGTGATGTAAGCAAGCCCACGTGGTCACTCACGTGATCATTCGAAAAGGAGCGCAAAACCAAGACCTCGAACCCATGTCTTCGAAGGTGAGGTCTGAGACATTCAGTGCTCGGTAACCTCAAGTCAGAAGGCAAAAAGCAAAGGAGATCAAACGCGTTCTATTCGTCGTTAATTATCATTTCCTCTTGACTATAGAAATGCCATACGGAAAGGCAATGACAACAAAGCCTTCATCAAACCTTATGGATTAGTATATTAATAATCATTTCCTCTTTTTATCCTATGGAATTTAATATAGACCTATAGTATGATTTTTTCAGGAGACATATCACCTATAGGAGTTATAAACATACTTTGTCCATTAAAGGATAACCCTTGTTTGTTTATTCAGTGAACAGTTTTGGAACAACATTTTGAAGTATTAACCAGACATTCAGAACTATTTATTAATTTTTCATTTAACTTTTTGCATATTAATTGTTATGGTGTTACAATAGTTATAACTGGTTAATGTATAACTTATTTTGGTATATATTGTTGTAAATTTTGATTAGTAAGAAAGTAAAAACTCCATTGACTAGCAACCAAGGCAGAGTTGTCATGATGAACGATAATAACTTAATGTGATGGATTGTAATTCTTCTTTTTAGCTGCGTAAGATTGCTTGTCAAAAGAGCTGAAAAGTTGCCATGGAAATTTGTGACCTGGTTAGTACATATTTTGCAAATGAAAGTACCTAAATCGCAATTTATATTATCCAAAGATTTGATGCAAATCTTTTAGTCATATCTATGACAACATTATCATGCCCTTGTAATTTTAGTATTTTTGCCTCTAAAATAAGGGTATGTAATTATTATTTACATCACATAGAATTAGTGCTATTATTTTACTTGAAGGCCTACATATGTATTGGAGCCTTTGAGGCCTACATATCATTATAATTATATGTGGTTTTAGTATGTTCGTGGAATTACTTGTTTTAATATAATCACGAAAACTATGTATTTTATTTATACCCACAAGTTTGGAAATACCTCATGTTGTTATTCGACCATATTCATGAATATTTTATGTTTGTCAGCTTTGACTTGATTGAATATTCTAAAACTGCCTTATTTTAATTAATTCCTCACTTCCCTTCTTCTTGTGAAGCACAAAAGAGAAGTGTCTTCTTGTGAAGCACAAACACTTCTATTTTAAAGATGTGCCGTGTCAGACACTTGTGTGAAACACTTAGACACTTGTGTGAAACACTGATCTGATCTTAATTGATCATCTAATGTCTGATTGCTGACTAGAAATGCTTACTAAATACCTGACATCTTCGAGTTATTCTATGGATGCATTCTATGGACTCTTCTCATTCAAGTTAGTTGACGGATTCCATAATCCTTTTTTGGTGAGACAAGCATTTTAGGAATTGGGTTATTCAGCTTTTCATATTCTCACGGGAAATGTTGTGGAAGTATGTTATGGATCTGGTGGACACTGGCTGCCGAATACTTGCAAAAAGACTGAAACACCGGGAGTATTCCGGGCGACAGGCCCTCCGACGATCAAGTCAATAACCAGAGGGATTAAAATGAGATTATGTGGTAAAATGTTGATTACCTAGTAATAGTAGAAGTGGACCTGTATTTATTGTATTTATATTATAGGCCAGTAAGAATCCTTTATGGAAAGATTTCCTGCTGCCTAGTTAGATTTCGTTAATTAGGAATATGATGGAGCTGTTAATCCCCTGATTTTAAGTGATTCGATTACTGACCATATTGGCTAATTAACCTTCCTTGGCGGGCCTGTGGAAGACCGACAAACTGTCTTCAAGCTTGAGGTTGCTCATGAAATTGTTATTTTATCTCTGTTTGCCTTGTGATTTGCGTTGGCATCGAACGGTGGGGATTAGCCACGATTTTCACCCGTATCACAAAACCCCACTCTCGGAGGTGAGCTTTCGGTCATCTTTGAGTAGGTAACTCCGAGGAAAAAATATGGAAAGATTTCCTGCTGCCTAGTTAGATTTCGTTAATTAAGAATATGATGGAGCTGTTAATCCCCTGATTTTAAGGATTCGATTACTGACCATAGTTGGCTAATTAACCTTCCTTGGTGACCTGTGGAAGGCCGACAAACTGTCTTCAAGCTTGAGGTTGTTCATGAAATTGTTATTTTATCTCTGTTTGCCTTGTGATTTGCGTTGGGATCGAACGATGGGGATTAGCCACGATTTTCACCCGTTCACAAGACCCCACTCTCGGAGGTGAGCTTTCGGTCGTTTTTGAGTAGGTAACTCCGAGAAAAAAAATATGCTGGCACAAAAACTACGACGGTGTTGAGCTCCCTCCGGTGTCCGGAATTCGAGCTGTCGAGGCCGAGGCTCGAGCTCCAAGGGGCGAGGTGTCCGGTGCGGTCTTTGGAGTTAGAGTACGCCGAGGGGTTAAGCCCGATGGTGGAGTTTAAGGAGCAATGAGCGATAGGCTCGAAGTCTGAGCGCCATGTGGAGGCGTTAGGCCCAAAGCTTGAACCGTGTTTGCGAATAAACCTGCGATGGTCTTAGAGTCGAAGCGTCATTTCAAGGCGTCATGACAAGAGCCACTATTGCAGAGAAATCCACGATGGTCTCCGAGTCAGAGTGTCATTTCGAGGCACTGGTCCCTAGGAGATACACTTGTGTAGAATTTTGTGTAAACTGGTTGAGTGACGAGGAACCATTGCACACGTGACTTCGCGTGATCTTTGAGTAGCCGTTTCATAATTTTGTAGTTATTGAGGAGGCGACACGTGATCGAGGTCATTCGAGAAGCCGCATTCCCTTCTACAAGTTCATCTCCCCTTCTCATTTTATAGGGTTGCACTCTCCCTCTCTCTCTCCACCCCCCAGAGTTTCTCGCTCTAGAACGACCTTCACTTCAAACATATCTACTGTTCAATCTTGTGGCTCAGTTTCGTCCTCTGGCTAGAGCGATTCAACTTCGGGGTCTTCTAGTCAGTCATCCTCGTGGAAGGACGAAACCTTTCGGCCGAGGCATGTGCATGATCCTTCCCTAGAAGCAGTGTAGTTGAAGGCTCGCCTCAGGCTCAAGGCTCAGGCTTAACAACAGTTTGAGCCTCAAGCCTCGGTTAAGGCTCCCCCTTTATTCGAAGCTTCACTCAGGCTTGCGCCTAAACGAGCCTTAGCAAAGGCTCGAGGCTTGCACCTTAAGCAAAAGGCGCGCCTAAACATAACAGACCCGCCCTGACCTGACCCGATCTTCACAACCCGACCCATCTTCAACCCTTTTCATATCCCGTAACTCCCCCAATTCTTTTTCATCCCCAATTTCAAACTCTAACCCCAATCTCCACCTCCCCAACTCCTTAATCTGCACTCATCCTCATCAATCTCCTCCCCCTTTTAACAACATCGGCGACGACAGCAAAGCAACTTAACACGACAACATACAGTAGATCAGAGGCTACAGCAGAAGTAGATCGGCTGCGCCGGCGACCTTTTTACACAGTCTCCAGACTCTCCAGTCCTATTCTGGTTTCTTTCCTTTCTGATTTTACAATTTTATGGTTTCTTTCTTGGATTTTCGTCTATCTTTGCTTATGATGTTTTTGCAAGTTACTTCGAAACAAAATTGTGAAGCTAGTTCATTCCATAATTTACTATAATCATGAAATCATGCCTTATTCAAAAAGTTGCACCATATTTCATTGTAGAGCATGACCAAATTTTATGGTCGAGTAACTTTATGTTATTACTGTAATATTTTAAAATACCTTACTATTTACTAAGACTGTAATATTGTAATATTGTATGCTCATTACAGCAATATTTAATTTGATACTAGTGTATTTTATTGTATGCTAATTACTGTAATACTATAATATTATATGTTGTATGGTAAGTATCTTCATTATTGTAATACTGTGATACTGTATGCTCATTACTATATGAAACTATGAATTTAAGGTTAACATAATATTATTGTAGTTTTGCAGAGGGACACATTGTATCACTTCGTCTTTGGAGCAAGAAACACATTGTAGTTATACATTACAGAGGAACACATTGTAGTTTTACAAAAATGATAAGGCTATTGTATGATATATTTTGTTGCTATGATGTTATCTTGTTTATATAATCTTATTTATAAATTTAAAAAACCCCCAAAAGTAATAATGAGCATCGGTTAAGTGAGGCTTATGCCTCAAATTGCGCCTTGCGTCTCAGGCTTTTTATGGGGTGTGAAATTGCGTTGCGCCTTACACCTTCGACTACACTGCCTAGAAGCGGATGTTGAGATCGAGATTTTGGTCCCCGAAGGGGAAGAGCTCAAATCGTATTAATGGAACAGCCGAGACCATAGAACAACAACAAAGCCTTTTTCCCAACTAGTTGGGGTCGGCTACATGAATCTTGTTTTTCCATTCTGCTCAGTTTAGCGCAATATCTTCTGTAAGCCGAGACCAAAGAAGTGAGGGGGAATTTCGAGGGGGAGGAATGTGAACCTTCCACCGCGCCTAACACCGGAAATGATTGGGGGAGTCGCAGGCGAGCAACAGAGGATGATGATAAGGATGAAGAGGAAGCTGGAGGGAGTCGCCAGGAGGCGACGGAGGAGGTCGGACAAGAGGAAACTCCCCCCCCCCCCCGCCCCCGCATTCGAGATGTAAGGACCCCGTCACTTGGCAACATCCTCACTGTCCCTATTCGCAAGCCTCGAGCGTCGAAGAGGAAGTTCAATCTTTCCCTCGACAAGGGGTATGAGCCACAGGCATTTGAGTACAAAGGAAGCTTAGCCCGGCCGTCAACGAGCACAAAACCCATCGGATGTATTCAGATGATCTGCATGTCGTCGTTCGCTTCGGTGTTCTGCTGTCATCGCCAAGTAAGTCGAAAATCGACGCAGACGAGACGAAAATTATCATGGTGGGTGGTGACCTCGCCTTCCTCTGGGAGGCATACCGCGTTTCTCGACCGTTCGAGCTATTCCTTCCAAATGCTGGTTTCTGCCAACAGACAACCTCCCGAACTAGTTCTGTATGTTTATGCGTTTATTTCGAGCTTACATCTCCCCCTCCACCTGTTTATCAAGGAGGTTTTGAATTGGGCGGGGATGAGCCCTACGCAATACGGGACGAACTTGTGGAAGCAGCTGACCAGGTTCATTATGCTTTGCACAGAGAAGAAAGTTCCTTTGAAGTTCAAATACTTTTGTACGTGTCTGGGGTTGAGCGCCCTCCCAGGGTATCAACATCAGTGGTGTATCTCTCCTCGCCAAAAGTACCGAGTGGTATATAATCATCCTGACTCCATTAAGGAGTGGAAGTCGAAGTATTTTACTGTCTATAGTTCCAAATCCTGGGACATACCCACTGGATGGTCATTCTTGTACCCCCATCGAAGAAGAACCCGAAGCCTAAGGATTTGACTTCGGAGCACGCTGAGTTTTCGAGGTTGTTTAAAGGTGGCAACTGCATAGATTAGACAAGAGTGACGGAAGGAATGCTGTCCAAGTGAGGCCTGAGCCACTTTGTTCTTTGTAAGTCCTTTCTTTCTATCCTCACTTTTTTTATTTGATATTAGCACATTCGTTCTCTTGCAGCCCTAATCCCGAAGTCGTCGGAGATGGTGGTCGAGGACCCCAAAGGTAATAGGATCGCCGAGGTGTCTCTGGAAGGGCAGCCAAGCTGGACGAAGTGGGTGAAGGCCCTGACCATTCACTACCTGGAGGATTCTCCGAGAGGCCAACCAAGCAAGAGGTCGCTGAGGGCCACAGAATTAGCTGAGCCTCCCTTTCCATTGTTCCACCCGATGCTACAAGTCCTAATCCCCGGTCAGACCGAGGAGACTTATAGGCCTGATTGGTCCGTTAAGGTGATCAATTCTCTGATGGGAGTCCCGAGTTACTCTCAAAGCGATGTACAACATTGCCCCGCCGAAGGACAGGATGGCTCTCAATCGGAGATCTCTGCTTCGAGCTATCTTAGGTTCGCCCAAGGTTCGTAGGTGTCTAGCATGGGTGGTGTGTTTCCATTTTTGCATTCGATATTTTTTAAGTACTTTGTCTTCTTGTAGGACATGCTTTATGGGACCGAGATGAAGAAGCAGTACGAGCACCAACTGAAGTGCACCATTTGGAAGTCTCAACGGCTCGAGGCAAAATGGTAAGAAGAAAATCTCCGTGCCGATGCGCTCGAGAAGAGTGAAGGAGTTGGAGGGCAATTTCGTTGATGGGGCTCTTGAGTCTTGATCAAGGGATTCTGATGGTTGAGAAGAAAGCCTTGGAGGAGGAGCGGGCGAAGTTGAGGATGGAGCTCGAGGGTTCCACGAACGAGATCATTGCGGGAGAGGATCGGGGCTATAAGCAAGCTGTCGAGCATGTTGGGAGAGGTACCCCGGCATTGACCTCAGTGATCTTTCTTTCGAGTCGGGACTTTGCAGCACCCCCTTCCCCCGGCTCCTATAGAGATATCTTCGTTTACGAAGGTGCAGAACTGTCTTTGGATCCTTCAGGTGACGCTGATGACTGCTGTGAACTTGAGGTGGTCGGGGACAAGGATCCTCACTTGTCCTCCCGGGAGGTGTTCCCTTCGCCTTGGTTTTTTTTAATTCATTAGTTTTGTATCAACGCCGATCGCGGACTGGCCATCGCCTTTTGTAATCATTTGGTTTAATGAGAAATTATACAATTTTTGGCCTGCATTTCGTGTATTCTTCCGAGTCTCAAGGTGGTTGTTTTGTTGATTAGATCACAAGGTACGAGCCTCGGGAAAGTGGGTATGAGGAAGAAATCTAAGACCTCAGAGGTCCGTTGGGCCAAGCAAAGGACACCATCGCCTGCCTTCAGAATGAAGCGAGCGACAAGGGACATTCGGGTATCATATCTGAAGGTCACAGGAGGTGGCGGAAGAGTTGGCTCGCTTGAAATCATCTGTCCTCGATGTCTGTTTGGCTCTCACCAGAGCCGAGGTGGGATCGACGCCGAGCGGGGAGGATCAGAGAGATTGAGAAATTTCTCGTTAGCGTTTGGGGTCGACACAGAGCGGTGAGGACCTGAGAGAATGAGAAATTTACCGTTTGGAGGAACAAAGTTGAGGCATTTCGACTTTGATTTGAAAAGAAATCACATTGCTTTTTTATTCATTGTTTGGCTACCAAAGAAAAGGGGTAGTGCCTATTACAATCACTGACGTCAACGTTGGCCCTTATGACCCTTTATGGAACTTGATAAGATGCTCTACATTCCAGAATTTCTTGATTACTGTGCCTCCCAGGTCTTCAAGTCGGTACGTGCCTGGGTGTACCACTTGGGAGGCCTTATACAGGCCCTCCCAGTTCGGGGCAAGTTTGCCTTCTTGGTAGGGTCGGAAATAGCAAGCTTCCGGAGCACGAGGTCATCTTCCTTGATGTTGGTCGAACGGACATTCTTGTTGTAATACCTCTCTATCCGCTGCTGATAGATATTTCTTATGATGGTGGATTTTTCACAGATCTCGTCGATTAGGTCTAAGTTGGCCTTGAGATCGCTCGAATTTGATTCATCGTTGAAACCCATGACCCTAGGCAAACGGAGCCAGATTTCCAGGGGTTAATAGTCAGTGTCCCATATGTCAAGTTGAATGGGGACTCGCCTGTAGGGATCCTCTTGGTTGTTCAATATGACCAAAGGACGCTGGGTAATTCGTCATCCCACAGCCCATTGGGATATTTGTCCAACCGTTTTTTGAGACCTTCAAGAATTTAGTGGTTTCAGCTTGGCCATTCGACTGGGGGTGTGATGTCGATGAGAACCGCTGCGGTACCCCGAGGTCTTTGCAGAACTTTCGCAAATTCTTGCCGACGAATTAATTTCCATTATCAATGATGAGTACCAGTGATGTTGAAGGTGCGCCTCAGGCGCAAGGCACAGGCGAAATCCAAGGGTGCGCCTCAAGCCTCTGTTGAAGCGCACCCCTTATTCGAAGCGCTAGTGAGGTGTGCGCCTCAGCACCTTGCACCTCAGCACACCTCGATGAAAGGCGCGCCTCAACATTGTTTTTTCCCCTTCTTTATTATTTAAGTATTCTTTCTTTTTTAGTTTCGAGTATTTTGACAGTATTCTTTCTTTTTTAGTTTTGAGTCATTTGACAGGTTTTACATTTATATTCTTTTTTATTATTTAAATTATTCTTTCTTTTTTATTTTATTTCTTTGATAGCATTCTTGCTTTTTTAACTATGCAATGCTTTGCTTTCCTGCTTTATTAGGCTGCTTTTGCTTTACTGCTTTATTAGGCTATTTGGATGAAACTTACTGTAATAATTAATTGTTGAATACAGTGTTCTAAATGGCGGCCGCTTCGAACGCCTAGTCGGCACCTACGCACTCAAGTGGAAGAGAACGAACCGCATTTGCCATAGGCGGTGGTCTAGGCGGTCGGAGCCGATTAGGTGGTCATCTTGTTGAGTAAGCGTCCGTGGCACTGATCAGGAGGACACCTGATGTCCAGTGCCCAGCCGTTTTCTATTTTTTTTAAATTTTAAATACTATAAAATAACTCAAAAAAAGAGAACTACTATTAATCTATTATATACTATGTATGGATCTTTAATGGTGAAATTGTTTTTAGATTTTTTAGTATTATTGGTGATGGATTGCACATATTACACATTGCACATATTAAAATAGCACATATTACACATATTACACATATTGACATATTGCACATATTACAATTGGACAATTGTTTTTTTTAATTGCACATATTGCACATATTTACACATTAATTGCACGAGGAAGTTTTTTTTAAAGCATAAATACCCTTTAATTACACATATTGCACAAGAACATGTTGAATATTTGCAATTGCATTGCATAATTATACTTACAATTGAAGAATATGGAATGAAATTAACTAAATCGGCCAAACAAATTCAACCGCCTAAGCGCTAGACACCCGTTGACCGAACCGCCACCGCCTAACTCCGTTTACAACCTTGGTTGAATACTTGAATATACTTTATATTTAATTGTAATATTGTAACACTCTGTAATAGTGTAAAACTAATAATGCACTGTGATATTCTCAACAACAAAAATTTGTTGAATGTACAAAAATTATAACTTACATAGTTACAACTTACAAATTACACTTACACCGTTACACGGTTACACTTACAAGTAACACCTACAAAGTACATCTTCCATACCTTACTTTTTAAGTATATGGTCATAGTATGATATATTTTGTTGCTATGATGTTATCTTGTTTATATAATATAATTTATAAATTTTTAAAATCCGAAAAAGTAATAGTGCACCTCGGTTAACTGAGGCTAGCGCCTCAAATTGCGCCTTGCGCCTCAGACTTTTTATGAGGAATTGAAATTACTTGCGCCTTACGCCTTTGACTACACTGATGAGTACGTGTGAGATCCCAAACCGACAAATTATATGTTTCCAAAAGGATTGTTAAGCTTGATGCTCGGTTATTGTGGCCAAGAGTTCTACCTTGACCCACTTTGTGAAATAGTCGATGACCACAATGAGGAAGCACCCTTGGCCCGTGGCCTTCAGGAAGGGACTGGCTAGATCCATCCCCCACATGGCAAAAGGGGCCGGACTGACAAGTGAGTTGAGCTCGGCCTGTGGCGTGCGCCTGATCGAAGAGAATCTCTGGTAGGGACCACATTTTTGCATAAGATCATGGGCGTCTTGCAGTATGGTCAACCAATAGTACCCGTGATTGAGTACTTTTTTTGCGAGCGTCCTGCTGCCCATATGGCACCTCCAATTTCCTCCTGCACCTCCAGCGCATACTTGGCTTCATCGGGACTCAGACACCAGAGATATGGTTTCCCATCTACTTTAGTGTAAGAGCGCTTGAAGTGTACACTGTCAGTCAATGTGAATCTCTCTGATCGAACTCTTATCTTCTTGGCTTCAGTTGGGTCTTGTGGGAGTTCACCATCTGTCAAGAACTTTCGGATGAGATCCATCCAAGTTTCCGCTTGTATGTCTGGGTTGAGGCAAAGGATCTCGAGGTTCTCAATGCTAGGCTTTATGAGGATCTCGACTAGAACAGTGTGATATAGGCCATCGAAGGACGACGAGGCGAGCTTGGACAAGGCATTGGCCTAACTATTTTGTTCTCTCGGAATACGCACGATAGCGGCACCCTCAAAGACTGTTAAGAATTGTCTGACACGTTCCAAGTATTGGATCATTCGAGAGTCACAGGCTTCATAATCCCCGGAGATTTGGTTGACCACGAGCTGAGAGTCGATGAAGGCCCTCACTTGTCGTGCCCATGCCTTGTAGGCTAGTATGAGGCCGGCGATCATCGCCTCGCTGTTAGAGGCCTAAAAATTGAGGCGTAGGGAATACTGAAGGACGAAGTCGTCGGGACCCCTGAGTTTGACGCTAGGGCCACTTCCACCTTTGAAGGATGATCCATCAACATAGATCTCCCAAATTGGTACATCCTCTCGAATTTCAGATGTTTCGAGAATGATACATTTTGTGATGAATTCTGTGAGGGCTTGTCATTTGATGGCTGTGCGGGATTGGTAGCTGATGTCATGCTGGCTCAGCTCAATTGACCACTTGATCAGCCAGCCAAAGTTTTCCGGTTTGTTGAGGACTAGCTTAAGAGTATGGTCGGAGTTCCCGATCGGACATCACCAATATGCGGCCTTTTTCGTCCAGATGTATCGAAGCTCAGCGTTGTGCAAAACTTTGCTGACATAATAAGTAAGATTCTAGACCCCATCTTCCTCCCTGATTAGTACGGCGCTGAATGCGTGTTACGAGGCGACCAAATAGAGAAAGAGGGCCTCACCCGGCTCTGGTTTGCTAAGGAGCGATGGGATGACCAGATAAGATTTCAACTAGTCAAAAACCTGTTGTTGAGGTTCTCCCCACTCGAAGCTTTTCGCCCCCCCCCCCCCCCCCCCCCGAGGGCTTTGAAGAATGGGAGCGATTTTTCTCTGGACTTGGAGAGGAAACAACCGATGGCCACCAGTCGACCCGTAAGTCATTGAACTTCTTTTGACGTTTCTTGGAGGGACCATGTCCAGTATGACCTGAATCTTCTTTGATGTTTCTTGGAGGACCAGTATGGCCTGAATCTTTTCAGGGTTCGCATCAATGCCATGCTGGCTAACCACAAATCCAAGAAATTTTTCCGAGGTGACGCCGAAGGCGCATTTGGAGGGGTTGAGTCGCATATTGTGGGATCGTAGGATCCCAAAAGCATTATCGAAATCACTGACGTGATCTTGCACTCTGCGACTTTTGATAAGCATATCGTCGACATATACCTCCATGTTCTGACCTATTTGTTCTTTAAAGACCCGATTGACGAGCCTTTGGTATGTAGCACCGACTTTCTTCATCCTGAAAGGACCCGTTAGCAGTAGAGGCCATGGTCGGTTATAAAGGCGGTCTTGGGGATGTCCAGAGGAAAAATTCTGATATGGTTATAGCCCGAAAGGCGTCCATGAAGCTTAGCAGCTCATGACCCGATGTCACATCTATTAGGGCATCGATGCTAGGGACGGGGAACAGATCTTTAGGACAGGTCTTGTTGAGGTTTGTGAAGTGTATATAGATCCTCCACTTCCCGTTTGGTTTCTTCACCATCACAATGTTGGCTAACCACTCAGGGTAGTTGACCTCCTATATGAACCGAGCTGAGAGGCCAACCATGCAATGTTGGCCAACGCTTGTCCACTTCATCTTTTATCGCTTGTTACCTGTCGGGATCGAACTTGCAACGCTTCTGCTGGACTGGTCTCGAGTCCGGGTGGACGCTTAGCTTGTGCATGATGAGGTCCTCTGAAATCTCTGGCATATTCGAGGGCGTTCATGCGAAAAGGTCGGCATTCTAATGGATGCAGTCGATAATGGCTAGCTTTAGGTCTGGAGCGAGAGACTGGCTAACTCGAAACCATTTAGGTTTATTCGCTCCAGAGAAGGGGATCTCCTCCAACTTGTTGACGGACTTTGAGCCCAACGAACTCCTGTCAGACGGAAGTTCAACTACATCAAGGGGAAAACTCCACCCCCTACCGCAGCCATATAGCATGAACGCGTAGATTCTTGATTGCCTCTGACAATGCCGACCCCATGGTTGGTAGGGAATTTCATCGTCAGTTGATAGGTGGAGGGCTCTGCCTAGAGGGAACAGGGGTCAGGCCTACGAGGACCTGAGAGATTGCAAAATTTCTTATTAGCGTTTGGGATCGACATCGAGCTGCGAGGACTTGGGAGATTGTAAGATTTCTCATTAGTGTTTGAGGTCGACACCGAGCGGCGAGGACCTAAGAGATTAAGAAATCTCTTGTTAGCCTTTGGGGTCGACATCGAGCGGCGAGGACCTAAGAGATTGAGAAATCTCTCGTTTGGAGGTTGATATATTTTCTTCGCAGCTTGGCTCTCACCCGAGCCAAGGAGAGTGTGCTCTCTGGCCTTATCGGAGGGCAGTCTTCAGGCGGATGGTCGTGGAGAAAGACTTGGAGATATATCAGTTAAGGATTTATCTTTTGGAGTCCATTTTGGGATGGGACCCATACCAGGGGACCCGTTCCCGAATGGGCGCTCTAGGGGACGTCTAAAGTGGAATAGCCGGATCTTTCAGTGTCGTAGCGTTCGAGGGGGTCTCAAATTGTCGGGGTTAAGAACCCGTCCTTCGGGGAGAGGCATGTGGATCTGGGATCGGGGTCTGCCGTAGGGGCCCCCGACAGACAGGGCCTTGTGCCTTGAGTTTGTAAAGGCTTATGTAACCCTGATAATATAACATGTTTCTCGACAATAAAGAATGTTTTGTTCCTATCTTGGTCCTCGTAGGTGTATGCTGGTAACTGAGGCACCAGGCATGAGGCGTAAGCCATGTGAGCCACGTTGCAGAGAAATTGTGATGGTTTCGAAGTCGGAGTGTCGTTTCAAGGCGTCGAGATGAGAGCCATGTTTGCGGAGCAATCCACGACGGTCTCGAATTCGGAGCGCCATTTAGAATGTTTTGTTCCTATCTTGGTCCTCGTAGGTGTATGCTGGTAACTGAGGCACCAGGCATGAGGCGTGAGCCATGTGAGCCACATTGCAGAGAAATTGCGATGGTTTCAAAGTCGGAGTGCCATTTCGAGGCGTCGTGATGAAATCCATGTTTGCGGAGCAATCCACGACGGTCTTGAAGTTGGAGCGTCATTCCGAGGCATTGGGAGGAAAGCCATGTTTGCGAAAAAAGCTGCGACGGTCTCGGAGTTGGAGCACCATTTCGAGGCGTTAAGACGAGAGCCATTGTTTATGGAGAAATCAGCGACGGTCTCGGAGTCGGATCGCCATTTTGAGGCATCGAAACGAGCCATATTTGCTGAGTGCCAGGTCAAGAGACTCAAGGAATTGCGCTCGCGTGCTCCACGTGCGTGCTGATGTGACATCACTTGCCCTGCACTATGTTCGATGCCCCTTTTCTCCCTTGTCCTCCATTTCTCATTGACTTGATTTTCTTCAGTTCTGCCCCCTGCATCGTTGCTTCCTCGGTTTCGTTCCCCTCCAACAAAAAACCATGATTTCTGACGATTTTTTTAGGGCTAGGCGTGCTGCTCTAAAGACTGAGGCGGAGGCGGGGGCGAAGACAGGCGGAAACAAAGGCGCGGGCAGAGGCTAAAGTGTAAGCTCAGTTCCTCCCCCCTTCCCCGGGGCGGAGGAACTTTTGTGGAAGAGGAAGACCAAGGATGCCAATCCCCCGAGGAACAAGATGGTTGGGGATGTTTAGAAGGAGGCCCCGAAGCCTAAGGCCGGATCCTCGAAGGATGTCGTGGTGACTCCAAAACCTCCCCCGTCGGCGAAGGTATGGGTGCCTTCCTAGTCCGGCACTGAGGTGGACTTGTCGATCGACTGCCCCAACGCTTTACAAGTGGTCGACCATCTCCCCACTCCTCGTGATAGGATGAGTATTGCGAAAGAGAGTATGAGGTTTAAACTCGCAGGGCTTAGGCTTTCGTTCTTGTGAGAGACCTGTTTGTCGTCGGCTTCTTGATTACATCCCTTTTACTTTGCTAAAGGTGTTCTCATTTACTTGTAGACGGCCATCAGCAGGGTCGAACTGAGACAAAGCCTCGAGGCGCTCCTCAGGGGCGAGAAGTTGTTGGGCCGGAATGGTAACCTCTGGCAGGCAATAAACGTATTGAAGGACCTGACGAGCGAGAAGAAGGCTCGGGGGAGCTGTTGGCGGAGAAAGAGAAGCTGGTAGAGGAAAATTGGTGTGGCAGGCAAGGGTGAAGGAGATGACGAGGAAGTATGATGACACCGTGCTACGTGTTATCCGAGTCTAAGACGAAGGGTATGACCATGCCCTTGAGCACGTCAGAGCTAGGTATTCGGACCTCAACCTTGGGGGCTTTGTCTTTCGAGGCGAAGATAGAGGAGCTCACCCAAACTGCTGGGGGAAAGGCTCTGGCTAACCACAAGCCAGTCGACATTGCTCCTGGGGTCGGAAAAGCTCCCTCCGCTCCCGTCTTCGAGAAGGGGTCCTCCAAGTGGTAAACTTATGTTGTTTCTGTTTTCGCCTTCTTGCGGACTGGCCACCGCACCTGCATTTGATTATTTTCGCCTTCTTGCATAACAATTAATATGCAAAAAGTTAAATGAAAAATTAATAAATAGTTCTGAATGTCTGGTTAATACTTCAAAATGTTGTTCCAAAATTGTTCACTGAATAAACAAACAAGGGTCATCCTTCAATGGACATAAGTATGTTTATAACTCCAATAGGTGATATGTCTCCTAAAAAAATCATACTATAGGTCTATATTAAATTCCATAAGGATAAAAAGAGGAAATTATTATTAATATACTAATCATAAGGTTTGATGAAGGCTTTGTTGTCATTGCCTTTCCGTATGGCATTTCTATAGTCACGCGACAAGTAAAATTTTGCAAAAAAGAGAAGAACAAAAATGGATGTTGCTTGCAGGAATTTATAACTAACACTAATTTCTTCTCCAAGAAAATGAACATGGGCTAATCAATACCATCAACAAGCGGAAGGTTTTCTGTTGGTGCATTAGCATCAGCTTTTGCATGCCTAACAATCGTCTTGAGCACGCCACCATCCCCAATTAAATCTACTGCATCACCCATACCTCCTTAGAATCAATATGCTGTTGTATAAAAGCCATTAGCAAAATTGAAGTAAATTGAAAACAATAGAACAAATTAATATGTTAAAGTAGATAAGGTTATGCGGCTACTATAAATTTTGATACACGGGCAAATGAACATAAATATAAAAATATTTTTGAACATGTTGACTACCATGTGACAATAATCTGCATCGTGAAGACTATATAAGCTAAGTCCCAACTTATGTCAATTAGGCTATTAGCCTACAACAACATCCTAATAGAAGTTGATTGGGTAAAACAGATCTACCTTTATGGGCCAATCCACTTATGAAGTGGAAGCAAATAAAGACAACTCCATACAGTGTGTAAAAATAGTGGATATGGGGAAGATGTACCCATATAGGCATTATATGAATGCTATTTGGATATCGATATCGATATTCTTCGTTCTTCCTTTTTTGAACAAGGACGTAATCACACACACTCACTCACTCACTCCCTACCTACATGTACAAAATGGGAATCAAATATGCAAGTGGATTTCAAACACCCAAACTCTTCCTCACTAAGAGCATATGTAGTCGTTCCCTATATTTCCAAAATTTGAAAAAAATGGAAAAAATAGTGCTACGGTCGTTCCCTATATTTGGAAATTGAGTTTTGAGGAACAGTGGGCTTCTATATTTGAGAGGATAAATATGAATTTCCCCAAATATAGCAATCGAAAGATGATTTAGCGTTTGTCCAAAAAATTCACAGTTTAATTGAACGGACGCAAGATGATTCAGCGTCAGTTCAATTTTTTAAAAAAAATCTCGGACACAAGATCATCCAGTGTCCGATAAGAAATTTTTTTGTTAGAAAAAAAAAATTCTCTCGGACAGAAGATCATCTTGTGTCCCCAAAAAAAATTCTTTCTTGGACACGGTCAATAGGCTTCAAAAAAAAATTAATAAAAAGGATTCTGGGACACAAGAACATCTTGTGTCTGGCCAATTTTTGAGTTGAAACGACTACAACCCGAAATTTAAATTCCTATTTCTGTAAGTCAAATATGGAAATTTTGAGTCTCAACACGACTACAGATGCTCTAATTAAGAGGCATAGCACTGGACCAAAGTTACACTTGCTGAGTTAGAGATCACAATTTTTTCTTATTTTAGATTAGTTATTCAAAGTAAGAGTCAGAATATCTACTCTATTTAGTCAAATTTATACATCTAGAATACAAATGCAAAATATCAATATGTCAATATCGGTGCCGCGGAAGAGGACGAGAGTTCAAATCCCGCTTGCATCATAGAATCCCCAATTAATGTATATATGGAGAACGAGTGGGTGTGTGGCTACGGCCTTGTTCCAAATAAAAATGAAAGAAAAAAAAAACTAATTAAAAAAAGAAGAAAGTGAAACATCTAACGTGTGGAGCTGCTATCCAATAAAGCTATTTCGATTAATTTCGAATAAGCGAACAGAAAATTGAAAACATTTCAGAATCAAAACCCTACTCTTGACTTGAATGTGATAGATCGTGTTCATCTTCCACAAACCCTCCAACAAAACAACCAAAGTGTTCGTTTCGATCATCCAATTCCCCTAAAATCAAAATAAATCTCTCTAATATCCCCAAAATTAACGACTGAAGAGGCGCAATGTAAAAGGAGATGTGTAATCAGTTGAGGAAACACATCGAAGAACGATCCGATCGGAATATTAGGGTTTGGGAATTCTGATTTAGAGAAAGATTAGGGATGGAGAATGAGAAAATTACCAGGACTGCCACTGAAGAAAAACTAATGCTGTTGCCGCCGTCACCTCACTCTGCACTGATATTTGTGGCTTTATTTACTTCTCGGTTAGCACCGAAAGGACGCCAAACCGAAGCTTATGTAGCACGCATATCTAAGGAGCTGGTTATATCTAAGGAGCTGGTTGCGTTTGGTTTGTTGTTTTGAAAACAATTTTCTGAAAAGACTTTTCTGAAAACAGTTTTCTGAAAATAAAATTGTAAAATCTGTTTGATAATTATTTTTTATGAAAACAATTTTGTGAAAATAAGAGTATAAAATGCGTTTTGTAAACCAAAAATTCTGAAATTTTCATAAAAATAGTGATTGGAAAATGAGCTTATAAAAGGCGTTTGGTTATAAAATTAAATTCTCAAATTTATAGAATAATAGTTTTTTTGACAATGAGATTATAAAAGGCGTTTGTTTAATCAATTTGCATTGGTTTTCTGCTAAAGTTTTTTTTCCCTGCAGTTACAGAGCAAAGTTCTACAAGTATACTAACAAGAAGCCTGAGAAATAGCGAACGAGCAAATCTTATCAATATGAGGAGTTGTATTAATGTGATATACTTTAAGCTTGTTCATATGAACTGATATTCGACTATGTTTTTTCCAATGAAGATGTTGTATTCGTATTGTATGTAACATTCCATAAACTGATTTGCGATATGCAAAAGAGTAATATGAAAGATCATTTGAATATAATATAATGAAAATTCTTTGATCGCATCCCTTGTTTTGTAACTCATTACACTTGCTTCAATTACTAGATTCATAATAAGAATAAAGCTTAAATACATTATATTACATTGCAACTCTCTGTTTGTTTAGCTCCAACATATTATATTATATGTACTTGAAACCTGGAATCCCAAATCAGCTGAATTACACTGATGCAACATACATTGGATTGTGCTTGTTTTTATGTGGTTTTTGTGGTATCTTTCGCTTCAACTTCTTTTTGTTTCTTCTTTGTATCTCCCCATCACTGGCAAGATTATCGACTATGCTCGGGCTTATCTGAAATGTGTAATTGTCGGCCCTTACACCAATTGTAATCTGCAAATTTTGAATAATGAACAAAATTAGGGGTTAATAAATGAATTTGAAAGTTCATCATTTAATCCCCTAAAAAGAATCAGAAGCCATCAGAATCCATCATAACATCAGAAGCCATGAGCAGCATCAGAACCCTTCACAGGAAGGAAATTGTACACAGTATGAAAATTTGTTAAAGTAAGAAATCAATAGTTGAGTTATACGGGATCTGATATGGCTAAAAATGGGGTTAAATCGGAACCGTCCAAATCGGGCACGAATCTTGAAGCCCAGGGGTAAAACGGTAATTTTACCTGCCAATGGGTCTGAAGCGGGTACTGGTTCTCCTCCTCGAAGACCCACTAACCCGCGAACGGATCCACCTCAACTAGGTGCAGGTTTCAACCCGCAGCAAACCCGGTCCAGAAAGGATATAATTAGGGTTTCTGATTAAATCCTAATCAACGGTCCTGATTCATATCTATCCTTTCATTGGGGATTAGGGATTACATTCCTTATCTAACCACAGGGATTACATTCCTAATCTGATCCCAGCGGCGCCTATAAATACCCCCCATCCATCTCCATTAAGAGGTAATCAATCTTTTGCCAGTTTTACGCTCTTTCATAATCACTTCTGATTACTGACTTGAGCGTCGGAGGGTGCGTCGTCGGGAACAACCCCGGTGTCTCGCACTTTTTGCAGGTGAACGGCGGGAGCAACAGTCAAAATCCGGCGGAACAGGTAACAGGTTTGTTATTCAAAGTTTCCCAAGAATCCACAAATACTGTATGTTTGCCCCCACACCAGATTCAGCGGCAACAGATTGGCGCCGTCTGTGGGAAAGAACGAATAGCAGCCTTCCCTCTTCCCGCTGGTCAGATCTTCTCCAGCCATGCCTCCTAGGAAAGCCAGATCCAGAGGGTCCAACCAAGGACCCAACCCCGATCAGCAACAGGAAGTCCCCCCTCAACCCGCTCAACAGCAGGGGCAACTTCTGCCTCAAGCCGAGGACCCTCTCCAACAGGACCTGCCTCCTCCTCAGAATCAACAACCTCCTAAGGGTCCCAACCCGCAGAAACAACCTCTCCATCCGGACCACGTCTCCATCCACAATGCCTCTTCGGATTCTATGTCCTCCCACAATCCCCGAGCTTCCGACCTTCGCAACACCGTCCTCAATCGGCAGAAGGATGAGGATCTTCGCCACCGTCTGGATGAAAAGCGGGCCAGAGAGGGAGCCTCCCGCCAGCAACGTCCGGATGAGCGATCTCCTCACCGCCGAAACTACAGAAGGTCCCCTATCCGAAGGGGGCGGAGAGAGTCCCCCGAGCATCACGGGAGAAGACCCCATTCCCCTGCCGGTCGGCAACATCCTAGGAACGATGAGGCACCCATCATGTAATGCCCTGATTTTTCAATTAATAAAAAATTATTTTATTTTGCCCGTAGTGTGCACGTGCAATATTTTGGTTGAATTAAATCTTATATTTTCATTGTGATGGGTATAAATAGTTAAATATGTGCTTTCAATTATTTTATACAAAAGCCTTCTTTTAAATAGATAAAAAGCCTTTTCTTTTAAAAAGCCCAAAATTTAATTTATTTATTTTATTTTAAAATAATTATTTTGGCCCATAAACTAAAGCCCATGAGTCAATTTATTTTTAAATGCAACTTGTAATGTAGAATACAAACTATAGTTTATTTTTATATAAAATAAAATGTACAATTTTGGGGCCTAGTTGCATGCACGTGCACTACACGTACACGTGCAATATGCACATTCTTCCCATGGCCGGTTGCATTCTTTTGGAGGGAAAATCAAATTTGTAATGGTGATCATGGTGTGGTGGTTACTTGGATGTGGGTAGTTATTGCAACTCCTACTTTCATCTTGACCCTCCATCTTACAACCAACCAATTGATCCTAGCCCTCCATTCCCTTTGATATTTAGTATAAATACCCCCCATGACTAGTTCTTCTTGTGCCAAACTATTCTCTTCCAAACCTATAGTTCAATTATATTATCTAGTAGTGTTTTGTGAGTTAAAAGATTGAGTGTGTGTGGGCTTGTTCTTGCAAAACCAAGGAGAAGAGGGGGTCGGCATTAAGAAGTGCTCTCGGTTGGCTTAGTAGTGTTCGGTTTTGGGGTGTGCTTGGAGGTTCGTGTGCGCGCATCTAGGAGGAGGAGCAATTCGTTGCAAGGACATCCGTCTAGGAGTTGCTAATTGTGTTTGTCTCTCCATTTGAGGTGGGTAGATTCTCCATATTTCTAAATTAGAAATGCGGGTTAGATATGAATGAATGAAGCATGAAAGAAATTAAGAAGAGTACACTTTAATGACCTCTTGAATGATTGAAATGTGGATATACAAATTTATATGTGGTTCTATTATTTGAGTTGTATGTGAAATGATTGTGATCATGGATTGATTGAGGAAAACACATTTATTGCCATCAAGAATTACATACAAAAGTTAGTAGATTAATAATGCTATTTCATGTGTTAAATAGATCTTTTGTGTTAATATGGACATGAATAATTTAAAATATGAGTTGTATGTTAGGTAAATGATTAAAGATAGAGAATTAAGGTGAAAATTTATTGATAAAGAGATTAGAATGCTAAATGCGAAGAAATGTCGAAAAGAGAAGAAATGTGGTAACTATAATGTAGAATTTGAATTAGTTGTATGAAAATATGATTTAATTGTTACAAAAAATTATTTTTTTCACACTGATATGTAAATTAGACAAGAAATAATTAATCTGGAATTTTACAGTAATTTCCATGAAAGCAAAATGAAATGAGGACTAGTTGAACATCGAGACGTTTTAACAACAGTGGACATTGGTTCAAAAAGAATTTAAGTTGTTCTCTGACAACCTGAGCACGTAGCTCAAGTGGTCAGAGCGTGCGTTGGGTTCCCTGTGAAGGCCGGTTCGAATCCCTGTGGCGCACTTTTGTTTCACAAAAATTTTTTAGTATATAGAAATCAGAGGCCGAGAGTATTTAATACTCTTAGCGCTCTTTCATACCGCTTAGCACATTGGCCTAGTGGTATGTGCTTTCGGCTGTGTCTCTGGGGTGCTGGGTTCGAATCTTGCCCTCGGCAAGATTGAAAAATCAATTTTTTTGGGGTTTTTAATTGTCCAAAAATTATGGAAAAAATATGACTATTCTTCTAAAAATATATGGGACTTTATAAAAATGATTTGGGAATTATTTGCATGAAATAAACTATGATTTGAGACTAAAATGCATAAATAGAACTATGGTTCTATATGTGTATTTTTGTGAAATTATATCTTGCAAAAAGAATGAAGGATTAGAAAATTAATTTGGCAAATGTCGAAATTATATTGTGTGATGTGATGCAAATTATTCTCATTTGAGAATAGTGTGGAAATCATGAAGTGTAAATGTTCACCTTTGATTGAATAATTAATGATGTGGGTTTTTATGTAAAATAACATTTCATGAGTTACATGATGAATAGTTGAATTTCATGTATAGTTATGGACTATTTGAACGAATTAGAAATCATGATTGGAAAAGAGAAATACTTTTGAGTATGATAACTCAACATGAGAATTTATGAGTTGGAAATGCTCAAATTGGAAATTGTGAATTGAAAATTGAAACAAAAAGAGTAGCTAAGTCTCCCCCGGCATTTGGAAATAAATGAAATGAAAATTGAAATGGAAGACCAAGGTTGGTCGTGTTTGAATGAATGAATAAGTCCGGTTTAGTGGAGAGGCTAACTCTAGAGCTTTGATTTTTGTTCATGACTTTGATAGAAACTAAGGATTAGTACATAGTGGAGACGTGATGAAAGTAGGAGAAAAACACGAGTATGAGGGCCATCGGATTGGCGGTGTGAGAGTGATCCACAGGCTGCCTGCTTGATGCGTCAAGACATGGCGTGGGCACTACTCCAGAATTATCGTCCCGGTGGTGACGCTTGTGGGATGTTTGGTGACTGCAAGAGAATCGTGTGCCATGAAGTGAGGCTGAATTGCCACAGGCTGTCTTCACGATGCGTCGTGACATGACGTGGGATTCCCGTCCAGGATTTTCTTTACACGTGCTTGTACTCATAGATCATCTAAGATACCTACCGTAATTACAGTAGTAGATTAAGTCATGGCGAGAGATTGAACCCTATAAAGATGAAGAACGATTAAGGACTTGCCCTCGGACCTATGTAGTATGGGATGCATAAAATCCGAACAAGTGCGCATTAGTGTCATGTAACATAAATAACTGCATTAAGGACTAAGTGCACAATCACAACACGACATCAATAGGGTAGTCCCTTTAGTTTGATATGTGACAAGTTTGTGTTTGCTAAATATGGAAAATAAGTTATACTATTTCCGGCATAGAGAGGATGGCCGTGTATAATGATCGTCGGTTGAATAAACTGACGTACCCACAGTCTTATATGCAGGTAAATGGCTTGATAAAGATTAAAGATGAACAAATGCTTAAAGACTATTCAATGTTGTTGTACATTTGTTTCATTGTCGTAAAGTTTACTTCCGCTGTGCAATGTAAATTGTAATGTATTCATGTAAACTCTGATGTAAAGTGAAAAGTTTTAATTTCCTTGTAAAATTGTACTAAAGAAAGCGAAAAGATCCTGTAGAACATCTCGAATTCAGTGTATTTGGGATTTGGGGCGTTACAGAGTGGTATCAGAGCCACGCTTCCACACTTGTACAAATTTATAAGGAACGACACCCTAGAAGTGGACATTAGAGTGTGTGTTTGAGTCTAGAGATTTAAATGTAAGTGACTTACATTTGTGTTGCTCTATGACTTATGCTTCTTCCTCCCTATTTCTAAGATGGCTGATCACTTTGACCCTGCTAGAGACGACGGCTGGCATATCATTGAGGAAGAGTACCATCCTGGACAGGCAAATTCCGAGGACGAGTACTACCCAGGGCAAGCAGATTCAGACGGAGAAGAATGGCCTGAATCCCGAGAGATCACCCCACCTCCGAATTCATCTAATGACTCTTCTTCTGACGAAGAAGAAGAACCAGTTCCAAATAGTCTCGTGACTTCTCTTCAGAGGCAGGTAGAAACACTGCAAGAGAGAGTCAGATTATTGAAGGCTCAGCTGGCAAAGTAAAAGGACGACTTTTCAGTTCTCAGTCATCGTATATGGGAACTCGAGAAGAGGAAGAATATGACAGATGTGCTGAAGGATGAAGTTGATGAACTACAGGGAGAACTTCGAGAAGCGAAGAGGAACCGTAGGAGTTAGACTGTTGTAGCTTCTACTATCTTTCATTCTGATGTCAAGAAATGTTTTTCAATTTGAATGTATAAAGTTGGGAATTTAATGAAATGCAAGTTGATTTAAAATTCATGTCTTATACTTCGAATTTAATGGATCTTTTGCATCAGAATATGGCTAGACGAGGAGCTAGAAATGGTGAAGGGTTGGATCTGGAAACGGAACTTGCGAGGGTCTACCAGACGCTCAACGCCGTGGCTATGAATCAGAACCAAGGAAGGGGACCTGCGAATCCGGTGCCCGAAGCGATTAAACTAGTGGAATCATTCAAGTGAATGAAACCACCTGTATTCAAAGGGAAGTCAGACCCTGATGCGGCTGACAACTGGATTCGTCAAGTGGAGACAATCTTTGAAGTGTTGGAGACCCCTGAAGGCAGTAAGGTCAAGTTGGCGACTCTGCAATTTGAGAAGGACGCGGCTGTGTGGTGGCAGTCGATGAAGAGGACAATAGGAGGCATAGTGCTTGGCTGGGAGGAATTTCTGGAAGAATTCCACAGTCACTATTTTCCCTCCGATGTTCAAGAGAAGAAGGCTATGGAATTTCTATCACTACAGCAAGGTGGCATGTCAGTGAGAGAGTACGAGACCAAGTTTACTCAGCTCTCTAGATATGCTCCTGAACTAGTGATGGATGAGGCTAAGAAGGCTCGTAAGTTCGAGCATGGATTGATGCCAAGCTTGAGGTCCCGGATGATACCTCTTGGTATCAGAAGATTTGACAAGCTGGTCAAGAGAGCAGCAGCGACGGAAGCAAATATGGAGCAGTTCCATGTTGTTCAGAACCGGAGGAACAACTGGCAGTCTGGGAAGATGCCCGCACATTCTGGGAGTTTCAAGGGGCAACCATCTGCACAAAGGTTCAAACCAACAGGGACGAACGCTATTAGTGTGGCTGGAGGACCTGGGAACAATGTGGTGAGACCTCCTGCTGTAACTTGCTTCAACTGTGGTGAAATGGGACATTACCGATCTCAATGTCCCAAACCACGGAATGGTGATCGCAATGTACCAACGCAGCAGACTGGGAAGAGACCGTACCAACCAGGGCGAGTATTTGCCTTGACGGAAGCTGATGCTGATGAGGTTGATCATGTTATCACTGGTACGAGGGCAGATGTTTAGTGGTTTATGTCATTTCTTTTCCCGTTTATTAAGTGAACTGTTACGTAATGAGTGTGTATTATGTAACAGGCGAACTTTATCTTAATGGAATGAAAGCTGTTGTGTTGTTCGATACTGGATCCGCTCATACTTTTGTGTCTCCTAAATTTGCTAAAGTGTTGGGAGTTGAACCGAAGATTTTTCCAGGCAAGATCTTGGCAGTAGCTACTCCATCAGGGAAAACTTTAACCACTGATCGGTATTACGCTGATTGCGAGATCGTGATTGGGGATCGAATCTTTGGCAATGATCTGATCGAGCTGACTATCTTGGGAGTCGATGTTATCATTGACATTGATTGGATGTCGGCGTACAGTGCAAGCATCGAGTGCAAGACCAAGACGGTAACAGTGAAGGCTCCAGGTGGACCTGAAGTCACCTTCCAAGGGAAGAAGAAGTGTTCTAAGCTGGTGGCAACTATCCACAAGGAAGAGACTCCTGTGGAAGTGCAAGAGATTCCTGTGGTTCGGGACTATCCGATTGTGTTCTTGGAAGATTTTCCTGGGTTACCCCCGCATCGTGATGTAGAGTTCAGCATCACTGTTCTACTAGGAAGTTTACCCATTTCTAAGGCACCGTATAGGATGGCTCCAGTGGAACAGGATGAGGTGAAACGGCAGATTGAGGAACTGTTGGAGAAAAGGCTTTATTCAACCTAGTGCGTCACCTTGGGGAGCACCGGTGCTTTTGGTAAAGAAGAAGGATGGATCGATGAGAATGTGTATCGATTACCGGGAGCTGAATAAGGTCACTGTTCAGAATAAGTATCCTATTCCTCGAATTGATGATTTGTTCGATCGTCTACAAGGAGCAGCTGTATTCTCCAAAATAGATCTTTGATCAGGATATCACCAAGTTCGAGTGAAAGCTGAAGATGTGCACAAAACTGCATTTAGAATTCGACATGGGCATTACGAATTCTTAGTTATGCCATTTGGAGCGACGAATGCACCCGCAATCTTCATGGATTTGATGAACAGAGTTCTGAGGCCGTTCATTGATTCCTTCGTCGTGGTGTTTATCGACGATATTCTTGTGTACTCCACGTTAGAAGAGGAGCACACCGAGCATCTGGCAGCAGTTTTGAAGAAGCTGGAAGAGCAGAAGTTGTATGCCAAGTTATCCAAGTGTGATTTCTGGAAATCTGAAGTGGCATTCCTAGGTCACATCCTTTCTAAGGAGGGAGTGGCAACTGACCCTCAGAAGATAGAGGCAGTGAGAGATTGGGCTAGGCCTACTACAGTGAAGGAAGTCAGAAGTTTTCTTGGGATGACTGGATACTACAGGAGATTCATTCAAGGTTATGCTCAGATAGCCGTGCCGCTTACTGGTCTGACCAAGAAGAATGTGAACTTCAAGTGGACTGAGCAATGTGAGGCGAGCTTTCAGGAGTTGAAAGAGAAACTGACTACTACACCTATTTTAGCTTTGCCTAGAGCAGGTGTTGAGAATGATGTTTATAGCGATGCTTCACATCATGGGCTTGGTTGTGTCTTAATGCAAAAAGGAAGAGTAATCGCTTATGGGTCTAGGCAACTACGACCGCATGAGAAGAATTACCCGACTCATGATCTGGAGTTGGCTGCGATTATCTTTGCCCTAAAGCAATGGAGGCACTACGTGTACGGTGAGAAGTTGAACATGTACACGGACCACAAGATTTTGAAGTACATATATCAGCAGAGGGATCTGAATTTGAGGCAGCGAAGATGGTTGGAAGTGCTCGAGGACATGCGACCTGAGATTAAGTATCATCCTGGGAAAGCTAATGTTGTTGCTGATGCACTTAGTCGCAAGAGCAGTTTAGCCAGTTTGATTACAACTCAGAAGCATCTGAATGAGGATTTGGACCGAGCAGGTATTGAGGTTGTCTTGCAAGGATTGGGAGCATCTTTGGCTCAGTTGAGGCTTCAGCCTACACTGAATGGAAGGATCATTGCAAGTCAGGAGGTTGATGTTGATATTTCGGAGATGAAGGAGCAGGTTGGTGCTGGCAGGTTGCCCGGATTTCAAATCAGGGATGGAGTGCTGTGGTTTGGAGAGAGGCTATGTGTTCCGAATCAGGAGGACCTGAAAGAGAGTATTCTTCAGGAGGCGCATGCTACTCTTTTGTCAGTACATCCTGGGAGTACTAAGATGTACAAAGACATCAAACAGCATTTCTGGTGGTCAGGTTTGAAGCGGGATGTGGCTGAATTTGTGGCGAAGTGTGAGGTTTGTCAGCAAGTCAAAGCCGAAAATCAGAGACCCGGAGGTCTATTACAACCGTTACCTATTCCGGAATGGAAGTGGGATAACATCAGTATGGATTTCATTACGGGATTGCCTAAGAGTCCTAAAGGCAATGATGCGATTTGGTTATAGTCCATCGACTAACCAAGTCCGCTCACTTTTTGGCGATGAAACTCACTGCTTCGATGGACAAGTTAGCTGAGTTGTATGTTGGCGAGATCGTCAGGCTTCATGGTGTTCCGTCAACTATTGTGTCTGATCGAGATGCGCGGTTTACTTCGCATTTCTGGAGGAGTCTTCAGACAGCTTTGGGTACCAAGACAGATTTCAGCACTGCTTTCATCCGCAAACCGATGGGCAGACCGAAAGAGTCAACCGTATTCTTGAGGATATGCTTCGATGTTGTATACTAGACTTTGGAGGCAGTTGGGAAAGGCATTTACCTTTGGTAGAGTTTGCCTACAACAATAGTTTTCAGACTAGCATCGGGATGGCGCCGTACGAAGCTTTGTATGGCAGGAAGTGCAGGACACATGTTTGTTGGTTTGAAGTTGGGGAGCGTCAGTTGTTCGGTCCTGAGCTTGTGCAGTAAACCTCTGCGAAGATTGTTCGGATCAGGAAAAGGTTGGTAGAAGCTCAGAGCAGGCAGAAAAGCTATGCAGACAACCGGAGAAGGGACCTTGAATTTGAGGTTGGTGGCTTCGTCTTTCTGAAAGTATCACCCAGTAAAGGTGTGGTTCGATTTGGCAAAGGCGGGAAGTTAGCCCCGAGGTTTATAGGCCCGTACAAGATATTGAAAAGGATCGGGAAGACTGCTTACCGGCTTGAATTACCGGAAGAGTTATCTCAGGTGCACAATGTCTTCCATGTGTCTATGCTGAGAGGTTATATTCCAGATCCGAGTCATGATTTGCCTGAAGTGCCGGAAGGTTTGCAGTTGGATCTGAATTACATCGAGTCTCCTGTCGAGATTGTTGACCGTCGAGAGAAAGTCTTGAGGAATAAGACGATACCGATGGTCAAGGTAGTCTGGAGAAACCATTTGGTTGAAGAGGCTACTTGGGAGTATGAGGAGAGGATGTTGAAGGACTATCCTGAGCTTTTTGCTTGATTTGTATCTTTGTATCTTTTTTTCTTCTTGTTATGTTGTATTTTATTTCTCACTCTTGACTGTAGTTCCGGGGACGGAACTATTCTAAGGAGGGAGTGTTGTAATGCCCTGATTTTTCAATTAATGAAAAATTATTTTATTTTGCCCGTAGTGTGCACGTGCAATATTTTGGTTGAATTTAATCTTATATCTTCATTGTGATGGGTATAAATAGTTAAATATGTGCTTTCAATTATTTTATACAAAAGCCTTCTTTTAAATAGATGAAAAGCCTTTTCTTTTAAAAAGCCCAAAATTTAATTTATTTATTTTATTTTAAAATAATTATTTTGGCCCATAAACTAAAGTCCATGAGTCAATTTATTTTTAAATGCAACTTGTAATGTAGAATACAAACTAGAGTTTAGTTTTATATAAAATAAAATGTACAATTTTGGGGCCTAGTTGCATGCACGTGCACTACACATACACGTGCAATATGCACATTCTTCCCATGGCCGGTTGCATTCTTTTGGAGGGAAAATCAAATTTGTAATGGTGATCATGGTGTGGTGGTTACTTGGATGTGGGTAGTTATTGCAACTCCTACTTTCATCTTGACCCTCCATCTTACAACCAACCAATTGATCCTAGCCCTCCATTCCCTTTGATATTTAGTATAAATACCCCCCATGACTAGTTCTTCTTGTGCCAAACTATTCTCTTCCAAACCTATAGTTCAATTATATTATCTAGTAGTGTTTTGTGAGTTAAAAGATTGAGTGTGTGTGGGCTTGTTCTTGCAAAACCAAGGAGAAGAGGGGGTCGGCATCAAGAAGTGCTCTCGGTTGGCTTAGTAGTGTTCGGTTTTGGGGTGTGCTTGGAGGTTCGTGTGCGCGCATCTAGGAGGAGGAGCAATTCGTTGCAAGGACATCCGTCTAGGAGTTGCTAATTGTGTTTGTCTCTCCATTTGAGGTGGGTAGATTCTCCAAATGTCTAAATTAGAAATGCGTGTTAGATATGAATGAATGAAGCATGAAAGAAATTAAGAAGAGCACACTTTAATGACCTCTTGAATGATTGAAATGTGGATATACAAATTTATATGTGGTTCTATTATTTGAGTTGTATGTGAAGTGATTGTGATCATGGATTGATTGAGGAAAACACATTTATTGCCATCAAGAATTACATACAAAAGTTAGTAGATTAATAATGCTATTTCATGTGTTAAAATAGATCTTTTGTGTTAATATGGACATGAATAATTTAAAATATGAGTTGTATGTTAGGTAAATGATTAAAGACAGAGAATTAAGGTGAAAATTTATTGATAAAGAGATTAGAATGCTAAATGCGAAGAAATGTCGAAAAGAGAAGAAATGTGGTAACTATAATGTGGAATTTGAATTAGTTGTATGAAAATATGTTTTAATTGTTACAAAAAATTATTTTTTTCACACTGATATGTAAATTAGACAAGAAATAATTAATCTGGAATTTTACAGTAATTTCCATGAAAGCAAAATGAAATGAGGACTAGTTGAACATCGAAACGTTTTAACAACAGTGGACATTGGTTCAAAAAGAATTTAAGTTGTTCTCTGACATCCTGAGCACGTAGCTCAAGTGGTCAGAGCGTGCGTTGGGTTCCCTGTGAAGGCCGGTTCGAATCCCTGTGGCGCACTTTTGTTTCACAAAATTTTTTTAGTATATAGAAATCAGAGGCCGAGAGTATTTAATACTTTCAGCGCTCTTTCATACCACTTAGCACATTGGCCTAGTGGTCTGTGCTTTCGGCTGTGTCTCTGGGGTGCTGGGTTCGAATCTTGCCCTCGGCAAGATTGAAAAAACAATTTTTTTGGGGTTTTTAATTGTCCAAAAATTATGGAAAAAATATAACTATTCTTCTAAAAATATATGGGACTTTATAAAAATGATTTGGGAATTATTTGTATGAAATAAACTATGATTTGAGACTAAAATGCATAAATAGAACTATGGTTCTATATGTGTATTTTTGTGAAATTATATCTTGCAAAAAGAATGAAGGATTAGAAAATTAATTTGGCAAATGTCGAAAAGGTTCACAGCTGAAGCCAGGTCCATAGCATCCCTCGACCAGTCGGTCGCTGCAGCAGCATTTCAATCCAATGTCCTCAACTCCAGCCTCCGCTCCTCCCTCGCCAAGAAGCCCCCACAGAGTTTCTCTGACCTCCTCCTCCGGAGCGGAAGGTATATTCGGGCCGAAGAAGCTAAGCACCGCCCCAACTTGGAGGGGTCTTCCTCCGGGTCTAAGAGAAAGGGAACAGAAGAGGAAGGAGCCAAGAAGCTCCAGAAGGATAATGGCAGCCAGCGCCGACCTCCCCCCAGATTTGAAAAATTTACTCCCCTTAATGCCAACGTCTCTACCATTCTTATGGAAGTTGAGAAGGAGGGGGTGATACCTCCTGCACCAAAAATGAACACCCCCAGCAAGAAGAGGGATAAAGAGAAGCGGTGTCGTTATCACCGGGACCATGGCCACGACACCAATGATTGTCGGGCCTTGAAGAATGAGATAGAAGCCCTCATCCAGAGGAGGCAGCTGACCAGATTCGTGAGAAAGGACCGAGCCGACCTTCCTCCCCCGCCTCGGGGGGCTAACAAGCGTCCTGAACGCGATGAAACTGCCCGACTTCGAAGAGGAGCGTGTCCTACACCTCATTCATGGGGGCCCAATGGGGGGCTCCTCAAACTCCTCTCGAAAGGCGTTCATTAGGGAAGTCAATTCAGTTCGCACCACCCCTCCTCCTAAAGGCCTCGGAGTGCCCGTCACATTCTCAGACGAAGATCTTGAAGGTGTCCGCACCCCCCATTGTGACGCACTCGTCATCAATCTCCATATGGCGAACTTCAAAGTGGAGAGGATCCTAGTGGACAATGGCAGCTCCGTTAACATCCTCTTCCTCACCGCTTTCAAGGGCCTCAGACTATCCCGAGACAGACTCAAGCCCGCCGGCTACACGCTCCATGGGTTCACTGGAGTGCCAGTGACTATTGAAGGGGTGATCACCCTCGACGTAACCGCTGGCAAAACTCTTACTACCCGAACGGAGTCGATGGACTTTATGGTCATGGATGTCCCTACAGCTTACAACGTCATTTTGGGTCGCCCCGGCTTAGCAGCTCTTGAAGCCGTCCCTTCCGCCTATCACCTCAAGATGAAATTCCCCACCCGGGCAGGAGTAGGGAAAGTAAAAGGCAATCAGGAAACGGTCCGCAAGTGCTACATGACCTCTACCCTCGGTCCGGTCCTCTCCCTCGAAACCCTGGAAATCCCCCAAGATGTCGCCCGACCAACGTCCGAGCCGGTGGATGAGTTGGAGGAAGTGCTCTTCTCTGAGCAGGATCCAGCCCGAAAGTTCATTGTTAGCAAGACCCTCCCATCCGCCCTATGCTCCGACATAGTCAAGTGCATTCGAAGGAACCGAGACCTCTTTGCTTGGTCAGCTGCAGACATACCCGGAATTTCCGAAGAGCTCTTGGTCCACCGCCTCAGCGTTGCTCCGGGGTCCAAACCGGTCCAACAGAAGTGGCGCAAGTTCTCCCCCGAGCGCCAGCTAGCTATAAAAGAGGAGGTGGACAAGCTCTTGAAGGCCCGGTTCATGCAAGAGGTGAACTATCCCGAATGGCTGTCGAATGTAGTAATGGTGAAGAAGTTCAATGGGACCTGGAAGATTTGTATCGATTTTACCGATCTCAACAAGGCTTGCCCCAAGGACCCCTTTCCTCTTCCAAGTATTGACACTTTGATTGACGCTACTTCGGGTCACGAACTCCTCAGCTTCATGGACGCCTTCTCAGGCTACAATCAGATCCGGATGTTCCCCCCAGATATCCCGAAGACCTCATTTGTGACCGACCAGGGCCTCTACTGCTACAGGGTTATGCCCTTCGGTTTGAAGAATGCAGGCGCCACATATCAACGCCTCGTCAACAAGGTTTTTCAAGCTCAAATCGGCCGGAATATGGAGGTATACGTTGACGACATGCTTGTGAAAAGCATCCGAGGGGCCGATCATGTGACCGGCCTACAGGAGGCGTTCGATGTACTGAGAAAGCACAACATGAGACTCAATCCGAACAAGTGTGCGTTCGGAGTCTCGTCAGGAAAGTTCCTCGGCTTCATGGTCAGCCAACGAGGAATCGAAGCTAACCTGAGAAAATCAAGGCCATATTAGACATGGCCCCTCCCAAGAACGTTAAGGAAGTTCAGAGGCTAACAGGCCGCCTAGACTCTATAGGGCGTTTCCTCTCGAAGTCCGAGGAGAAATGCCTCCCCTTCTTCAAGGCCCTCAGGGGGGCTAAAGGTTTCGAATGGGGACAACAGCAACAGGAGTCGTTCGACCAGCTCAAGGCTTACCTCGTCAATCCTCCTCTCCTCAGCAAACCCATTCCTGGTGAACCCCTCCACCTCTACCTGGCAGCCTCCGAGCAGACCCTCAGCGCCGTTCTCGTGAGGGAAGAAGATAAGACCCAAAGGCCCATATATTACGTGAGCAAGGTATTTCGGGATGCCGAGCTCCGCTACCCGAGGATAGAAAAGATGGTCTATGCCCTGGTGATGGCCGCAAGGAAGCTTCGCCCATATTTTCAGTCCCATTCGGTGGTCGTTCTTACCGACCAATCGCTGAAGCAAGTGCTCCACAAGCCAGGGACCTCCGGTCGCCTTATGAAGTGGTCTATCGAGCTGAGCCAGCATGATATAACGTATCAGCCTCGAACAGCGATCAAGGCTCAGGCCTTGGTAGAATTCATAGTTGAAAGTACCATCCCCGAGTTTAGCCAAGCAATGAAGGGGTCACCTGTCTGGTCGGTTTATGTTGATGGATCCTCCTGTAACGAGGGAAGCGGAGCCGGGGTCATTCTGGTAGGTCCAGATGACTTCATCCTCCAATACTCCCTCCGTATCAACTTCAAGGCCTCCAACAACGAAGCAGAATACGAGGCACTCATAGCCGGCCTTGGAATGGCTTGCAATGCAGGGGCGCAACGCCTCCGGATCTTTAGCGACTCTCAGCTGGTCGTAAATCAGGTCCTCGGCGAGTATGAAGCACGTGATGACCGAATGGTTAAGTACTTAGCCAAGGTCAGGAGCCTCATGGCCCTATTTAAAGAAGCTCTCATCCAGTGAATCCCCCGAGAGGAGAACTCCCAGGCCGATGCCCTCTCCAAGCTAGCCTCTTCCTCCCTCCAAGGTCTCGAGCAGACCGTCTAGATAGAGGTCCTCCTGAAGCTAAGTATAGAGGATGAAACTTCCGACTCTATGGAGTCACTACCTGTCCTGGTTCAAGATGATTGGATGAAACCCCTCGTCGAATTCTTAAGGGACGGGCTCCTCCCCGAAGATCCTAAGGAAGCTCGAAGAGTGAGAACTCGAGCAGAGCGATACACACTGATCAGAGGCGTCCTATATAAGCGCTCCTTCACACAGGTAGACGGCATGCCTTATTTGAGATGCCTCTCCCCCGAACAGGCCGACTACGCACTTCAAGAACTTCATGAGGGCATCGGCGGGGCACATTCAGGGTCCAGATCCTTAGCCCGCAAAGTGTTGAATTATGGATATTTCTGGCCCACTCTCCTACAAGACGCCGAACGGCACGTTTGGCAATGCAGCTCATGTCAGAAGTACTCCAGCATCCGTCGCCTCCCACAAGCTCCACTCGCTTCCCTATCAAGTCTTATCTCCTTCGCAATGTGGGGAATGAATTTACTAGGGCCATTCCCACCAGCTCCCGCCCAGTTCAAATTCTTAGTCGTGGCAATCAACTACTTCTCGAAGTGGATAGAGGCCGAGCCCTTGGCCACGATCACCGAGAACAAAGTTCTTCAGTTCTTCTGGAAGAACGTAATCTGCCGATTTAGTGTCCCTCGGGTCCTCATAACAGACAACGGAACCCAATTTACCGGGGCTGCCTTCCGAGCTCTATGTGAAGACCTCGCCATCCAACACCGGTTCTCCTCCGTTTCCCATCCACAGTCGAATGGCCAAGTGGAGAATGCTAACCGACAAATCATCTCCGGCATTAAGAAGAGGTTGGATAAATGTTCCAAAGGCTTATGGGTCGATCAGCTCCCCAACGTGCTGTGGAACTACTGCACCACAAAACGGACCCCCACAGGAGAGTCCCCATTCAATCTCACCTATGGGTCCGAAGCTATGATCCCCCTAGAAGTTGGTATACCCTCTCCTCGTCTAACGGCCTATGAAGAAGAACAAAATGCCAGAGAGCTCCGAGCAAATCTAGACTTAATTAACGAGATCCGTGAAAGAGCTGCCATTTGTTAACAAAGCTACCGGAGAAGGATCGAGTTGGCATACAATAAGAGAGTCCGTCCTACCGACCTCAAAGAAGGGGACTTGGTCCTCAAAAAGTTAGCCATCTCTTTTCCTGGCCAGAAGAGCAAACTGGCTCCAAATTAGGAGGGACCCTATAAGATCGCCAAAGTAGTTCGGCCCGGGACATACAGGCTAGAAGACCTTGAAGGCAGAGAGATCCCCAGGACCTGGAATGCCGACCATCTTCTAAAATACCAAGAGAGAGCATCAAAGCCTCTCTAAGTATTCAGGGATGTCGAACCGTTACTCTCCTATTACTTATATTTTTTCTTTTATTTCTCTCTTGTAATAACGGCTTGCAACTTTAGAATCAGCCGACCATTAGTCATCAATAAAGAAAGCTTTTTCATATTTTACTTGTAAAAAATGTTTACATCTCTCTGCTTTTACTCTTCACCCTAACGATGGTTCGGAGTCCAACACTTGGCTCGATTCTACTTCGCAAGTTCGCCAGAAGTAGTTCGCCATTCGGAATTGCTCCCACAACCGCTGAACAACTCTAACGATGGTTCAGAGTCCAACACTTGGCTCAATTCTACTTCGCAAGTTCGCTCTTAAGAGAGCTAGAAGTAGTTCGCCATTCGGAATTGCTCCCACAACCGTTGAACAACTCTAACGATGGTTCGGAGTCCAACACTTGGCTCGATTCTACTTCACAAGTTCGCTCTTAAGCGAGCTAGAAGTAGTTCGCCATTCAGAATTGCTCCCACAACTGTTGAACAACTCTAGCGATGGTTCGGAGTCCAACACTTGGCTCGATTCTACTTCGCAAGTTCGCTCTTTGGCAAGCTAGAAGTAGTTCGCCATTTGGAATTGCTCCCACAACCGTTGAACAACTCTAACGATGGTTCGGAGTCCAACACTTGGCTCGATTCTACTTCACAAGTTCGCTCTTAAGCGAGCTAGAAGTAGTTCGCCATTCAGAATTGCTCCCACAACCGTTGAACAACTCTAACGATGGTTCGGAGTCCAACACTTGGCTCGATTCTACTTCGCAAGTTCGCTCTTAAGCGAGCTAGAAGTAGTTCGCCATTCGGAATTGCTCCCACAACCGTTGAACAACTCTAACGATGGTTCGGAGTCCAACACTTGGCTCGATTCTACTTCGCAAGTTCGCTCTTAAGCAAGCTAGAAGTAGTTCGCCATTCGGAATTGCTCCCACAACCGTTGAACAACTCTAACGATGGTTCAGAGTCAACACTTGGCTCGATTTTACCTCGCAAGTTCGCTCTTAGGCGAGCTAGAAGTAGTTCGCCATTCGGAATTGCTCCCACAACCGTTGAACAACTCTAACGATGGTTCGGAGTCCAACACTTGGCTCGATTCTACTTCGCAAGTTCGCTCTTAAGCGGTCTAGAAGTAGTTCGCCCTTCGGAATTGCTCCCACAACCGTTGAACAACTCTAACGATGGTTCGGAGTCCAACACTTGGCTCGATTCTACTTCGCAAGTTCGCTCTTAAGCGAGCTAGAAGTAGTTCGCCATTCGGAATTGCTCCCACAACCGTTGAACGACTCTATCGATGGTTCAGGAGTCCAACACTTGGCTCGATTCTACTTCGCAAGTTCGCTCTTAAGCGAGCTAGAAGTAGTTCGCCATTCGGAATTGCTCCCACAACCGTTGAACGACTCTAACGATGGTTCGGAGTCCAACACTTGGCTCGATTCTACTTCGTAAGTTCGCTCTTAAGCGAGCTAGAAGTAGGTCGCCATTCGGAATTGCTCCCACAACCGTTGAACAACTCCAGCGATAGTTCCCAGTCCAGTACTTGGCTCGGCCCTGCTTCCCAAGCTCGCCCTTAAGCGAGCAAGAAGAAAGGACTTTGGGAGCAACAGGCAGAAGCGGAGGCTACCCCCCTGCCGCATAAGGCTCACCCATCTTACAAATTCGCGAGATTAAATGACCGAAGCAGAGCTCGGCACCCCTGGCCGAACGCTCATGACGCCGACCCCCAAATGAGCAGAAGACCAGCTCGGGGACCTCGGCACGATGAACACAGTCACAAACAAAATAACCACACAGGGCCACTAAAAACGCACAAGTCTAAGAAAGAAACATCATTAAGAGGGGGGACACAATACAAGACGACTCTTCCTTACAACCAGATTACAAGGCATTAAAAGCAAAGATTACAATGCTGGCTTGTTACGCCTAGACTAAATACAAAGGCTTCAAAAACAAGATCTTCAACGCCTCCTTGGCGCAGGGATGTTCCGCTTCAAGGACACTTGAGGGCGGCGACATTTGCCTCCGGAACTCGACCCCAAACCGACGAATTGAGACGTATCCTCGGCGCTGCTCCTAACAGTCGCTCCGACGGACGCTCTGCTCGATGAAATTGCAACCCCGCTTTGTGCATCCCCCGGACTAGGTTGGCCGATGGGCGAGCGGGCCGCGAGCTCATAAAACGAAATGCCCCGCTCGCTCTCCGCACGAGTACATGAAGTGCTCCTAACATTGATCGGCCCCGAACGCTGTCTGAGGCGAGCCACCTCCACCTCCAGCTCTGAGATCCGCTCCCTCAGAGAGTCATCTTTTACCTCGACCTCGAAGCGAGGAGGTATTGCGGAGCTCGGGTCGCCAGAGCGACTGGCGATAAGACGGCGGAGATGAGTGACTTCGATGCTCTTGTCCACCGTGGCTCTCTTCAGCGCGTCGACCTCGGCCGTCAGTTCGTCACATTCGGCCGTCAGTTTGGTCACCTCTGCTGTCAATCCCTCTCCCTCCGTCTGAAGGTCTGTCTCTACCGTTTGCAAGTGATGAATCTCCGAGAGCAGATCGCCCCTCTCCGCTGTTATTTTCGATAAAGTATGGCGGATGCACTTGAGCCGTAGGCCATAACTAAAGGCGGTCGACGAACCATCATCCTCTCCTAAGGGGGCCATCTCGGCGAGCCTGCACTCCAGTCGCCGAATCTCAATGTCCCGCCGACCCAGGATGAGTTGCAGGTGGTTCCGCTCGCTTACGGCTCTGCGCAACCCCAACTCGACTTCATAGAGCCACTCTCGGCACCTCGTCAAGCACAACCTCGTCGCCCCTAAGCCAACCTCGGAACGAGCGCTTTCCCCTGAGCGAGTAAGCTCGACGGTTTGAGTCACCTCCGCAAGCTGAAAAGAAGTCGAAGCAAACAACAAATTTTCAACACTTAGCCGAATCCCTACACTTAGCCAAATTTCAAGAATTTTTTTGAGAAAGTTATGACAGAGAGACACGGTGTCGAGCCCAATAGGATGTTTTCATTCATTACAAAAAGCGGTGGCCAGTCCGCGATTAGGCATTACACTTAAAAACTCAAAAAGTAGAAGAAAAAAAAAGAAAAGCAAGCGAAGTCAGGGCGCGACCTCTTTCCCGGGGCGGCGAGAGTGGGTGGTGGCCGGCGTCCCTGAAGGGGTCACCATTACCAGCGGGGTGACCACAGACCCCTGGACCTCGCCGACGACCTCAACCTTAGGCTCGACTTCGTCATCCCCTTCTTCTTCTTCTTCTCCCTCTGACTCAGGGTCGAAGCCTTCGACGTGGCCCGGGAATAACCTCCATCCCGAACAGTCTACCTCGGGGTATGCCTTCGACACCCGGGCGAGGGCGTCGGCATAGGCTTGGGCCATGTTCTGGGCGAGAAAGCCTTGCGCCTTACCATAGTGGCCTCCTCGGCCTCCTTCACCGCGGCAGCCTTGGCTTCCGTCGCTTCGGCCAATTGTTTGGCCGCCTCCTCCTTCTGGCGAAGAAGGTCGCCCTCCAGCTTTGCAACCAGGCCCTCAAGGTACTCGACCCTCGTCGTCCTCCCCTCGAACTCGACCCTGAGCTTGTCGAGCTCGTTCCCCATGCGAGCTTTATCCTTCCGAGCTTGGTCGGACTCCCGCTTCAGCTCCTTCTTCAGAGCCGTCAACTTCTCCGAGAGGTGACCAAAGTGGACGAAGATCTTCGACGGGAAACGAGGTGTTCAAAGAGTTAGAGAAATTAGACATAAGAAAAACCAATGACGGCAAAAATTCAACACTTACCGAGACCGCCGAGCGAGCAATCTCGATGACATCGTCGCCTTCCAGCCCGGCCTCCATAGCGGCCCGATCCTTCGGTGTTGCCAGGTGCTTGATCACCTGCATGCTCGCCAAGGAGTTGCCCAAGAACCCGTCATGTTTCCGAACCTGCCAGTCCGGAACATGGATCTTCTTATGCTCCTCGGCCGCCCCTGTGAGCAGGGGCGTCGCCATCTTGAGGGCTACGGCGATCGGAAAGTCACCCACCTCGGTTGATGCCGAGGCAATTCCTTCGGCCACGGTCGGGCTTCCCAGGGTCTCCACCTCCTCGACCACCTCCGTGACCCTCGGAGTCTTTGCAGTCGGCAACTTGGTGGCCACCCTCTTGCGCTTCTTCGGCGCCTTGCTAGCAAGACCAGCCCTCAACACCAGCACAACCTCGTAGTCCATCGCCTCTGCATTAAAAATGAAGTTTGTTAGCGAAATACAAGTCGTAAAAGATGAAGTATGAAAAAGAAAGGACGGAAACATAGAAGAAGTCGCGTACTGGGATCTACGCGGCAGAGCCCTCCCCTGAATAGAACACCTTCGGTCAGCTCCCGCCAATCGTACTTTGGGCGATCAAGAAGTGTCCGAACTGTCTCTTCATCTTCGGGGCGAAGCTTTGGCAACGCCTTCAACCTCTTCGGCACCTCGACCACCCAACTAGAGGGAATAGGCCAGGCCTCCGCACTCCGCACTATCAAATACTTATCACGCCAGTGCTTTATAGAGTCGGGGCATATAACGAGCCTACCGCCATGTCTCGGGGCCAAGTAGTACTGGAATTCCGACCGGTTCGCTTGATGAAGCCGGTAGATTGTCCGAAGTACACTCAGCTCCGGCTCAATCCCAGCGGCTTGGCAGTGAAGCACGAAACCATTAATGACCCACCATGCGTTCGGCATAAGTTGGATGGGGCTGACCCCAAACCACCTAAGAACAAGGCTCGCGAACGGATGGAGAGGTAACCGAGCCCCGGCGATAAAGGCGTCAACCGGCCAGCAACACATAGTTACTGGAAGCGGCGAATTGGCCCTAACTCCGGGACCCGGCAGCATAAGTTCGTACTCCTCCGGAATGTGGAAACAATCCCGGATCACTGCCTAGTCTTCTTCGCTGAGGATCGACACCGTCTCATCAGCCTCAGTCGTCTCCCTTGCCTCATTCTCATCAAAAGTCCTCCCCCTCCCGTGAACAATACGCTCGGCATGTTCCTCCGGAAGATCTCGAACTCTGTGAAGCCCAGTCAGTAGTCCCGGCAACCTGCCAAACGGCCCCATGCGCTTCGGATCCTCCACGATCGTATCTCGACCAAACACCTTCTTGCCCTTATCTGGGCGACTCGGAGTGCAGGCTTCGGCAACTTGAGGGGAGGGCTCGGACCAAGAAGAAGACGACTCGGAGACAGAGGAAAGAGACATATTTATACTTGGAAAGAAACTAAGTATAAATTACCTTGAAGAGATATGCGGTCGGAACCTTCACCGGAAAACAGACGACGATCACCTGAAGCTCTTGCTAAGCACAAATCACTGCCTGAGTAAAAAAGTGGAGAAGTGAAAAATGAGAGGGGGGGTAAGGTTTTATAGAACGAGGCGCGCAAAACGATGTTAATGGGCCCAGACTGCCAGCCCATTTACGCAAAGCGACAAAAACCATCTGAGCCGTCGCCTTGTTTACCACGCCAAGCTGCACATCTCATTAATTACTGTCCCATCTGATAGGAGCTCAGAGGTCATCGCATTAAATAAGCGTCACATCCGTCAGAGCTGTCAGAAGTTTAGAAGCCATCACATTTAATGGCTGCCACATCTGTCAGAAGTTCAGAAGCCATCACATTTAATGGCTACCACATCTGTCAGAAGCGCAGAAGCCGCCAACTCCGCTGGGCATTCTCCGCCAAAAACAACAAGTCAGGACCTCGGCACATGCTGCCGAGCGTTCTTGACACCAACCATGTTACATGGAAAGTTGGACTTCGGCACATGCTGCCGAGCGTTCTTGCCACCGACCATGTTACATGGAAAGTTGGACCTCGGCACAAGCTGCAGAGCGTTCTTGCCCCCAACCATGTTACATGGAAAGTTGGACCTCGGTACATGCTGCCGAGCGTTCTTGCCACCGACCATGTTACATGGAAAGTTGAACCTCGGCACATGCTGCCGAGCGTTCTTGACACCGACCATGTTACATGGAAAGTTGGACCTCGACACATGCCGCCGAGCGTTCTTGCCACCGACCATGTTACATGAAAATTTGGAACTCGGCACATGCTGCCGAGCATTCTTGACACCGACCATGTTACACGGAAAGTTGGACCTCGGCACATGCTGCCGAGCGTTCTTGACACCGACCATGTGACATGAAAAGTCAGGACCTCGGCACATGCTGCCGAGCGTTCTTAATACCGACCATGTTACATGGAAAGTTGGACCTCGGCACATGCTGCCGAGCGTTCTTGCCACCGACCATGTTACATGGAAAGTTGGACCTCGGCACAAGCCGCCGAGCATTCTTGCCACCGACCATGTTACATGGAAAGTTGGACCTCGGCACATGCCGCCGAGCGTTCTTGACACCGACCATGTTACACGGAAAGTTGGACCTCGGCACATGCCGCCGAGCGTTCTTGACACTGACCATGTTACACGAAAGTTGGACCTCGGCACATGCCGCCGAGCGTTCTTGCCACCGATCATGTTACATGAAAAGTTGGATCTCGGCACATGCTGCCGAGCGTTCTTGCCACCGACCATGTTACATAAAAATTTGGAACTCGGCACATGCTGCCGAGCATTCTTGACACCGACCATGTTACACGGAAAGTTGGACCTCGGCACATGCTGCCGAGCGTTCTTGACACCGACCATGTTACATGAAAAGTCAGGACCTCGGCACATGCTGCCGAGCGTTCTTGACACCGACCATGTTACATGGAAAGTTGGATCTCGGCACATGCTGCCGAGCGTTCTTGCCACCGACCATGTTACATGGAAAGTTGGACCTCGGCACATGCCGCCGAGCGTTCTTGACACCGACCATGTTACATGGAAAGTTGGACCTCGGCACATGCTGCCGAGCGTTCTTGACACCGACCATGTTACATGGAAAGTTGGACCTCGGCACATGCTGCCGAGCGTTCTTGATACCGACCATGTTACATGGAAAGTTGGACCTCGGCACATGCTGCCGAGCGTTCTTGCCACCGACCATGTTACATGGAAAGTTGGACTTCGGCGCATGCTGCCGAGCGTTCTTGCCACCGACCATGTTACATGGAAAGTTGAACCTCGGCACATGCTGCCGAGCGTTCTTGACACCAACCATGTTACATGGAAAGTTGGACCTCGGCACATGCCGCCGAGCGTTCTTGACACCGACCATGTTACATGGAAAGTTGGACCTCGGCACATGCCGCCGAGCGTTCTTGCCACCGACCATGTTACATGAAAATTTGGACCTCAGCACATGCTGCCGAGCATTCTTGACACCGACCATGTTACATGGAAAATTGGACCTCGGCACATGCTGCCGAGCGTTCTTGACACCGACCATGTTACATGAAAATTGGACCTCGGCACATGCTGCCGAGCGTTCTTGACATCGACCATATTACATGAAAAGTTCGACTTCGGCACATGCTGCCGAGCGTTCTTGCCACCGACCATGTTACAAGAGCTGACGAGCCTTCTTGGCACCGACCATGTTACATGGAAAATTAGACTTCGGCACAAGATGCCGAGCGTTCTTGACACCGACCATGTTACATGGAAAGAACTACCTCGGACCTCGCCGAACTCCCTCTTCGCGCCTACGACCTGGCCGAGGTGCCTCTGCTCTTCGGCAGAGGGCGGCGAACCACCCATGAGCTTCGGCCTCCTTGGCAGCAAGCGTTCGAAGGGGTCGGCGGTGAAGTAAAAGCATGTAGGCTGCACAACGAAGTAAACAACCGAGCCATTCGCCAAAAAATTGCGAAAAACAATTAAAAATTCGGGAATGTTAAGGAAAACTCCTGGAAAATAATTATAAAGTTGGGGATACATTTTCGAACCCCTAAGCAAGTAATTATTGCCTAGGACAATCTATTAAGACTCCCGAACGACGGATTAACACTTCGCAAAGTTAAACGAATATTCCAGCGAAAAAACCATATGACCAGAAGAGCTCAGGAGCAACTCAGAGTGCAACCAACTTGAAAAATCACCGCACTACCTCCTTCAAAGTTTCAAAACCTTCTATTTGGACTCTGATACAACTCCACTAGCCATTAAAACAGTAAAACTACTCCTCAAAGGCTGATCAAACTCAGTCTTTGGGAGTGGGGGGCTTGTGATATGGCTAAAAATATGGTTAAATCGGATTTGTCCAAATCGAGCACGAATCTTGAAGCCCAGGGGTAAAACGGTAATTTCACCTACCAATGGGTCTGAAGCGGGTACTGGTTCTCCTCCTCTAAGACCCACTAACCCTCGAACGGATCCACCTCAACTGGGTGCGAGTTTCAACCCGCAGCAAACCTGATCCAGAAAGGATAGAATTAGGGTTTCTGATTGAATCCTAATCAACGGCCCTGATTCATATCTATCCTTTCACTGGGGATTAGGGATTACATTCCTTATCTAACCACAGGGATTACATTCCTAATCTGATCCCAGTGGCGCCTATAAATACCCCCCATCCATCTCCATTAAGAGGTAATCAATCTTTTGCCAGTTTTACGCTCTTTCATAATCACTTCTGATTACTGACTTGAGCGTCGGAGGGTGCGTCGCCGGGAACAACCCCGGTGTCTCGCACTTTTTGCAGGTGAACGACGGGAGCAACGGTCAAACTCCGGTGGAACAGGTAACAGGTTTGTTATTCAAAGTTTCCCAAGAATCCACAAATACTGTCTGTTTGCCCCCACACCAGATTCAGCAGCAACAGGATCAGAAGCCATCATCTCCAAATTCATCAAAGGCACATCAACAAAATTTATTGAAAACCTTGTGTTAGCATACTGATTATGCCCAAAGCATGAGAAGCCATCAGAAGCATCCCAATGCAGTCCAAATTGAAGCCTTCATAGTTATAAACATATCAACAAGAAGGTAATGCATAATTTTCAAACTGAAACATCAGACCTTATCCCTTATAAAGCATTACAAGGTTTCACAATCCATCAGAAGCATTAAAAGCCATGAGCAGCATCAGAACACAACAAAAAACCCAATTAAGAAGTGCAGGATATCAATACCCAATTGCACAATACGGTCGCAGTTGTAAATAAGAAGTTCAGCTGCTATTTCAGATACCAATCTTCTTTCTGGTAAGGATTGAATCATATTGTCAAAAAATTAATCAAGAAACGAAATACAGGTAATATTTAAAATGATTCAATTAGTCGTAAGCTCAAAACACTTATGTATAGAAAAATGTTTGAATAGAACATGAAGATTAGTCTAGGGCTGCATTTTAATGCCATGCCGACTAGTTATAATCATGCATTGTAATGCATTTGAATGCCATGCCAATAATGAAAATGATCAATGTTGATAGGATGACTTTTATTCCCTTATAAAGCATCAGATGCTTTCATTATCAATCACACGTATCATAAGTTTTGATTATTCATCATTGCCTAGACTGATAGAGGTAAAAGAGTAAGGGTGATTAAAAACAATTAAATGAAGCACTCCCTGTTAGATGGAGACTGACAACAAACATATGACAAGAAGCACTTCCACCGAAACTGCATGCATCAGAAGCATCACAGCATCAGAAGCCATCACAGCATCAGAAGCATCACAGCATCAGAAATCAACAGAACCCATCAGAAACATCAGAAGCCATGAGCAGCATCAGATGCCATAACAGCAAGGAAATTGTACACAGTATGGAAAATTTATACTATCATAAAGCCATCATCTTCAGATTCATCGGAGGCACATATACAAATTTTATTAGAAAGATTTTACCCAAGCATGAGAAGCCATCACAAGCATCAGAATCATTCATAGTTAATAACATAGTAACAAGAAGGCTATTTTGAAAGTGAAATTCATACCATAATCCCTTATAAGGAAAAAGAAGTCATCACAATCCATCAGAAGCCATCAGAAGCCATGAGCAGCAGCAATACCCATAACAAGAAGAATCTTGTACACAGTGTGGGAATATTACAAAGGAAGAAATCAATAGTTTACTTAAATAGGATCAGAAGCCAGAATCTCCAGATTCATGCGAGGCACATGTACAGAATATTGTAGAAATTTTTCTGTATTTGGTAACTAGTAATTCACAATCTGATTTTGAGTTACCCATGACAATTATGACGAGCCTTTATAGTTATAAGGAATGTAACAAGAAATTAATTTTGAAAGTGAAACTCAAACCTTCATCCTTTATAAAGCAAGAAGAAGCCAGGGAAAAAAACCCCCAAAACCTGTTTGGTTTGAGTGTTCTTTCAAGAGAGTTTTCACAAAACTCCTTCATTCAGAATCATTTTCCTTTATACTTTCTTCTCTCTATACACGAGCACTTTACTCCCTCTTTACTTCCATCTCTCCTTTTCTTCCTTCACCTGCTTCCACCCTTCACCTGCAAGAAGAAGCCATCACAATTTACCAAGTAGCCATCACAAGCCATGAGCAGCAACAGTACTCATCACAGGAAGGTAACGCAGTGAGATCTTTTAAATATGAAGAATTCAATAGTCTAGTTAAGAAGCATCTCATCAGTAGCCATCATCTCCAGGTTCCTCGGAGGGACATCTACAAAATTTAGTACATATTTTTGTTTCGTTACTACCATCTAGCATGTTTGTGGTTACTAGTGTTTGGTCATTTCAGTACTCCAAAGATTATATAGGATCAGAATATATCATCATCATCTCCATGATTGTCAATTTCTACCAACCAAACAAAATAGTACATGTGGCTCATTTGAATATAGAGATGATGGCTTCTGATGCTATTTAATTAAACCATTGATTTCTTCCTCTGTAGAATTTCCATACTGTGTACAATTACCTTCCTGTGATGGGTTCTGCTGCTGCTCATGGCTTCTGATGTTATGATGGATTCTGATGGCGTCTTCTTGTACTGTGTACAATTAAAGCAAATGAAGCAGGCGAAGGAAGTAAAAACAAAATTATATGTATCCTCCAAAGATGACCATGAAATCAAATACTAGAACAAAGCAATGTGAATAAGCAAAAAGGATCAAATTAGTCGTAGGCTCAGAACATGGTTGTATAGAACAATTGTTCATATAAATCATAAAAACTCCAGTCTAGGGCTGCTTTTTTGACAATGTCATGCCTACTAGTACTAATTAAATTGTCCACCCCCCTTGACATCAAGAAATGATTTCATTATTTTGACTTCACATAATTGATTCATTCTTAGTTCACATAATTCTAAACATAAACCACAGATCAGCTTAAAGGCTATCACACATCATTTTTGTGGATATTCACTCATAGTTTTAATATTTTCAATATCTGCAATATACAATACAACCAAGCAGAAAGAGGGGGGGGACACACATTCAAAATTGAGTTATGCATTTCATCGTTGCCTATAACGACATCATCTTCGTGAGTAAAAAAATGATAATAAAAGCACTTCCTGTTACTGACAACTCCTTTCATTCATCTGACCATTGTTGCTAACAAAACTGAATCCATGTGCAGTGCCTGGTCATCAGTAAATGGTCAAGATACCATCCCACACAGTACATAAAATATTATATTCATAACAGTAAATGATACAATGAAACAGTTTTATCAAAATTACATTAATATCTCGCATTCCACATTGCCGTAGCAATTTCATCTCTTTTCGTACTCATACGATTCAATTGGGAAGATGACAAATCCAACCCTTGAGATGTGGATGCAATATCTTCATTTTGTTGATGATAAATTAATTGTTCATCTACAAATTCATCAAAAAAGTATCGTCCGCTGAATATCTACGTATAAAATTATGAAGTGCGCAACATGTTGTGACCATTATAACCTGTCTTGTAAAATAGAGTTTGTCATGTGGCTGAAGATGGAAAAACTTTTTTTGAATACACTAAAGATTCTTTCAATGACATTTCGTAGCCTTGCATGCATTTTATTAAAAAGTTGCCTAGGTTGGGTTGGTGCATGGTTGGCCCCTTGAAAGTCTTGCAAGTGATATGGCTCACCACGGTAGGAAGCTAAAAAGCTGGATATATTCGTGTAACCACAATCTACTAAATAATATTTATCATCGGGAGGGATTTGTAACAATCCTTGTGATAATGCACTCTGTATTACACAGAAGTCGTTAGCACTTCCTTCCCATCCCGCATAAACAAATATGAACATCATATCAAAATCACAAGCGGCCAGCACATTTTGAGTTATATTACCTTTTCGTCCACGACAAGCATTGTTTTGACTAGCGGGTACCGAAGCATCGATTAATGTGCCATCAGCAGCACTGATAGCTCCCTACATTAATGAATTTGAAACTTACAACTTTAGTAAACTTTGAAATATTATAATCATATGTTAGTCAGGATGGAGGTAACAAAATACCTTAAACCATGGATAAAAGTCCGTGGAACTAGTGATCCTTTCATGTATACGTGTAGTGTTCGGCGGAGTAATTAGAACTGTGGCTGCTCTTGCTAAACCTTTCAAAACATCTGTAAAATGTCACTCGATTGTTTCAAGCGAGTGTTGAAACCTATCAGCAGCTCCTTGCATTCTATGACTATGACCGACAATGTACAAAAAAATGGCAACACTTTCTTCAAAAGACACGCGTCTACGTCGGGCTTCCTCCTCCGTTTCCTCGAGGTAGTTGCCAATTTTCAGAAAACGACACAAAGCCAAAAAACAATCTTGATTCATACGGAATATGCGATGAAACTTATCCGGGGGACCATCTAGGATTTCTTGCAAATATTCACGTCCTGTTAGTTTTGGAGTGCATTGTAGATTTTTTTCAGAGATGGTCTGTAGGAACTGGAGTTCCATCAAGTCATCCAAACCGTCACTATCAGATGAAGACATGTCCATCACTATGGTGGCACTTGCAATAGTACTTCACTCTAAGAAAAGTAGAATTCAGTTGCATAAAGTAAGTTCAAGCTTTAATACTACGACAATAGTGGAGGTTATTTACATAATTTTACCTTAACATCTTATGTTATGTAACATTGTTAAACTCAGACAAAAAAAATAAGCAACAACAGCTACTAATAGAAAATGCATTTACAATTAAAAAATAATCAAATAAAAAAAAACCACCACATTCTGCCATTAAATATTCAGAATACAATAACTCACACACAAATATGTAAAAATTATTAAAAGAAATAAACAATTTGGATATAATGGATCCACTCAAACTAATGGAATCCCTACTGCTCACCATGACACTTCACTCATCTCTCCCTAACATCCTGGGTCATACGAAGGAAGGCATGACGCCACTGAGGGCTTTCAACTAACGCATCAAGTGCCTTCCCTGTCTGTTTGTAATCAAGCCCAGGCATCGCATTAATTATATCAATGCATTGATCAAGGGAGGAAGAATCTTGTTCAACCGAGGGATTACTTTGGTCGCCCATTTTCTTCCTATACTTGTCTCTTTTTACCTCCTGAGTTTCCAAATACGATTCAAGGCACATATCCATCTTCGAGCTTTTTGTTGCTTGACCACTTGACGCACCAGATCGCCTCTTGCGAGACCCCGACCTCGACCCCGAACCTATCAGTGCATCGTCATCCTCATCAGGTACATCTACATATGGTTGATTAGGGTGGGCAAACTTATAATTGACCATCCGTTCCTCATCGGAGTCATATACCCTTTGTATTGAAGCCCTAGAAACAAAGCCCTGGGCAGTAGACTCTTGAAAAAATTTGGTCAAAGCATCATAATTTGCCAATACCTTCGACTTGAATATTTTTGCCGCAGGGTGTGCCTAATCAAAAATTGTGTTGTTAATTTACAAGTAGTAAAGTCATGGTTAAGTATAATAAGAACAGAATCACAGACTATTATAAAAATGAAGTTATATATGAACCTTAACATAGTTGTCCCAAACCTCCTTCTCGCAGGTGACTGTTTGGTTCTCTTCATCCTAACCCAAACCACTCTGCTTCTTCAGAGTCTCAAACTCCCTCCAATTAATTCTCAGTCTGGAATGTTTTTCCTTTAATTGTTTAACCGTGAATGTACGATTACACATGTATTTCATATGTTGTACAAATCGTTGCCAAACTTTGGCTTCAAATATCGAACTTTTGAGACTATTTTGGTCTACCTCCTCCTCCATAAGATTCACAAATACCCGCATAACACTTGGATTCCATAACCCAACATCATCATCCACCTCCATCTCCTTCCCCTTCCCCATACTAGTCATCTATATTAGGAAAAGAAACGGTAAATAATAAACAATAATGACAAATTGCTGCACTTAAAGAATGATCTGAACTTATTTGCGGAAGTCAACAAATTAAAAAATGAGGACTTCTTGTATCTCCAATGTAGGATTTGAAACATTTTTTTCACAGGAACAAAATGAACCCTCATTTTAATCAAATAATTAGAAGTATAGTCGACCATAGGATCAGAAGTCATCATCTCCAAATCCATCCCATTTACAGTCTATAATCCCTCAAATCAGTCCTTAAAAAAAAACATCAAAAAAACCAGTTTTGGCACATGGATCTGACCATAGGATCAGAAGTCATCATCTCCAAATCCACCCCATTCATAGTCTATAATCCCTCAAATCAGTCCGTAAAAAAACATATGAAGAAAAAAATAAAATAAAAATTGGCCCACGGATCTGGATTATCTTCTTATACACGGAAATCATAGCCTTGTAACAAGGGAGAAAATCGGTTCCAATCGGATCATACCTTCGTTTGCTTGGTTTGACGAGCAAAGAAATTGTCAACAACAGATTAAAGCTTCAATCGGCATTTGATTCGACTTGCCCGTTGTCGACATACCTTCTCTTGTAAGCAGATCAGGTCTCACAAACCATCAACCCTAAATCGGTCACTCACCCCACCAAATACGATGTTCTCGAGAGTAGTATGCTCTCCACGAGCGACAAAGAAGTTAAGGTGGAGTAGATTTGGGGCAAAATAATTCCAAAATCGTTGATTTTGGGTGGATATTCAATCAGATCTGGTTTTGAGCGAAAAAATCGAGAAGGGAGGAAGCAGGTGAAGGAAGTAATGAAGATATAGGAGTAAAAAGGGGTAACTCGTGTAGAGAGAGAAGAGAGTAAAGGAAAAAGAGAAAACTTATTTTGTGAAAACTCTTTTCAAAAAAAACCAAACCAAACAGGTTTTGGTGTTTTTAGGGAAAAAAAAAACACCAAACAAAACACACTCTAATTGTCTCATATAATTATACTAGTGTTACCCAGTGCAATTGCATAGACTAAAATAATTTTGAGGGACTCTGTCACGCCCCGCTTCCCAAAAATACGGAATATGAGTACGTAACAAAAGCCCAGCGAATGATTTTCATCATCCATAAGCTGTTCAAGAATCTTTACAACATATCACAATATACTCAGAATCGGAAGCTAGAAAAGTCAACCACATGCACATATGAACCAAATACCAACAAGAATACTTGAAATAAAATATATTAATCTCAAATAGTCATGATCTGAATAGAACAAATATCCTGGATCACATTGCCCAAATACAAGAATAAATCCAAACACAAGATACATTATTATTCAAAATAAGCAACAAGAATAATAATAGCAAAATTCCAGCATCTAGTACATCATGTCACCAATACCGTCTGGAACCTGTCCTCTAAAATCTGCAATTCAACGAATGCAGGAAAGAGGGAAAGAGAAAAATAAGTACCCGTCAATTGCAAGTCGCGGGTCACAAATAATGTAGGATACAAGTACATAGGGAAACTAACTAGCAACATGGTATACTAACAGGATCAAGTAACATGAGTCAAGTGTCAGGTAAATGGGTCAACAGGTAAACATGTATCTAGTATCAGGTAATCAGGATAATCAGGTAACAGTTAATCATGTAACATGTAAAAGGATAATCAGGTATACAGGAATTCAGATTATGTCATGTCAAGTCTTGTTATTTTACTATCTAAGTAGCACTTCATGCACCCCATATTATAACACATGGTTGCTACAGTCAATGCAATTTCGCTTTAGATTTCATAGTGGATCATAGAGGGCAGTATACTCGGGGAAGTCAAGTAATCGAGCTCCAAGCTCCAAGTATCAAGCACGAGTCACGTAATCCTGAAAAAGTGGCAGCAAGTATCAAGCACGAGTCATGTAGTCATGATCACGTGGCAACAAGTATCAAGCACGAGTCATGTAGTCATGATCACGTGACAACAAGTAATATCTAGCATGAATCATGTAGTTATGAAACATGGCGGCATATAGTATAACAAGCATGAATCATGTAATCATGAAACATAGCACAAGTAATATCAAGCATGAATCATGTAATAATGAGACATGGCAACAAGTAATGGGAAACAGGGGCCCTCTTTCAAGTACACGTTTCTGAATTATCCACTAATAGATCTTTCCCTTAAACCCCGACTTGGTTATTTATTATTATAATCAGGCACGCATGTATGTGTCGCAAAATAAAGAAAGGATAATAGGGTATAAACATGTATCAGGTTCAGGGTAACAAATAATTATGTATGGATGATATACAGTCACATAAACGAGCAAAAAGGTGTAGGTTCATAATCAGGACAGCATGACAGATCAGTACTAAAACAGTGATTCTGGTCTCTACAGAAATGCAAATATGGATCCGTCAAAGGATCTGAAAATTAGACATCCACACGAATCCAACGAGTATAATTAAGTCATATAGTAATTCACAACATCTTAACTCAAAACAAGTTTGAAAACAGATAATATGTTCAGGCAGAAATTAGGAAAACGAATTTAAGAGCATGAAAACAGCATGAAAACACATTAAATAAATCCACGAAAAATCCGGGGTATTCCCTTATAAGTCTAGACTCAAAATAACAAGTTTCATAATATTTCAGTAAGTATAGATCAGTCATCAAAAATACCAAAGTACCAAGAAAACAGAGTTTAACGAATCTGAAAATCTCGACACTGCTGTACGAAAACTAAGATATCTCGCAACCAGTGAATCGAAATCCAATTCTGTCAAAGGGATATGAAAATATATAGATTTTACTTTCATTTTTTCACAAAAAATTTTCATACAGTATAGGAAATTATAGTGAAAACAGGGTTCTTTAGTGAACAGCGAGCAAAATACAGCATGGGAAGATTTTAGAAAAGAGCACGAAACACCACATAAAACTTGTCTTTAAAATTCATCAAAAATCTGGGTAGTACCCAACTTCAGAAAGAAACACTAACCAAAATATTAGATCAATATAATATGTATAGAATAGTTTTTGAAAATAGTTTGTTAACAAAATCAACCAAAAACTGAATCTGGAATAGATCGACACGTCTGTACTAAAACACACATAACTCAGTCATACAAAATCCAAATCAAGCAAAACTAGTGGGGTTTGAAAATAGACAAAATTATCTAAAATTCATATTTTGTACAGGAATCAAGATACTGGCTGTAGTATGAACGAAAACAGTAATCAAAACAGAACATCCAGCAAATACAGATTTCACACTTAAGAACAAAAACAACATAGATTCAAGAATATTGCTCCAAACACATCCAAACTTGAAATACAACCTACCAGGTGTCTAAACATCATGATTTAGGGTTATTAACATGTCCACACCTATTATTCACATGGATCTTAATCCAAACACAAATTTACACAAATATTCACATACATGATTAAAAATCAAAATTTGGGCAATTCCTAAGTTATCTCTTATCAAGATTTGTATCATAAGTCATCTATGGCCAAATTATCACAATAGAGACAAAACCCATCAAGGAAAACACAATCTTTGGTTGTCTCTAGACCCAACTACACTATAGGTGAATTTTTTGACTTGTATCAAACAAATGAATTGGAGTACAAGTTACTTGCCTTAATTTGGAGATGAAGAATGATGCAAATCAAAAGTGGGAGTAAATCCCACCAACGAAAATCCACGGACTCACGAACGATCTACACGTGCACTCGAGCACGTGCAATAAAATTCCAAGAGCAAGAGAGCGCGAGACGGCAGATGGAGAGGAAGCGGGAGAGATGAAGCACGGAAATAAGATGCAATGGTTAGGGAAAAATAAAAGTATGCAGCATGGTAGAAAATATATATAGGATATATATATCTATATAAATTAAGGTTGAAAGGGAAGGGATTTTGAGGCAGCTACAGGTGGAAAAATAAGAAGTGGGTCGGGTGGTTTTATGGTGCAACCGGGTGGAGAAAAAAGGAAGCTCATGGTTTTGATTGGTATCGGGTAAGGATTGCTAAGGTGGGAATATATATTAGGTAGGTATAATAGGTAATAGGATTAGTAGGTAATCTAATGGGTAATGGGTGTTTAGTTTTAAATGGGTAGTTAATTGTTTAAAGGGAAATGGTTATGGTTTAATGGATTTGGGTTAATAGGATTTAAATTGGGTATTAAAACATATATGGGTAGTTTAAGGAAATGGGCTTAAAAAAATATTTAATTGGGTTTTGAAAAAAAATAACTAAATAAATAAATAAACAACCAATAAAAAATATACCATTGGGATTTTATAATAATATGAGTAATAATAACAAAAAAATACGAATTGTATTACAATATAAAAATCATAAGAAATAGTTGCAAATTAAATTACTGATCGAAAAATTAGATTTTAATAAAAGATCCAAAAATACATTTTGACAAAAGAATTTAAAAACTGGAAAAATAATTTGCGAAAATTTTTTAAAATACAGAAAATACACTAAAATACATTTTTAGGAAAACAGGGGTTACAGACTCATAAAATTATATATTACTTAAAAATTTAAAAATACCTCCTATTTCAATCACAATATAATGAAAAGATGATAAATCTACAAATTAACTAATTCACACTTTCAAACCAACCAACATCATTTTATATATCTATTCAATTAAAAGAAAATAAAAAAATAGTCATATAATTACCAAAATTTAGAGATGCTAAGAAAGAGACTTACAATCTTGTCAGATTCCTCCATTCTAAAGCTTGCTTACAAATACTCATATTGTCTGCGAAGTTCCTCAATATTTACCTCCAACTTTTCTATATTACTCCTTAGTTGTGTTTGTATAAAATGATCAAACTATAAAACACACATACAGTACTATAATTCACCAAAACTTTTCAAACAAAAAAAAATGTAGAAAAGATACCACTATCTGCATGTTATTTCCCTTCTGATTCCAACATATTCTGAAGCTTCCCTTGCTTCATCAAATTTTCATCTTCTCATTTCATCAACCATTTGATGGATGTCCTTAACTTTCTTATATATTCACTCATTTGTTCACTTTTACCCTAAGAAAATAAAAATAATAAAATGCAATAATGATAAAATTAACCAAACTATTCAACTTTCATGCTGTTTACCATCATCTACAATCCATCATTCTTTGTAATTGAAAATTTAATGATGATATTACTTAAAATGTAAAAGTTCAAATGAAAACAGATATCAATTAGAAGAAAAAATCTTCATATGCAAGTCAATTCGTTCCAATTTCAAACTTGACGATCCTCTTGCATCTAATCTGAAACCTTACATTATTAGGTTTGCATCTGATCCTGAATCTCAAAACCTGACCATATTATCGTAAAAAAAGCAGAAAAATACTCAAACACAAACAAATTAAATATTACCCGAAAAAGGATATAAAAACTGAAACAACAATTCTAATTGAAGAAAGATTGCTAAAATAATTATGAGAGATTGCTAAAAATAAAAGAAAAACTCAAGAACTTAACAAAAGTAATTTTTCATGAGAAATAATTATAAGAAGTAGTGAACACAATTTCATCAAATTGAAGAATAAAAGTTGATCTTCAGGTAACCTACATCTGGGTTAATTGCAGCGACAGCATGACATGCAGGCCTAATTGCCATCTCCGTAATCTCTGGGAGTACATGTTGTGATATCTAGCTACCTAAATAAATAGATAAAACTAGACACAAATTAAAAACCTCGCAAGTGTACGAATCGTTTATAGAAGCGTAGCAATAGCAAGGGTCGATCCCACAGAGATTGTAGAAATTAACTTACTAATCAATAAAATGAGTGAGAATGATGAAGAGTTGTTCTAAAGGTCTAAAAGAAATGAAAAGATTAAAACTAAATTAGGAAATGCTGAATCACAAATATCTATTAAGTAGTTGGGTTTAGATCTCCACCAATAGTCGATAATGCTAAGTCACCTTATGACTCATGTTTGTTCTCTTTAAGGGCATGGTATCTACTCCTTAAAGTCAATGTTTCCCTAAGCCAAGAATTAGGCATGGTATCTACTCTAATTCGTTTCTTTCATTAAGTATTTAGCATGGTATCTACTAAGTTGCACTTAAAGAAAACATAAGAACAGTGGAAACGAACAAACACTCAAGGTTCTAGAAATTGGTATCAGATCTAGATCCCTCAAGTTGATTAAACCAAGAATCCCTAAGGATTCCCTTGTTACAAGTTATGAACACGAGATACGGGTCATCTCAATATGCTCATATAACAGCTTCAGATCTACACTGCACAACTTGATAATCTTAAGTTCTGTATGTCAGTCGACTGGCTGTCACTTCAGTCGACTGCCCTTAGAACATCTGAACAAGTTTGATTCATGTAAATTGTTATTCTTTCAATCAGATTTAATCAATAAGTAAAAGAGTAACATTCAGAAGAACTTAGCACTACATAACTACGGCTTCAATCTACCAACTATAAAATTAGTTCCACATAATAAGACTTTTATTGATCAACAAGTTCGAATACATGATTTACATAAAAGAATTAGAAAGAGAAGGAATAAACTGATGTAGTTCGGCTAGATGAGTCGGCTGGCTGTCACACAGTCGACCGGCCGTTCTCTTCTTAGTACTTGATCTCCTTTCTCCTTCTTCTATGCCGATAAGGTATTGCTCTTGGTTGATATGTTGATGATTCTGGAACTCTTGTGATCCGGTAGATGGTGTGTGCGGAGGAGCGTGAGAGATATAGAGAGATCGAGCAACCCCGTCTAATACTTCTTGGTTGGTATTTATAGAACACGGCTAGAGAATTAGGGTTTGCACTCTTCTTTTTTTTATAGAAAAGTCATTTTCTTTTATTTATTTCCTCCTTCGTTGCTCTGCGTATTATTTCTTTCTCTTTTCTTCTATTCTTCCTTTTCTGTTCTGATTTGGATTAGATTTGGACGAATCTTCAAATATCTTATCTTTTAACTCTGCCGCCTACCAGTCGACTTGTCTTCGCACCAGTCGACTGTGTCGAGCGACTGTGGAAAATCATCTTATCTGGCCAGTCGCCTGGTGTAAGGGACCAGTCGACCGATTCTCTGCAGTTTTCTGTGTTTCGTCCTTAAAATCCTGAATCTGCTTCGTTTCTCTGTTTTAGGCTGTTTCCTATGGAAAAGAGAAAATAAGAGTTAAATACCACATATGGAGCCTTCAAATGTCTAATTGTAGTAAGATTATTGCTCTTAAATGTGAATAATATTGTGTTCATCAAATACCCCCAAACTTAGCATTTGCTTGTCCTCAAGCAAAAAGTGAATTTACGAACAGGGGAATAATACTGATAGCCTCAACCAAGAATTCTTATTATGTGAGCATCAACATATAAAAATATAAACAATTTCAGATAAAGTAAAACTAAACATACCCACTTTCTCTAGTGCAATTGTTTATTCATAACTCCAAACTCAACCACACTTGTCATGCAATTAATTATAGTTATAGTATGTAATTACCCAATCTGTGATTATCCCTTTTTCTCTACTACAAACCGAGTAGCAAACTAGAGTTTTTTTTTTTTTTTTTTTTTAATTTTTTTTTTATTTTTAAGTCTCTTCTCTAAAGTTGTCACTTGCCTTTTGACGCGAATACAAAACATTTGTGATGAATCCACCCGGTTACTCAGCAAGTCACAAACTTTAAAGTGCTTTGCATACTCATATTTCAAGTTGCCGTTTGACGTAAAGGTAAACATTGGTGATGAATACCCCTAGTTACTAAGCACCCAAAACATTGGAGTAGATTGACTTTATTCAAATATATATTCCTTATCACTCTATTTACTTAAACTCAATTTAGGACTAGATCTAAAGGGAATAATCACCAGAAAAAGCATCACATTTGTTTATTATGTATAATCGCATGACTCATATAATTTTGTAGGGAATTCTGAAACTCAACAATCCTAAAGTAAATAAGTATCCTTACTCTTACTTTATAAGAAATTGTTTATCCTAAAAAATTTTTTCAAAAGACTCTAAATGTAACTAACTAATACCCCCAAACTTAGATGGAACATTGTCCTCAATGTTCACGCAAAGCTTAAAATATAGGCATGTGTTACCATCTAGTAAGAAGGAGAGACTAAAAATGAATAACGAAAAGAAATTGAAAGGAAAGTATAAATACTCCCCTGAAAATTGGGTTGCCTCCCAATAAGCGCTGTGTTTTCTGTCTTCAGCTAGACTTGATGAGGTCATGCAATGTATTGAATGGTTTGAAGATTCACATCTTCCTCTTGCGGTTCTATGCTCATCTCTATGTATGGCTTCGCTCTATGCCCATTCACCTTAAATGTTTGATTCTTCTCTTTGCTATGAACCTCCAATGCACCATGTGGAAAGACTCTTGTAACAATGCATGGCCCATACCATCTTGACATGAGCTTGCCTGGAAAAAGTCTTAATCTTAAGTTGTATATCAGTACCTTCTGTCCTTCATAAAACTCCTTCCTTGCTAGCTGTTTGTCATGGTACAACTTGGTCCTTTCCTTGTACAATTTTGCATTTTCATATGCGTCGTGCCTCAACTCTTCAAGCTCATTTAATTGCAATCTTCTTTTGTCGCCTGCTTGTTTCATATCGAAATTGAACCTTTTGATGGTCCAATAGGCTTTGTGTTCCAACTCCACTGGTAGATGACAGGCTTTTCCAAAAACCAAACGGTATGGTGACATGCCGATGGGTGTTTTGTAAGCTGTTCGGTAGGCCCATAATGCATCATTCAAGCACAGCGACCAATCCTTCCTCCTTGTGCTGACTGTCTTTTTCAAAATGCTCTTGATTTCTCTGTTGCTAATCTCCACCTGCCCACTAGTTTGAGGATGATATGGGGTGCCCACTCTATGTGTGATACCATATTTCTTCATCAAAGAAGCAAATGGAAAGTTATTGAAGTGGCTCCCTCCATCACTAATTATTGCCCGTGGTGTACCAAACCTAGTGAAAATGTTCTCGTGCAAAAACTTGACAACAACTTTGTGATCATTAGTTTTTGAGGGGACAGCCTCGACCCATTTAGACACATAATCCACACCCACAAGAATATATAAATAACCAAATGAGTTAGGAAAGGGATCCCCAAACGTCAAACAGCTCGATTACTTGGATGTTTTGCAGTGGCATCTGATTTCTAGAGGAGATATTGCCTGTCCTTTGGCATTTGTCACAAGTCATGCAAAAAGAAAAAGCATCTTTGAATACATTAGGCCAATAAAATCCAGATTGTAATACCTTGAGTGCTGTTCTTTTTGGTCCAAAGTGTCCTCCACATGCATATTGGTGGCAGTGTTGTAGAATACTCATTTGCTCTTCTTCTGCCACACATCTTCTTATAATTTGATCAGGGCAAAATTTGAACAAATAAGGATCATCCCAATAATAATGCCTGCACATGGCCACCAGTCTTTTTCTTTCCTGACTTGTCATACCTGGAGGGAAAACATGAACAGTGAGATAATTTACAATATCTGCAAACCATGGAAAATATGAGCAGGGAGATACCAGTCGACTGGTTCCGTTACCAGTCGACTGCCCCTGTGATACATTTATTTCAAATAACTGTTCATCTGGAAAATTTTCATTCAGTGGGGGTACACTTCCCTCTTCCTCATGCAGTAGTCTGGACATGTGATCTACCATAACATTGTCACTTCCTTTCTTGTCTCTAATCTCAAGATCGAATTCTTGAAGCAACAGCACCCATCTGATCAACCTAGGCTTAGCATCCTTTTTAGCAAACAAATATCTCAAAGCAGCATGGTCAGTGAAAACAATAACTTTAGAACCAATTAAATATGATCTAAACTTCTCTACAGCAAAAATTACAGCTAACATTTCTTTTTCAGTAGTGGAATAATTTAGCTGTGCATCGTTTAGAGTTCGAGAAGCATAGCAAATAACATGGGGTATCTTATTGATTCTCTGACCTAAAACAGCTCCTAAGGCATAATCACTTGCATCACACATGAGCTCGAAAGGATGGCTCCAATCTGGTGCCATGACAATAGGTGCAGAAATGAGAAGATTTTTCAATGTAATAAAAGCATTTGTGCACTCATCTGTCCATGCAAACTCAACATCCTTAGTCAACAAATCACGAAGGAGTTTGGAGATTTTTGAGAAATCTTTTATAAATCTTCTATAGAACCCTGCATGTCCAAGAAAGCTCCTAACACCCTTGACTGTAGTGGGAGGGGGTAGTTTTGATATTATATCAATTTTGCCTTGTCCACCTCTATGCCTCTTTTTGACACCACATGTCCTAACACAATACCTTGTTGTACCATAAAATGACACTTTTCCCAATTCAGCACTAAATTGCATTCTTCACATCTTTTAAGCACAAGCTGCAAATGGTTAAGGCATTCATCAAAAAAAGATCCAAAAACACTAAAATCATCCATAAATACCTCGATGAACCTTTCCACCATGTCTGAAAATATACTCATCATGCATCTCTGAAATGTAGCTGGTGCATTGCACAATCCAAAGGGCATCCTCCTGTATGCAAAAGTACCAAAAGGACATGTAAAAGTGGTTTTTTCTTGATCTTCTGGAGCAATAGCAATTTGATTATAGCCACTATAACCATCTAAAAAACAATAATGACTATATCCTGCTAATCTTTCTAACATTTGATCAATAAAAGGAAGAGGGAAGTGATCTTTCCTGGTTTCGTTATTCAGTTTCCTGTAATCAATGCATACCCTCCATCCTGTGGTCACTCTCATAGGGATAAGCTCATTCTCTTCATTCTTCACCACCGTGACTCCACTTTTCTTAGGCACTACATGTATAGGACTCACCCACTTGCTATCTGAGATCGGGTAAATGATGCCAACATCTAGTAGCTTCAAAATCTCTGCTCTTACCACTTCCTTCATGTGTGGGTTAAGCCTTCTCTGTGCTTCCCTGCTTGGTTTTGCGTTGTCTTCAAGAAGTATTTTATGCATGTATTTGGATGGACTTATTCCCTTGATATCTGCAATGGTCCATCCTATTGCACCTTTGTGTTCTCGTAGTACCCTCAGCAACTTCTCTTCTTCCTGTGCACTTAAGTTTGCAGCAATTATCACTGGTAGCGTCTGGTTCTCGCCCAAATATGCATGCTTCAAATGGTCGGGCAACTGCTTAAGCTCTATGTCTGGAAGTTTCGGTACAGTCGACTGGTTCCTGGTTGGGGTCGGGTCAGTCGACTTATCCTGAGCGCCAGTCGACTGGTCCGAGGAAACACTAATTCCATCAGTCACAATATTTTCAAATGCTGGTGCGAGTTTACCTAAATATGACTTTGGAGTTTCAAGGTGATGTACTGTTTCTGCTATCCTCCAGTCATCGTGTTCCTGTTCAACATTAGACAATGTTAGAGACTGTGTAATTGCAGCTTGTAGTGGTTCTATGCTATGTACCTGAAATGTTTGATCAACAATCTCCTGCACCACATCAACATTATAGTATTCGTGATCATCATGTGGTAATTTTAGTGTATCAAACATTTTAAATTCAACCTTCTCTCCATTTATTTTCATGCTTATAGTACCCTTTTTAACACAAATTTTTATATCAGCCGTACTCATAAAGGGCCTACCTAAAATGATTGGTAGAGAAGATGGCATTGAAGAGTCCTCCATGTCTAACATAACAAAATCAGCAAGCAAAATGAAATCGTTTACCTGAACTAGGACATCTTCCAAAATACCTCTAGGTCTTTTGATACTGCGATCCGCCAACTGCAACGTGATGGATGTTGGTTGGAGTTCCCCCAATCCTAGCTTTTCATAAACAGTGTATGGGAGGAGGTTGATGCTTGCCCCCAAGTCTAGTAGTGCTTTCTCAAAGAAGTGCTCATCAATCCTGCAAGGAATGGTAAAACTATCTGGGTCTTTTAATTTGGGAGGTAGTTTCCTTAATAAAACAGCGCTCACTTCTTCTGTCAAAGCCACATCCTCCCTAACCTGAAATGTTCTTATGTGAGTACAACATTCTTTCAAAAATTTAGCATAAGAAGGAATTTGTTTAATAGCATCAAGTAGGGGGATATTAATTTCTACCTTTCTGAGAGTTTCAAAGATGTCAAATAGATGTTGTTCTTTCTTTTGCTTGACTAACCTTTGAGGGAATGGTGGCAGAACTGTTCTTTCTTTTTCACTTACCTTGTTTGATCCCAAAACTTTTGATGGTTGTGTTTCTGTTTCTTCGGTGTGTGTTCCAACCTTGTTTTCAATTATCTTACCACTTCTCAGAGTTGTTACTGATTTGAGCTGTTCTTGGCCTCTAGGATTTGGTATAGTTTGTGAAGGGAGTTCTCCTGCCTTTCTCTCACTCAACTCCTTAGCGATTTGCCCGATTTGAGTTTCCAATTTCTGAATTGCTTGCCCTTGTTGGTTGCTTGTTTGGTGTTGTTGTTGGAGCAATTGAAGAACGGTGGATTCAAAATCCAACTTCTTCTGTTCTTGAACTGGCCTATCAAACCCACTTCCCATTTGGAAGTTCCGTGCATGTCCTTGTGAAGATTGGATTCCTTGATTGTTGCTCCATGAGAAATTTGGATGGTTCCTCCACCCTGGGTTGTATGTGCTCGAGAATGGGTTGTTCTTTGGTGGGAACACTCCTTGCCCCACATAGTTTGCATGCTCCTGATCTGTGAACGAAGACATAGGACATGTATCAGTTGTATGATCACAATGAGAACAAATTGCACAAATTTCTTTTGTTAGATTCTTCGCATTGCCCATTATTGTCATTGCATTAACAAGCATATCAATTTTTTTATTCATGTTTGCCATTTCCACTTGTATGTTATTACTACCAGAAATCTCATAAACTCCCTGTTTTTTAGGAATGCCTCTTCCCCTTGTTGAGAATTGCTGTGAGTTCTCGCTAAGTTCTTCAAATAATTCGATGGCCTCCTTCACCACTTTTCCTCATCAAGATCCCGTTGCAAGCTGAATCCACAATTGCCTTGTTAGTATCATTTAATCCCTCATAAAAAGCTTGTACCTGATCATCTTTAGGCATGTTGTGTGTAGGACACTTGAGAAGCTTGTTCTTGAAATCTTTCCATGCTTCGAAGAATAGGTCTCCATCTTTTTGTTGGAAGAGTTGAATCTCCCTTTTCAGCTGTTTGGTCTTTTGGGCTGGAAAGAACTCTTTTAAGAACTTTGTCGCCAATTGCTCCCATGAATTAATTGATCCTGGTTCCAAAGAATTATACCATAGTTTAGCATTAAGTTTTAAAGAAAAAGGGAACAAGATTAACCTGATTTGTTCAGGGGTAAGCCCTTGGACACTTTGTGTTCTGCAAAGATCAAAGAAGTCTTGCAGATGGAGGTGAGGCTCTTCGTCTGGTTTGCCACTAAAGTGGAGAACCATGCTAAGTAACTGAGGAGATAAATGCATGTTTCCTGTGACATTAGGCTGATACGCAATGCAGGAAGGTTGCTCGATATTCTTAGGCGTGAACTTGTCCTGCATTGGCACTCGATTTGGCATTTCCTCACCCATTGCTGTATGTGAACTGGATCTCTGTGCAGTCGACTAGTTTGTAGAGACAGTCGACTGATTTGCTGCAAACAGCTTACCTAGTTTGTGCAAAGTGCGTTCTGTTTCTGCGTCAATAGGTAGTAGCTCTGGACGAAGTGATCTTCTTCCGTGCATCCACCAAAATCCTGTAACCTAAAAGAAAAATACTTATTAATAAAGTTAAAAGAAAGAAAGTAAAAGCTTTCTACTGATCTGTAAGTTAAACTACTAGACAATCCCCGGCAGTGGCGCCAAAAACTTGTTGTGATATCTAGCTACCTAAATAAATAGATAAAACTAGACACAAATTAAAAACCTCGCAAGTGTACGAATCGTTTATAGAAGCGTAGCAATAGCAAGGGTCGATCCCACAGAGATTGTAGAAATTAACTTACTAATCAATAAAAAGAGTGAGAATGATGAAGAGTTGTTCTAAAGGTCTAAAAGAAATGAAAAGATTAAAACTAAATTAGGAAATGCTGAATCACAAATATCTATTAAGTAGTTGGGTTTAGATCTCCACCAATAGTCGATAATGCTAAGTCACCTTCTGAACTTCTTCTTATGACTCATGTTTGTTCTCTTTAAGGGCATGGTATCTACTCCTTAAAGTCAATGTTTCCCTAAGCCAAGAATTAGGCATGGTATCTACTCTAATTCGTTTCTTTCATTAAGTATTTAGCATGGTATCTACTAAGTTGCACTTAAAGAAAACATAAGAACAGTGGAAACGAACAAACACTCAAGGTTCTAGAAATTGGTATCAGATCTAGATCCCTCAAGTTGATTAAACCAAGAACCCCTAAGGATTCCCTTGTTACAAGTTATGAACACGAGATACGGGTCATCTCAATATGCTCATATAACAGCTTCAGATCTACACTGCACAACTTGATAATCTTAAGTTCTGTATGTCAGTCGACTGGCTGTCACTTCAGTCGACTGCCCTTAGAACATCTGAACAAGTTTGATTCATGTAAATTGTTATTCTTTCAATCAGATTTAATCAATAAGTAAAAGAGTAACATTCAGAAGAACTTAGCACTACATAACTACGGCTTCAATCTACCCAACTATGAAATTAGTTCCACATAATAAGACTTTTATTGATCAACAAGTTCGAATACATGATTAACATAAAAGAATTAGAAAGAGAAGGAATAAACTGATGTAGTTCGGCTAGATGAGTCGGCTGGCTGTCACACAGTCGACCGGCCGTTCTCTTCTTAGTACTTGATCTCCTTTCTCCTTCTTCTATGCCGATAAGGTATTGCTCTTGGTTGATATGTTGATGATTCTGGAACTCTTGTGATCCGGTAGATGGTGTGTGCGGAGGAGCGTGAGAGATGGTGAGAGATCGAGCAACACCGTCTAATACTTCTTGGTTGGTATTTATAGAACACGGCTAGAGAATTAGGGTTTGCACTCTTCTTTTTTTTATAGAAAAGTCCTTTTCTTTTATTTATTTCCTCCTTCGTTGCTCTGCGTATTATTTCTTTCTCTTTTCTTCTATTCTTCCTTTTCTGTTCTGATTTGGATTAGATTTGGACGAATCTTCAAATATCTTATCTTTTAACTCTGCCGCCTACCAGTCGACTTGTCTTCGCACCAGTCGACTGTGTCGAGCGACTGTGGAAAATCATCTTATTTGGCCAGTCGCCTGGTGTAAGGGACCAGTCGACCGATTCTCTGCAGTTTTCTGTGTTTCGTCCTTAAAATCCTGAATCTGCTTCGTTTCTCTGTTTTAGGCTGTTTCCTATGGAAAAGAGAAAATAAGAGTTAAATACCACATATGGAGCCTTCAAATGTCTAATTGCATTAAGATTATTGCTCTTAAATGTGAATAATATTGTGTTCATCAGTACACATTGGAGAGAGTAGTGTAAATCAGTGAATAAACTAAAACAAACATATAATCACTTACATTACCTCTTACTTTCCCACAGTTTATTCTTTCTTTCATCTCTTCGCCTTCCGAAATCTCAATTTCTACCATAGCCTTTAAAATCTAATTTATTTGGATCTGAATAAACAAAAAATCAAGAACAGAACATCAGTAAGGATTTGTTCTGAAAATAACCAATCTTTATTTTTGAATCCATAATTAGGGTTTGTATTTTAAAATTTTAAGAATTGAAACGCCCTAATTATAAATCAAGAGTAAAAGCGGATGGTAAATTAGGGTTTCATGAATACAATATTACAAAACAAATTAGGAATTCAAAAACCCTAATTCATAGGAGAATTCTTACCGGCGGTGTCATCACCCATGGCAGGCCAGCGAGCGTCGATAGCAATGATTTGGGCGGGTTGGCGAACGACGACTGCTGAGATTTGGTGGGGAGGAGGGTTAGCGGAATTTTGAGGAGGGGAGTTGGGAGAGGAAGGATTTTTTTTTGTTTTTGTATTTGTTTTTTTATTTTATTTTGTTAAGTAAAAAATTGTGGTGTGCACGTGTTAAGGTAGATGTAATTTCCTACTTTTACTTTCCTTTTTCCATTTCAAAATGGAGAATGGAGAGAGGGGTAGGCCTATTAGCTTAAGATATAGTATAATAAATAAATTAGAAAGGCTAAATTTGAAAGAATAAAAAAAAAAAGAAAAAAAAAATAACCCTTGAACTATGGCCTTTATACAGAAAACCCCCCTGACCTTTTTTTATGTAGAAAACCCCCCTAAAGTATGGTTGTTGCAAAAAAAACCCGTGAAGTATTTCAAAAAACCACATCTAACTTTTGTACTTGTATCAGATAACCTCATTCATCTTTGCAAGTTGTTTCAAAAAACATCATATATCTTTCGCATTATTGTCAATAACCTCCCCCAACTTTAGCTGAAGTCTCGCGTTGACGGGGTGGGTTTTTTGCAACAACAGTTCATGAGGGTTTTCTGCATAATGGCCATAGTTTAAGGGGTTTTTTGGTAAAATTTAGCCTATTAGAAATGATGATACCTCATTTATCATTGTCAAAATCATCAATTTCTGCTTAAAACAATACATATTTCACTACAATTTTTAAAAGAGAATGATGGGATCAAATTCGATTCAGTTTTGTTAATGATTTTTTTTATAAAATGTTATTACTTATTAGTATAGTTTAAATAGATCATCATAATAATCTAGTCTGTTCTATCTATCAGTTGGCACATACCAAGAGGAGTTGAAAGAAATGGAAAGGCATTCGAAGGAAGAATACATTGGATCCTCAAGAAGGTATGAAAAGTAAATAAAATCTTTAAAGAAGAAAGTGATAAATACTTGTGACTTATTAAATTTTGAAAATGTTACTAATGATGTATCTTATACAACAGGAAGAGCAGTGGATTTTCAAGAGGAGTATCAAAATACAGATAGAAAAATCTTAAGTAGAAGGGAAACTTACGATGGAAGGTAGAGACGGCGGGGTCGGGGCGGCATCGACGATGCAGGGTAGAGACGGGCGGGATCGGGGCGGGGTGGACGGCGGGCGGCGGTAGGGATGGACGGGTGAGGAGATGTGGGTGGGTTTTGGGGTAGGGAGAGTTAGGGTTTGTGGGTTTTGGGGAGATGTGGAAGAGGAAATGTTTTTTTTTTTGTGTTTTTTTAATTAATTCTGTTTTGGTAATTGGTGTAGGCTGCACGTGTCAGTTCCTACTTTTGCTCTCCTTTCTCTATTTCAAAATAGAGAAAGGAGAGATGGGTTAGGCCTATTAGCTTAAGATATATATAAATTATATTATATTACTAGGTTTGCCCGTTGACACGTGCCTATGGCTCGTCTTCGGAACGGTGCACCTGGTTTGATTATATAAAATAGTTTTGGAGGTCCAACAAATTAATTGAAGTAGCAAACATATTATATAAGAAAGCAGTATATCTACCTTTAAGCTCAACCATCGCCTTTTTGATTATTAGCTTGAACGTACCTGGTGCATATAGTTTGTTAGAAACACTGCATAGAATTTTTTTTTAACTTCAGTATCACTTTTAGTTGTTTGTAATAGTTATGCAAGGACATTATCATATAGGTTTTATAGAGTTTACTCTAATCCCATAACCACTATACGCATGTCTAAATACAATGGTAACTCAAGTGCAGGTATGAAGGTATCTACATTACCAATAATCTAAACATTTGTTTGTCTGAGACTCGGTTTGCAATTGAAATATCTCTAATTATTATTTCAACCAAAATGAAATACATGAAGTTCTCAAAACTCTAATCTAAGCTAATCATTACTTTTATCTCCACTTTGTCTCCCCATTGCACCTATATAAAAAAAAATCAAAATTGATAAATAACAAATTTATTTTAGCTGTCGTTCTTGAGTGGAGAGTTTGCACCCTTCACTGGTAAACTCCAGTCATCCCAATCATATATATCCAAACATACACTAAAAGTTCTTATATGTTATGTTATCCATGGTTTCTAATAACCAGTGAAGGGAATACTTCACGATAGTATTTTCTCTTGTAGTAAAGAATTTAATGTTGCATATTTGCCAAGTTATTTTTGGTTGCTAGTCAGCTTACTTGTCCTGCTATGGTTTGAAAGCCCAAATTGAGGCCACCAAATAATCCATCTCTCACTTGCTTACAACTTAAATCAAAACCAATAAAAAACTCATCAAATAAATCACCAAATTAAAATTTTTTAAACCCAAAAATAAAACAATCATACCTCTTAGAACTTAAATACCATGCACACACAAAATTCGAGTCAGCAAAAACCTAAGTTATCCCCTGCACAAAAAAATTAAAAATTAGAATGAGAATTCGGTTAATGAGTTGAAATTAGAGTTGTTGCATCGCACATAGAGGCTCTCGATTCGATGGAAGGGAGTCGCTGATACGGAGTCGCTTGATATTCGTGCTTGATTTGGTGGAGGGGATAACTCAGGTAACTGGTCACCAAAGTCTGTAATTTAACAAATTGCAGGAAGTGAAAAGAAATAAAACACTCGTCAATGCAAGTTACGAGCCGCTTATAGTGCAGGCAACAAGTACAAACGAGAACACATAGACAAGAATAGAGTGACAGCGGAAGCAAATATAGCATGGAATGGATATGACAGCAAAATAAAATAACTAGCATAAATCATGAACAGAATCAAGTAATGTGATGAGATAAAAGGTGCATGTGACATGTGACAGGTAACAGGTATCATGCAAGCAAGTAAACATGTAACAGGTGTCAAGTAGCATGTACAGATAACAGGAATATACAGGTGATCATGTTATTTCAAGTCTTGTATTTATTTCTATCTAGGTAGCACTTCATGCGTCCCAAATTTTGCCACATGGTTGCTACTTACATGCAATTACTTTTAGGCCTAGTGGTGGGTTTCTGTAATGCCGTGTACTTAGGCTTCATGTAACAGGTAACATGAACAGGTTCATGAATTGGTAGTAAACAGGTTCACGAATCAACAGTTCGTGAATCAATAGGTAACAGGTACACGAACCAACAGGTTCATGCATCAAAGCATAAAGTACAATAGGTTCACGAATCAACAGATTCATGAATCAAACATAAAATGGGAAACATGGGCCCCCTTCTGAGTATTCATACCTATATTGTCCACTACTAAGGTCTTTCCCTTAACCCCGGCGTGGTTACTTATTATTATTATCAAACGGGAATATACGTGCACAAAATATGGCAAGAATAACATGGTATAAACAAGTAATAGGTTTAGGTTGGAAGATAAACATGCACAGGTGATAGACAACACATAAAAGGGTAGGACAACGAAACTTTCAATTCTAGACAGCATGACACTACTGCACCAAAATTGAGATTCCCGTTGCCACAAATATACAAATCTAGATTCGTCAGAAAATTTGGAAAATAGACTCTCGTCCGAATCCAGAAAATATATACAAGTCATATAATGATCATGGAAACAGGGTTTAAAACAGAATTATAAATAGAAAACGTGTTCAGCCAGAAATCACAAAGTTGTATTCATAAGCATGAAATTGGCATAAAAACTTACTGATTAAATCCAAGAAAAATCTGGGGTATTTCCTAGTATGTCTAGTATCAGCAAATATAATTTCATAATATTCCAACATGGATAGCATAGTCAAATAAAATCAGAAAGCAGCAAGATACAACAAATTTGTAAATCTGAAACTCTTGACACAGCAGTACTAAAATAGCAATAGATTACAAAATATAAATCCAAATCCAAATCCTTCAAAAGGATGATAAAATAGATACAGTAGACTATATTTCATATTAAAAAAGTTTCTATCAACAGCAACTAGAATCAGGTTGAAATTAAGGTTCTTTACAGTACAACATGAAAATTCTAGAAGTATAGTAGTTGTTTGCAAGCATAGAATAGTTTGTAAAAGTCATCGAATAAATCCACAAATATTAGGGGTTAATCCCATTCATGTCTAGTTATACTCAGCAAAATATTAGATGAATATCTTATCTTTAACATCAGTATTAAAATAAATAACTCTACAAAATTCACATAAAACAGAATCTGGAATTTTCTACACCTCTGTAGTAAAATAGCAATAACTTGCAACTCAAAAATTGAAATTGAGCTCTGTCAGAAATTCTGAAAAATAGGCAGCGAAATCTACGATTCATATTCACAAATAAAATTAATTTACTGACCTTAATAGGGTCTAGAATACTGAACAAAAAGGGACAGTAGTAAAAACAGAAATCCTCTTATGCATTAAATCGACTAGTTCATGTGCAACAAATTCAAATCAAAACGAAACACCAAGCATGGTATAATAGATGTCCAAGCAACATGGTATGGGGTATTTAACAAGTCTACAACAAGTTATACTACGACTACACATCAAGCATGCAAGATTCACACAACATATCATGGGTCACGAACAACATATATATATATGCAATAGGAATTAATTAGATCTAAGTTTAAATTCATGCCGTGTGTGTAACGAGGGACGAATAAGGATAGATCAACAAGTAGATACAAGATCTAATCAAGGGTTTTCATGAGGATTGTCTCTAGAACAAAAGCTACACTACAGGCGGTATTTAGTACTTGTATATGCAATAAAAATTATACAAGTTACTTGCCTTGAAATTGATGATGGAAACGATGCAAGAACGAGAATAACGGGAACGGTTTTCTGGGCATGAACTCAAAGACAACGAACGACTCACGAACCACGAACCCACGAGATCAAACATACGCACACAAGAGCTAAAGCAATTCGGTGTGCACGCGTCAGGAGAACGGCGGACAACAAGCGGCGGCAGCGTTACTGTGCTATGGTCGGGAGGAAGCAACGTAAGGGGGCAACGAGTGCTGTCTGTTGCTGTGGCATTACGACAGTAGGTAGGGCACACAGGGGGTGCGTCGGTTGGGGTTGCTGCGGTGTCTTCGGGAAAAGGCGACGTTGTGGTGGTGCGTCGGGAGGTCAGGGATGCAGGGAAAGGGATCGGGAGCGATGGGTTTGGGAGTGCAGGAGAGATAGGAGGTAGGGGCCAAGGTTTAGAAGCGGGTAGGTTGAGATAGGGTGAAAAGGGGATACAAGATATATATATATATATATATATATATATATATATATATATATATATATATATATATATATATATATATGTGGTAGTTAGGGTTTATATGGGTAATGGGTTGGAGTGGGTAAACGGGTAGGGTTAGGTGAATGCTATTGGTTTTAATGGATTATTGGGTATTAATGGATCCAAAAGAAATAGTGTCACGCCCCGCTTCCCAAAAAGAGAATACGGAATACGGATACATGACTAAGTCTAACGAATGATTTTCATCATCCATAAACTGTCAGGATCTTTACAACATTTCAAAAGAATAATCAGAGTGTGAAGCAAGAGAAGTCAACCACGCATGCATAACTGAATCAATATAGTCAACGAGATTATTTGAAAAGAAATAGAATACTGAATTTCAAATAATTATGTCTGGAACAAAACACAAGTCTGGGACACAAAGCCCAATACAAAATAATCCATGTAACCAAGTACAATTATTCAAGATAAGTAACAAGAAATAAATAGATATAGCAAGACCTCCAGCCAACTAGAATTTTAGATCACCTACTCCATCGGGCAGCCGATCACCATAATCTGCGATTTAATAAATTGCAGGAAGAGGAAAAGAAAATAAAACGCCCGTCAATGCAAGTTACGGCCTGCTTGTAGTGCAGGCAACAAGTACAGGGAAAGAATAAACAAAATAGAGTAACATCGGAAGCAATAATAGCATGGAAGGATGTAATAGTAAAAATAGAGGAACTAACTCAAATCAAGAACAAAAACAACTAGCATGGTAAGATGAACAAGTGCAAGTGACATGTAACAAGTGTCAAGTAAACAAGTATCATGTAAACGAGTAACAAGTAACATGTGTTAAGAATTAAGTATCATGTACAAGTAGCAAGTATCAAGTGTCAAGTGATCGTGTTGTTTTCAAGTCTGGTATTAGTCCCATCTAGGTAGCACTTCATGCGTCCCAGGTTTTTACCACATGGTTGCTACATTCAAACAGTTATGTTTTAGATTTCATAGTGGATCATAGAGGGCAGTGTACTCAGGGACAAGCTCCAAGTAACCAAATATCAAGCTCCAAGTAACCAAATATCAAGCTCCAAATATCCAAGTAGGATCTATGAATCATCTTCCGAGTACACGTTTATGTATTTTCCACTATTAGATCTTTCTCTTTAAACCCCTGCTTAGTTTCTTGTTATTATTATCAAACAGGCATGTACGTGTACAAAACAGGGAAAGAATAACATGGTATGAACATGTAATAGGTTCAGGTTGGAGGATAAACATGTACAGGTGAAAGACAATTCATAAAAGATTAGGACAATGAGAATTCTAGTTCACGACAGCAAGACAGTACTGCACCAAATCTGGAATTTCCGTTCCTACAAAGGTGCAAATATGGATCCGTCATAAAATCTGGAAAATAGACTCTCGATTGAATCCAACAAATATATATAAGTCATATTATATTTCACAACAAAAAGACTCAAAACAGATTGCATCCAGAAAGCGTGTTCAGCCAGAAATCAGAAGTTTGTATTCACAAACAGAAAAACGGCATAAAATTTCACTGATTAAATCCAAAAAAAATCTGGAGTATTCCCTATTATGTTTAGTAACAGAAAATAAAGTTTCATAATTTTCCAACATAGATAGAATAGTCAAGTAAAATTAGAAAGCAGCAAGATACGGTAGTTTTGTAAATTTGGAATCATAAATACAGAAGTACTAAAACAGTAATATCTTACAGAATATAAATCGAAATCCAGATCCGTCAAAAAGGGTGATAAAATAGATACAGCAGGCTACAATTCATATTCACAAAAATTTTATAGAAAGCAATTATAATCAGGTCGAAATTAAGGTTCTTTACTGAACAGTAAGAAAATTCTGCAAGTATAGTGATTGTTTGCAAGCATAGAATAGTGTATAAAAATTATCAATTAAATCCACAAAAATTAGCAGTTAATACCAATTAGGTCTAGTTGTACTCAAAAAATATTGGATCAAAATATTATCTTTAATATCAGTATAAAAGTAAATTTCCATACAGAATTCATATAAAACTAAATCTGGAATTTTCTACACATCTGAAGTAAAATAGTCATAACTCGCAGCTCATAAATCGAAACTGAGATCTATCAGAAATTTTGGAAAGTAGACAGAATTTTCTATAATTCATATTCACAAATAATTTTCATATACTAACCTTAATAGGGTCTACAATACTGAACAAAACGGGGAATCGGCAAAACAGAAAATATCCTTTATGCACAAAATCAACTAGTTCATATGAAACTCATCGAAAACATAACCAAACATGAAATAAGGTATACCAGATGTTAAAGCAACATGGTATAGGATATTTGACAAGTTCTCGACAAGTATACCACAACTAACACAACCAAACACACGATATCATACGAACAACATACAGGTATACATCAAGAAGGGATCATCTCTAAGTTATTTCATGCCGTGTGTGTAATGAAATAACCTCCGGGCGGGTCAACACAATAGAGACAAGATATAATAGGGGTTTTACATAAGAATTGTCTCTAGAATACAACTACACTGCAGGCGGTATTTAGTACTTGTATTACACAAAGAAAAGAATACAAGTTACTTGCCTGGAGATAACGACGGAAAAAAAGCAAGAACAAGAATAACGGGAACGGATTTCCAGACACGAACACAACGAACGAACGAGATGATCACAACAAGATGAACAATCGATTGCGAACAAGATGAAGACGATCGAGATCACAAACACAATCGAACGGCTGAGATCGAAGATCAAGATCAACAAGATCGGACGGTCCAGATCAAGGTGATCAAGAACAGATGATGGAGATCATGATGATCAAGATGATCAAGTTGATCGGACAGCCATGATCTGATCTGATGCTTGGAGAAGATGATGATGGCAATCTGAACCCAATCACGATGGTGATCGGACGGCCCACGTTCAAAGTGAGCAACTCACTGTGTGATCACCTACAGGGGACTCGACGATCGGGTTGTGGCTAGGGTTTAGGATGGAAGAAGGAGATGCACAGGGATATGTTAAGGGGATCAGGAGATAGGGTGACGGGGAAGGAAGGGGTAACGGTGGCTGAAGGGTTTGGACGTGAATAGGGGAAATATAAGGGTAGATATATAGGTGAGTGTTAGGGTTTTTAAGGTTAGGGTGCAGATGGGTTAACGGGTTGGTATGGGTAGCAGGTAGGGTTAGGTGAAATGTTATTAGGTTTTGGGTTATGGGTATTAATAGGATTAGGGTAATGGGTGATCCAATAAGATAATAGGGCATCAAATTAGACCCAAAAAAATCAAATGGCCATGAACAAAAATTTAATTGGAGCAAAACAATTAAAATCGGAGACAATAAATTGGGACAAAAAAATTAAATCAAATCAAGGAAATGTTCAAGCCCACAAAATAGGGTTAAAGTCAAAGCAGATAGATTGATAATGAGAACGAAGATCAAATATATGGTTCAACATAAACAAAAGAGTACAAAATGAATAAATTCTCAGAAAAAGGAAAAAATACATCCAAAATATGGAAAATGGAAAACATGGGTTACAAATATGGTAGGGTTAATATTGGGTTTTAATCCAATAAGAGATATAGGATAAATAGATAATAAAATAGGATTAATAATACACTATACAATGCAAAAAAAAATCATAGGTTGAACCAATTTTTTTTACACGGTTTAATTGAAAATAAAAATAAATTGAAAGAATACATTTAGATTAACATTTAATTTTTCACAAATAATTAGTATAGTCATATATAAATAATATGCTTGGTTTGTATGTATTAAAATAACAATAATAGTAATAATAGTAATGATAATAATGATACATATATACCAAAATGCAATTCGAGTTTAACAGATTTTATTAAAATCCAAATAGCAATAATATAATTGGTTTGGGCTAAAATGTAATAGTCGATCAATTAGGAAAATAAAATAAAATTAAAATACACCATTATTTGAAATAAATATAATTTTTGAATAATAAAATGAGACCGAAAATTTTTTAGAAACCAGAATAATATTTTGTTAAAATTCGATCAATTGAAAATGCAATTGTTGAATAAGAATTTAAAAGCGAGAAAAAAGTTATAAACATTTTAAATACAGAAATACATGGAAAAATACATATATACAGTAAGAGGGGTTACAATCGTTCTTTACAAGAGCAACATAAAGTATGAATTTCAAATTACTTCTTCATTTAGATTGATTAAGTTAAATTCTTTTGTAAATCATATGTTTTGTTTGTCAAATTATTTTGTCTGATTGTAGTGGTTCCTCATCGAATTCGGACATGTTTCTCATGCCAATTTGGGGATTTAACTTTGGAGGATGATGTGCTCAGTTTCTTCAATTGTAAACATTTTGTAAACATTTTGTTCCTTCATCAAATTAAGTGCTGAAAATGGTTAATTTCAATTGTAAACATTTTGTTCGGTCCTTTCCTTTTCCTTCACATGGATCTCCTTGACCTGAAATGAAATCTTATAAACCAAGTTTGTGTTATATGGGTAGTTTGATAACTAAAAATCGGGTTTGTAGTTAGAATGTCCACGGAAACCTAGGTAATTTAGGTGAATTGTAGTTATAATTTTTCATGTAGGTACTGTTACATTCAGATTAGGATTGCAGTTATAATTTTGGGTTTAGGACTGTAAGTGTTATCCATCTCTTAGTTACGGTACTGTTAGATTGTATGTGTTATTCAACTCTTAGTTACGGTATATTGTAAGGGTTTTAGGATTCGATTTGAGTTCCGATTTGAGTTGTCGTTGATTTGTTGGGTAAATCTCATCTTTCTTGTTGATTTGAGTTGTGTTTGAGTTGTGCTTGATTTGAGTTGAGTTTCTGTTTCTTTCTATATATTTGGGTAATTCTCATCTTTACGTTCTATACAATGCAAACAGCCTTCTCAACTTTTGTACTTGTAATTCCATACATGTTATTCTTAATAGTTTGAAACATTTGTATTTCTGTGTTTATGACATGATTGCTGTTGAGACACTAAACCTTCACAACAACTATTACTGTTAATTTTTCCATTCTCCATTATAGTTAATGCAATCAAGCGTATAGCCTTTCTATAATCTAACAGATACTATTCATTTTTAATAACAATTGCATTCCGAGAGGCTCTCATTATTTGAGCAGGCCTGGGGAAAACTTTACTATGTTTCTCTGTTATTGGATGTTGTTGTATGCGAATCCAAAAGAATACTGTGGAATTGAAGTGATGGTGGAATTTTAATTGCAAGTTAAAGAATTTCTTAATTTTAATTTGTGTTCGATACTAATAGTTTGAGTTCGATACAGTTAAACTCCAAGTCAGTAATTAGAACGTCAAAGTAATTGATTGGTTTGTAAGTAATTGATTAGTTTGTTATAGTAATCTAGAATAAACTTGCTAATGTAAGTTATTTCCCCACCTTTATATACAGATCAATTCCTTCATCAGAATTAAGCAACAACAATGGATGACATCACTATATATGGCCATGTAAGTATCTCTTTTTTTTGGACTTCTACAACTCTTGATGTTACAATATGTTCCTCACACTATAATGTTGACTTTCATACCGTACAGGTTGATGTTCACTTGGAAAAAACAGTATGTTAGGCTTTCCATTGTGTTTTTATCAAATTAATTAATTGTCCACTTACATTGAAAATGTTATTTTTCTATTACAGGTGCAATTCATTCGACAAAAAAATGTAGGGGTTACCATTCGAGATGAACGTGAGCTTAATCTTATATCCCTTCGCAAGGTAAGCTTAACCCCTTAGTATATTAGATGCTCATGATTGATATTTTTTTAATTCCTACTTCTTTTTAACCAACCAATGTAGAGAAAGGAAAAGGAAAGGAAAATGAAATGTGTAGTGCGGTATATTATTGCTTTTTTATCTTGCCTTTTTATTTCTTATCGATGTAATACATTCTGAAATAAGTAAGCGGTTCTCTTCTTAAAAAGTCATTTATAACAATTCATTTTCATATATTGTAGCCCCTTTTTTCCATTTTTTGTATTTTTGGGTGTATTTTTCTTTTTGTGTATTTTTTCTCATTGTATCTCTTTTGGACCGTGTATTGGATCTTCATTTTCAATATATATTCATCTATTTGATTTTTCACCTTTATTTGATCTTCTTGATTTGATTGTCTCCTATTGTTTCATCTCTGTTAGATCGAGCTATTATTGTTGATCCTCCTTATTTTATATTGTTCGTGCCTATTTTATTTATCCATTTTGTGGCCATCTAATTATTTTTGGATCACTATGTTTCTCTTTATTTTGATTTATTCATGCCCAAAACCCTAATCCTATTCACTTAACCCAATACCCATTTATTAACTATCCTCATACCCATTATTTATCTATACCCTACACCCGTAACCCGTTATCTCACCCCAAACCCAAACCCGTCAGCCGCTCAACCCTACTCCCACCCTCTCTCCCTCTACCTGTGTGCACCCCCGGCCTCCGTCTCTCCAACCACCCGGCTCTCCCGATCCTCTACCGCAACCCGACATTTCCGTCGCTGTCGTCGTCTTCTCTGGCGACCACACCGACCACCAGTCTCCTCTCCTCCCGTCTCCTCTTCCCTGTGCTCCAACCGCCTGGTCACGCCGCCTACTCACCGCACTGCCCTGCTCTCTCCCTCCTTCCCCTCTCCGACGTCGCAACACCCCAGAACGAGGCTTCCCCTCATTACTGTCGTTGTCTTGTTCAAGCACAGCACAGCGCAACGCCGGCACCACCACTATCGCCTGCTGCCGCCCTCTAGCGTGCTGCCGCCGCCGTCCAGTGGGTGTCGCCGCTCTCGCTAGTGTGCTACTGCCGGACTTGCTATTTTTTGGCTGCTGTCTCTTGTGCGTGTGCTTTGTGTGTACGTGCTTCGGGTATTGGAGTTCTCGTTCTCGTTCTTGTTCGTTGTGTTCGTTGCCCAGAAATCCGTTCCCGTTATTCTTTCTTTGCCACCGTAGATGTCACGCCCTGCTTCCCAAAAATACTGAATACGAGCACATAATATTGGCCCAGCGAATGATTTTCATCATCCATATGCTGTTCAGGAATTTTTACAACATCTCACAAAATAATCAGAGTCGGAAGCAAGAGAATCAACCAAGCATGCATATATGAATCAAAATACCAACAAGATTACTTGAAACAAAATATATTAATCTCAAATAACCAGATCTGAATAAGTCAAATATCCTGGGTCACATTGCCCAAATACAAATGAATCCAAGTACAAGATACATTGTTCAAAGCAACAGGAAAGAATAATAATAGCAGAGAAATCATAATAACAAAACTCCAGCAACTAGTAAGTCATCTCGCCTATTCTATCTAGCAGTTGATCTCCAAAATCTGCAATTTAATAAATTGTAGAAAGAGGAAAAAGAAAACAAACTCCCGTCAATGCAAGTTACGAGCCACTTGTAATACAGGATACAAGTACATGGAAAAAACTAACTAATAACATGGAATAGACATGATAATAAAATAGAATACTAGCATGGTAAGGTAAACAAGTACAAGAGGCATGTAATAAGTGTCAAGTGAACAAGTGTCATGTAACAAAGAATCAAGTATCAAGTATCGAGTAATCAAGTACAAGTATCAGGTATCAAGTATTGTGTACAAGTAATCAATTATCAAGTGTCAAGTGATCATGTTCAAGTCTTGTATTATTACTGTCAAGGTGGCACTTCATGCGCCCCAACTTTTAACACATGGTTGCTACATTCAAACAAATTGCATTTAGGCCTAGTGGTGGGTTTCTATAGGGCCGTGTACTCAGGCGTTAAGTAACAAGTAACAGGTAAACAGGCACGAATCACGTAGTGAAATCGTGGCAACAGAAACAGGCATGAATCATGTAGTCATGAAACATGGCAACAGGTAATAACAGGCATGAATCATGTAATCATGAAACATGGCAACAAGTAATAATAACATGCATGAATCATGTAGTCATGAGTTAATGGCATAATATAATAATAACAAGCATGAATCATGTAATCGTGAGTTCATGGCAGAATACATGGCAGAATATCATAATAACAGGAACGAATCATGCAAGCATGAAACATGGCAACAAGTAATGGGATCACAGGCCCCCTTCTGAGTACACATACCTATATTGTCCACTGCTAAGGTCTTTCCCTTAACCCCAGCTTGATTATTTGTTATTATTATTAAACTGGCATGTACGTGTCACAAAACAGAGCAAGAATATCATGTCATGAACGAGTAACAAGTTTAGGTTGCAAAATAAACATGTACGGGTGCAAGATAACACATAAAAGGATAAAATGACCAAATTTCTAGTTCAGGACAGCAAGACCATACTGCAGTAAAACTGAGATTCCCATTGTTACAAACATGCAAATCTGAATCCGTCGAAAGTTATAGAAAATAGACTCCCAACTGAATCCAGCGAATATATATAAGTCACATAGTATTTCACAAAAATATAACTCAAAACTGATTTGAATCCAGAAAATACATTCAGCCAGAAATCAGAAAATCGAATTCACAGTCAGGAAACATCATCAAAACATCTCAAATAAATCCAGGAAAAATCTGAGGTATTCCCCTATATGTCTTAGTATCAGAATATAAAGTTATATAATTTTCCAGTAAGATTAGTTTAGTCAACAAAAATCAGAAAACATCAAGAAACGATAGTTTGGCAAATCTGGAATTTCCAACATTGCTATATGAAAACTGTAATATCTCGCAAACCGTAAAACAAAATAGAAATATGCCAAAAGGAGATGTAAATAGACAAAATAAGATAACTTTCATATTTTATGAATATTTTTCATACAGGAAAAGGAATTAGGGTGAAAATACAAATCTTTACAGAACAGCGAGCAAAATTCAGCAAGTGTAGTTTTTATAAACAAGCATGAAGCGACATATAAAACTCATCAATAAAATCTACCAAAATTCTGGATAATCCCTAGATAGACATAGAAGTGCTGACCAAAATTTCAGATCAAAATAATGTTTGTAGCATAAGTATCAAAATAGTTTAGTCGTCAAAATCATCAAGAAACGAAATCTGAAATGAAATTTGCCTCTGTAGTAAAACAGTCATATCTCACACATGAAAACGAAATCGATGAAGGTCAGAGAGGTTGGAAAGAAGATGGAAAAATCATGTTTTATACTGAAATTAAGATTCTGACCTTAATATGGTCTAAATTACTGATCAAGATAGATTATCGGCAAATTACAGAATTTACTTTAGGAACAAAACCCACATGAATCACAGCAGGGGACAGAACGGCTGAGGAAGAGGAGGTGGGGAACCAGGGCAGCGCTAGCAACTGACGAGGAGGGTTGGTGCGACGAGGGCGGAGGAGAGCCGAGAGGAGAACGAGGAAGCACCGGGATGGGTTAGCGGCGCTAGGTTGAAGGCAGGGGCACAGGGAAAAGTATGGGTTAATATGACGACTGGCTGCATGGGTTGGAAGGTGAACATGTATAGGTTGTATAAATAGGTAGGGATATTTAGGGTTTAGGTGGGTTTCGGGTAGGGGAATCATAATGGGTTTGGGTTTAAGAACATGGTAGAAGTTAGGGTATCAGGGTTGAGATGGGTTATTAACGGGTCTGGTGAAAAATAGCAACGGGTTTGGGTAGAAAGGATATAGGACTTGGGTATTAAAAGATCAGATGATTGTGTAAAAGGGGTTATAGGGTTTAGGGATTAGCTTATCCGGTTTAGGGTGTTAATAACAGGGTATAGGTTGCGAAATGGGTAGTATAAATGGGTTATTGGGTTATTAGGGTATTAAAATCCAATAAGAATAGAATTGCGGTTTTAGGATTATTAAATCCAATAGAAAATATTTATAAAAATATTAGATAAAAATATGATCTATATAAAAAAAAAATGTAACTTGCATTACACTATAGAATTTATTTAAAATACTACAAATACAGTTTATAAATATAACTAGGTTTTTAATAACCAATCAGAGTAATAACCATAATAAAAATGATAATAACAATAATAGTAGTAATAATAATAAAATAAAAATAATCGTAATAATAATAATAGTGAATAATAATAATCACAACAACAATAATAATCATAAACATAAACATAATAATAATACTACTAATAATAACCGAAAACAAATAAAATTATTGATAGATTTTAATAGAAGATCCAATAGTACAATTTGACAAAGAATTTGAAAACCGGAAAAAAATAATTTGCGAAAATTTTCAAATACAGAAAGCACACAAAAATACGTTTTTTGGGAAAATAGGGGTTACAGTACCCGTCATCGTTTTTAAGGCAAGTAACTTGTATTCTTTTCTTTGTGTAATACAAGTACTAAATAACGCCTGTAGTGTAGTTGTGTTCTAGAGAAAATTCTTGTGCAAACCCCTATTATATCTTCTCTATTGTTTTGACCCACCCTTAGTTTTCACATTACGCACATGACATGAAATAACTTAGGGATGACCACTTCTTGATGTATACATGCATGTTGTTCGTATGATATCGTGTACTCGATTGTGTTATTCGCAGTATAACTTGTTGTAGACTTACAACATACCCTATACCATGTTGCTTGGATATCTAGTATACCCTATTTCACGTTTGGTTATGTTTTGGATGAGTTTCATATGAACTAGTTGATTTTGTGCATGAAGGATATTTTCTATTTTGCCGATTCCCCGTTTTGTTCAGTATTTTAGACCCTATTAAGTTCAGTATATGAAAATTATTTGTGAATATGAATTATATAGAATGCTGTCTACTTTCCAAAATTTTTGACAGATCTCGGTTTTGTTTTATGAGTTGTAAGTTATGACTATTTTACTACAGATGTGTTTAAAATTCCAGATCCAGTTTTATATGAATTCTGTATGGTAATTTATTTTTATACTGATGTTAAAGATAATATTTTGATCTAATATTTTTTGGTTACAACTAGACTTGATTGGGATTAACCCCTAATTTTTATGGATTTAATTGATAACTTTTATAAACCATTTTGTGCTTATGAACAATTACTATACATGCAGAATTTTCATACTGTTCAGTAAAGATACATAATTTTGACCTGATTCTATTTGCTGTCTATAAAAACTTTGTGAATATGAATTTTAGCCTATTGTATCTATTTTATCACTCCTTTGACGGATCTGGATTTCAATTTATAGTTTGTGAGATATGGTTGTTTTAGTACCGCTGTGTTTATGATTCCAGATTTACAAAACTACTGTATCTTGGTACTTTCTGATTTTACTTGACTATTCTATCTATATTGAAAAATTATGAAACTTTATTTTCTGTTACTAAACATACTAGGAAATACCCCAGATTTTTCTTGAATTTAATCATTGAATTTTTATGCCGTTTTCCTGTTTGTGAATACAAACTTCTGATTTCTGGCTGAACACGTTTTCTGGATACAATTCTGTTTTGAGACTTGTTTTTGTGAAATACCATATGACTTATATATATTTGCTGGATTTGGCCGGGAGTCTATTTTCCAAATTTTCTGACGGATCTCGTTTTGCACATTTGTAGCAACGGGAATTTCAGATTTAGTGCAGTACTGTCTTGCTGTCCTGAACTAGAATTTTCGTTGTTCTATTCTTTTATGTGTTGTCTATCACCTGTACATGTTTATCTTCCAACTTGAACCTGTTACTTGTTCATGCCATGTTATTCTTGCTCTGTTTTGCGCACGTATGTTCTTGTTTAATAATAATAGCAAATAACCAAGCTGGGGTTAAGGGAAAGACCTTAGCAGTGGACAATATAGGTATGTGTACTCAGAAGGGGGCCCATATTTCCCATTACCTGTTGCCATGCTTCATGGTTACATGATTCATGCCTATTATTATATATTGCCATGTCTGATGATTACATGATTCATGCCTGTTATTACTATTTGATTATATGTTGCCATGATTCGCAATGATTCATGCCTGTTATTACTATATGTTGCCATGTTTCATGATTACATGCATGATTCATGTCTGTTATTTTTATCTGTTGCCATGTTTCGTGACTACATGATTCATGCATGTTCCTGCTGCCTGCGATTTCACGACTACGTAATTCGTGCCTGTTACCTGTTACCTGACGCCTGAGTACACGGCCCTATAGAAACCCACCACTCGGCATAAACGAAATTTGCATGTAAGTAGCAACCATATGGTAAAAGTTTGGGATGCATGAAGTGCTACCTAGATAGTAATAAATACAAGACTTGACTTGACATGATACCTGTTACATGATACCTGTACATGCTACTTGACACATGTTCACCTGTTCATCTATTACCTGTTCACCTACTTGCTTGACATCTGTTACAAGTTACCCTGTACCCTGTTAGCACATTATGTTACTTGATTTTGTTTATGATTCATGCTAGTTGATCTATTTTGTTATCATGTCTATTCCATGCTATTTGTTTATTCTTTCTTGTACTTGTGCCTGCACTACATGCGGCCCATAACTTACATTGACGGGCGTTTTGTTTTCTTTTCCCTCTTCCCGCAATCTATTAAATTGCAAATTTTGGAGATCAGCTGCCCGATGGAGTAGGTGATCTAAGATTCTAGTTGTTGGAGTTCTTGCTACTATAATTATTATTTCTTGTTGCTTATTTGAATAAATGTATCTGATATGGCTAAAAATAGAGTTATCGGAATCGTCCAAATCGGGCATGAATCTTAAAGCTTGGAGGAAAAATGGTAATTTCAGCTACAAACGGGTCTGAAATGGGTACCGAGTCTTTTTTTCAAAGGCCCAAAAACCCACGAACGGATCCATCTTAATTGGGTGCGGGTTCCAACCCGCATGAAACCCGGTCCAGCTGGATAGAATTAGGGTTTATGATTATACTTAATCAACGGCCCTGATTCCTTATATCCATCCACTGGGACGTAGGGATTTATCCCAAAATTGGTCCCTAAGGCGGCCCATCCCCCACTGTTATCAGGTAATCAATCTTTTGCCAATCAAAACTCATTCATAATCTTTCTGATTACTGACTTGAGCGTCGGAGGGTGCGTCGCCGGCATCAACCCCAGTGTTTCGCACTTTTTGCAGGTCAACGGCGGGAGATCACAGTCAAACTTTGGCAGAAAGGCTTCAGGTTTGACTATTCAGCATCCTAAGAATCCACAAATCTATCTGTTTGCCCCCACACCGATTTCAGCGGCAACAGATTGGCACTGTCTTTGGGAACCACGAGTAGCAATCCATCCTCTTCCATCAGTTAAGATCACCTCCAGCCACGCCTCCAAGGAAACTGAGATCCAAAGGGTCCAACCGTGGACCCACTCCTCCTCAACCCCAACAGGAGGCTCCCCTCCAAACCGTCCAGCAGCAGGGACAACTCCCTCCTCAGCCTGATCAACCTCCGCAGCAGGAACAGCCTCCTATTCAGAATCTTCAGCACCAACGGGCTCCAGCCAGGCCCCAGAACACCGGTATTGGGACCTCTCGTCCTCCTCCTCAGAAGCAACCCCTTCACCGTGACCACGTCTCCATACATAACCCTTCAACCGACTCAATGGCATCTCACAACCCCCTGCCTTCCGAAGACCTCCGCAACATCCTTATCAATCGGCAGAAAGAAGAGGAGCTTCGCCGCCGTTTGGATGAAAGGCGGGCCCGTGAGGGAGCCACCCGCTCAGAACGTCCAAATGAATAATCTTCTCGTCGCCGAGATCACAGGAGGTCTCCCCTTCACAGGAGGCGGAGGGATACCCCTGAGTATCATCGAAGAAGACATCGTTCTCCCGCTGGTCGGCAGCCCCAGAGGGACGAGAACGGACCTATCACCCGAGCTAAATTCCAAGAGTTCCAAGCTACAATCCTGCAGGCCCTCAATCTCCGACCGAACAACAACAATGCTCAGAGGGCCCCCACTCCTCCTCTGGTCCAATGTCCTCGCCATCGGTCCCTAACTCCTCCTCAAGCTCCGAGCCACCGCCATCACATCCCTAGTCCTCACCATTCCCCTAGCTACCATCGCTAAACTCCACGCTCCCTTTCGTACGAAGATGAGTCCAGAGGCTCACCGGGGTACCGTTGAAGGGATGATGCGGTCTACCGCCATCTCCACGAGATGAAGAGGCGCCTCGGCCAACTGGATAGAGAAGAAGAACTGAGAGGAAGGACCCTTCGTCCGAGCAGACCCCCGTTTTCTCGAACCATCATGGAGGCACCCGTTTCAGCAAACTTCAAGCCCTCGCAGTTCGAGACATATACGGGGGAGTCAGACCCCGTAGATCACATCGAGAGTTTCAAAACTCTCATGTAGATACACCAAGCTTTCGATGCTCTACTGTGCAAGACCTTCCTAGCTACTCTCAAGGGTCCTGCTCGGGAATGGTACTCCCGTCTTGCCCCATCCTCCATCTTCTCCTTTGAACAATTTGAGACCCTCTTTGTCACCCACTTCGTGAGTAGCCGCCGAACCGAGAAGACTAGTATTTCACTACTCTTGCTCAATCAGAAGAAGGGTGAGAAACTAAGAGATTATGTCAAGCGGTTTACCACGGAAGCTCGGTCCATTGCCTCCCTCGACCAGTCGGTCGTTGCAGCCGCCTTTCAGTCCAATGTTCTCAACTCCAACCTCCGGTCCTTCCTAGCCAAAAAGCCCCCACGAGACTTCTCCGACCTTCTTCTCAGAAGCGAGAAGTATATCCGGGCAGAGGAAGCTGAACATCGCCCCACTTTTGAGGGATCTTCCTCCGGAACCAAGAGAAAGGCAGCCGAAGATGAAGGAGCTAAGAAGCTCCAGAAAGACAACGGGGGTCAGCATCGCCCGCCTCCCAGATTTGAGAAGTTTACCCCTCTCAACACCAATGTTTCAACTATTCTCATGGAGGTTGAGAAAGAGGGAGTCCTGCCTCCGGCCCCGAAGATGAATACTCCTGGGAAGAAGAGAGATAAGGAGAAGTGGTGCCGATATCATAGGGACCACGGCCACGACACCAATGACTGTCGGGCTCTGAAGAATGAAATTGAGGCCCTCATTCAGAGAGGGCAGCTGTCCAAGTTTGTGAGAAAGAACCGGATCGATCTCCCCCTCCCCCCAGGGGGGCTAACAAGCGTTCCGAGAGGCGCGACGAGACTCCCGAGTTTGAAGAAGAACACGTCTTGCACCTCATCCATGGAGGTCCTGGGAGGAACATCCAACTCTTCTCGAAAGGCCTTCATCAGGGAAGTCAACTCGATGCACGGCATACCCCTCCCAAAGGCCTCGGAGTCCCGGTTACTTTCTCGGATGAAGACCTAGAGGGCGTCTGAACCCCCCATTGCGATGCACTAGTAATTAACCTCCACATGGCTAACTTCAAAGTGGAGAGGATTCTGGTGGACAATGGCAGTTTCGTCAACATCCTCTTCCTAGCTGCCTTCCGAGGACTCAAGTTATCGCGAGACAGGCTTAAGCCCGTAGGCTATACGCTCCATGGGTTCACGGGAGTGCCAGTGACTATCGAAGGGGTGATCACCCTGGACATAACCGCTGGCAAAACTCCTACTACCCGGACGGAGCCAATGGATTTCATGGTCGTCGACATCTCAGCTACTTACAATGTGATTCTAGGCCGACCTGGCCTTGCTGTTTTAGAGGCCATCCCCTCGGCTTATCATCTCAAAATGAAGTTCCCCACCAAGGCAGGAGTGGGGAAAGTAAGGGGTAGTTAGGAGATGGCCCGCAAGTGTTACATGACCTCCACCGGGGGACCTGTCCTTTCCCTCGAGACTCTCGAGATTCACCAAGGGAACACCCAGCCTATGTCCGAACCGGAAGATGAGCTGGAGGAAGTGCTCTTTTCAGAGTAAGATCCGAACCGCAAGTTCTTCATCAGCAAGACCCTCCCCTCTGCCCTATATTCCGACATAGTCCAATGCATCAAGAAGAACCATGACCTCTTTGCCTGGTCGCCTGCCGACATACCAGGAATTTCTGAAGGCCTCCTCGTTCACCACCTATGTGTTGCTCCGGGGTCCAAACCGGTCCAACAGAAGAGGCGCAAATTCACCCCTGAGCGCCAACAGGCCATCAAGAAAGAAGTGGACAAGCTCCTCGAAGCCCGGTTTATACAAGAAGTCAACTATCCTGAGTGGCTCTCTAATGTTGTTATGGTTAAGAAGGCCAACGGGAGTTGGAGGATTTGCATTGACTTCACGGATTTGAACAAGGCATGCCCTAAGGATCCTTTTCCTCTCCCCAGCATAGATACCTTAATCGACGCTACTTCGGGTCATGAGCTGCTGAGCTTCATGGATGCCTTCTCCGGATACAACCAGATCAGAATATTCCCCCTGAACATCCCGAAAACCTCCTTCGTCACTGATCAAGGTCTCTATTGCTACCGAGTGATGCCTTCGGGCTCAAAAATGCCGGTGCCACCTACCACCGCCTCGTCAACAAGGTCTTCTAGAACCAGATCGGCCGAAACATGGAAGTGTACGTTGATGATATGCTAGTCCAAAGCATCCATGGGACCGACCATGTTGCCTGTAACGCCCCGATTTCCATATACTGGGAAACCGTGACACGAGCCAAGACCTTTTCTTCAATTAGTCACAATACACAGAAAAACAGGAGAATTTAAAACTTTTTATTCAATACCCAATGTATTACAAGTCTGAACATTATATAATTGCAATACATTACAATAGAGTTACAATATTACCTTTACAATCACAAGTATTACAACCTTCAACAAATTACATCAGAGTACAAGGAATGAAGAACAACACTTGGTAACTCTCACTTGAGTACTTCTCAACTAATGGGTAATCAATACATATACTGCACGGAACTAAACATAACACTGACTCCTTGCTTTCCTTGCCTTGAGTCCTCCTGAATCTCGCCTTTGTACTTCGGCGATCCAGTACCTATGGAAGTGGGGACGTCAGTATTCACTGACGCTTAAAGGCTGATCATATAGCAGCGAATCTCCCAAACAATATACAAAATATAGCAATGGTGTTGGTGTAGTTTAAGTGTTTGTGAGTGCTATGACTAGACTCTAATGCGATACTTAAATAGAACTAGGATGCTTCCTATTCTAATGTCAGCAAGTCTCCGAAGTAACATGCAGCCCATACTACATGCGACCCTTCTCAAGCCGTTTCTCCATATATAGGGATTTGAACCCGCGTTATGAATTCTAATTGTACACAACCTGTTCCTGACAGCTACACGTGACTTATGAGGTTGCAGATGTGGTCAAGTGCCACTGTTGCATTTCGCCAGTGGTGTCTATGTTCGCCACCGCGACCCGGCTAACCGGACCTCTCTCAAAATAGACAAACCCAATGTATCGGGTGTCATTACAAAATCAAACTATAGGGTTTCGCAAGCACAGGGTAGCGCGAAGCCTACCCTGTGGCACCCTCTGGGGTCTGGCAAACGCAGGACTGCACCATGCATCCTGTGGCACCCCAGCCACGGTACTTCAGGAATTAACAGCGCAAGATACGCAACCCGTGTCCTCAACTTGTGAGACGGCACCGTACGTATCCCTTTGACGGGAAGGTACAACCCAATAACACCACCTGGTCTGCCTCAAGGGATGAGTTAGTCATAAGGTGCCCCCTACAACCGACTCCTCTCTTTCGGCAAAGGTTTTAAGTAATGATCTTTATAAGCCACTACCCTAATAATGTCCCTAGCCCTGAATACTCCTAGGGAGGACAATATTATAACCACAACATGCTAGGCCTTAATTTAGACTTTGCAAGACAACTCTACTAGGCTGCTCAACCTAGACTTACCAGAATCCCTCAGGATCTAGTTCGTGGCTCATCGATCCAAGACTTTGGCCGTGCGAATATACATGCATGCCGTTACCCTAGACTTGGATTTCGTCTATACTCCGGTCCTCGATTAACCTACCCTGGTTAAGATTCGACGGTACACAAGGAGTGACTCCTCCACAGTTCCTTAGGGTGAGAAAACATATGTCTTGATGGTCGATAGCCCTTAGGGTGGTAACATCACCCTAGACGAGCACAACGAACTGTGTACTAGCTAACAAGCTATACACGAGTAACAACCACATACGAGCCAATAAGCTACGTATGAAACAATAACTACCTACGGGCCAGGCGGGCCTCGTAGGAGACAACAACGTACATACCAGCCAAATAAGCCGCGTATGAGACCAACAGCTACGCACGGGCCGGTCGGGCCGCGTACGAGACAACAACCTACATACGATCCAACTAAGCTACGTATGAGACCCACAGCTACGTACGGGCCAGTCGAGCCACGTACGAGCACAACCATATGCAAACAACCATACAGGTAATCAATCTTAGAAGCAACCAAACGTGCTTACTAGCAAACTTAATCTTCTATTATTAGAAGCAACAAAAGAATCTACTAGTAGTCTATGATCGGTATTCTACTAAGGAAGAACCGAAGGCGACAAAACAGCCTTTATCAACTAACTATTGCTAGTGGTCTTTCCGATCTTATTACTTCGACCTATAATGCCTTAAGCATGACATACACTCGCAAGCATCTTCCTACGGTAATCCAATTATAAAACAGAACTACTCACCATCACACTCCTAAGTATGAATATGATTTCGCTTGTGCTTACATCGAGCTTAAGCATAAAAATCACTACGACTTAGACATAGAGTCCACTATAGTCAAGCGAGCGTGAAAGCTTACTACTTATCTTGATTAATCACCATAACCCAAGCATGGATAGATAACCAATATAACGTACAACATTCCAAGGCATGGTAGGTAGTCTAACATTACTCCTACAACGTTCTAAACATGCATTTGGACTTTAGCATGGTATAGAACACAACATAACATCACTACAACTAACCATGGGTAGTTCCTTTACTCTAAGCATGAATATCATAGTATGGATGTCATTAACTTAACATGATCAATAATTAGCATGATACCTACTTACTTAGCATGAATCATGATCATCTACTAACATAGCATGAACAAACACTTATCTAAGCATAGGTACCATGTAAACATGAGTATTCATATAACCTAGCATGGTATACGACTTACTCACAATCTAAACTAGCATGACATACAACTTACTTATAATAAAGCTAGCATGGCATACAACTTACTTGTAGTTAAGCTAGCATGGCAAATCTATAATTAAACTAACATGGTATATCACATACCTACAATTAAACTAGCATGGTATGCAACTTTTCTACTATCATCCAAGCATGAATCTTTATTAAGCATAATAACTACTAAACATGAATGTTTTACTAAACATGGGTAACTACTAGTATGAACATTCAACATTCCTAAGTATATATGTATATATACTTCTAACATGGTAAGTAATTTCATCATGGATCCTACCACATGCTAGGCACAATTGATCTAAACATGGTAGGAAACTCTTAGATTGCATCCTACAATATTCTAAGCACAAATAGAATAATCTAAGCATTGTAGGAATTTTAGAATTAATCCTACAACATCCTAAGCACAAATAGGCTAATCTAACATGGTAGGAACTTTAGAATTTATCCTACAACATTCTAACATGAAATAGCATTCCTAAAACATGATGGTTAATTTTAGGAGGCATACTACAATATTTTAAGCTTAAAAATATGATAGGTAATCTTAGAAAGAAACCTACAACATATATGTCATTCCTACATATGATAGGCAATTTTAGAATTACTCCTCCAACATTCTAAGCATCATAAGTATGCTAGATATTTTTAGAGTGAATCTACAACATTCTAAACATAAAGCATGGTAGGATATTTTTAGAAACAATCCTACAACATTCTAAACATAAAGCATGGTAGGATATTTTTTAGAAACAATCCTACAACTAATTAAGCATGAAAACATGGTAGGATATTTTTTATTAGGCATCCTACAACATTTGAAGCATGAATATTGCTTCTAAATATTTTTAGAAGTGATCCTACAACATTTGAAGCATGAATATTGCTTTTAAATATTTTTAGAAGTGATCCTACAACATTTTACTACTACTACTACTCCTATTTTAATCAAAACATAACACACAATTATCTACTACTACTCCTACTTCATTCTTATTAAGAACATAACATACAACTTACTACTACTACTTTATGGACATAAACATCTATACTACTTACTACCACTTCTTTCTTTAATCAACATACTACCACTTCATATCAACCATACTACTACTTTATCTAATCACCCATACTACTACTACCTTACTAATCAACATACATGCTACTACTACCTCATTTAATCACATACTATTACTTTATATCTTAGCATGCTACTACTTAGTTGCTTACTAATCTTTATTATTACTAGTGATAAAAGAAAAGATCATTTTAATTTTATTTTACTTTACAACTAGTGAATATGAAAGAAAAGATCTCTTTTTATTATTTCTACAACTAGTGATTAAGAGAAATGATCTTTTTAATATTTCTTCAACTAGTGATTAATAAAAAGAGAAGATCTTTTTAATCTACAACTAGTGTTTAGTAAAAAGAGAGATCTTTTTAATTCCACAACTAGTGATTAATAAAAAAGAGAAGATCTTTTTAATCTACACTAGTGATCAATAAAAAGAAAAGATCTTTTTATTCAATAAAGAAAATTACAACAACATATGCTTATTTATTATTAGTCCAAGTTTAATCAAAGTCCTACAACCCACAATGGTTGTAAAAATGTTCATATGCCAATTCCTACAAGTCCCACAACCCTCAATCGGTTGTATGTTCAAGATTATATGCAATATGTCTTTTTAGTCCACAATCATACATAGAACAACAATTACAATAATAAAGATGTGATCTTTATATGTTTTAGTAGATACTACTACTACTTTCTTTCTTTTTTATTCAACATTCACAACAACACAACAACACACCCATCAAAAACAAAGAAAACAAAACAAGAAGGTGAGAAGAAGAAGTCAAACAACAAAACTAACAAACAAACAAACAATCAAACAAATAAGTGGAGAACCCCCACCTTAGTATCTATTGGAAGGACTTGCTTGCTAATCCTTCTCCTTCCCCTAGCTTTTTAGAAAACTTCTATCAACCTACAAAACAAAACTCTCAAGTTAACCTAAGGTTCTCTCTTTCTTTTCTTTTCTTTCTTTCTTTCTTTTTGATCTTTTGTTTTCTAAAATGAGAGAAGGAGGAGAAGGAGGGGGTATTTATAGGAGGGAATGGGAGGTGGTAAGTGCACCTCATTGCACAAGAACCCCAAGGATAGGGTGAGGCCGGCCATGCTTCTAGGGGAAGTAGGGGTGAGGTGGAGGGAGGTGATATGTGGGGGAGGTGTTACATGAGGGTTTCTAGAAGGGTTTTCTTAACCTTCTTATGTGTACTTAACCTAGATTAAACCTCCTAATCAAACCCTTAACCATCCTTACTAGGTTTTGTCATAGCAAAATAAGTGTTGTCCAAGATACACAACACACAATTCGTATAATGCACTAATCGACACACTACTCGTACATGCGCATATATGTCCGTATACCGGAAAATCTTTGCATAATCCGTATAAAAATAATTAAATCTTGGAAATAATAATAAAATAAATTTTATTATCAGTTCGGAAGATCACAGTATCAATTTGATACAATACGGATGTATACTGACCGATATCTGGATACAGATAATGTCTATGGACAAACCGGGTGAAAATCACCAAAATGTTCTAATTTTGGAATTAAAACAAAATAATAATAAAATAATAATAAAATAATAATTTATAAAAGGTAATATCCGTCCGGGATATTACATTGCCGACCTACAAGAAGCCTTCAACGTGTTGAGGAAGCATGATATGAGACTAAACCCGAACAAGTGTGCGTTCAGGGTCTCGTCTGGAAAGTTCCTAGGCTTCATGGTCAGTCAAAGAGGGATCGAAGCCAACCCCGGAGAAAATCAAAGCCATACTGGACCTGGCTTCTCCTACAAGTGTGAAAGAGGTCCAAAAGCTTACAGGACACCTCGCGGCCATAGGGCGCTTCCTGTCTAAGTCAGGAGAGAAGTGTCTTCCTTTCTTTAAAGCCTTCCAGGGGGCTAAGGGCTTCGAGTGGGACCAACAGCAACAAGAATCGTTCGACCAACTGAAAGCCTATCTGGTCAACCCTCCACTCCTCAGCAAGCCTATTCCCGGGAAAACACTCTACCTCTACCTCGCTGCCTCCGAGCAAACCCTCAGCACTGTCCAAGTAAGGGAAGATGACAAGGCTCAGAAGCCTATCTATTATGTGAGCAAGGTTCTTAAAGACGCCGAGCTCCGCTATCCGAGGTTGGAAAAGATAGCCTACGCCTTGGTAATGGCAGCCAGGAAGCTCCCCCCTATTTTCAATCCCACTCTGTGGTCGTTCTTACTGACCAGCTGCTCACACAAGTCCTGCACAAGCCCGAGACCTCCGGGCATCTAATGAAGTGGTCGATCGAGCTGAGTCAGCATGACATATCTTATCAGCCTCAGACCACTATCAAAGCTCAAGCTCTGGCTGAGTTTATCGTAGAGAGCACCATCCCGGAAGTGAGTCAAGCTGCAAATGGGCCACCCATCTGGACAATATATGTAGACGGATCTTCTTGCGCCGAAGGGAGCAGAGCCGGAGTCATTCTGGCAGACCCAAATGACTTCGCTCTCCAATACTCCCTCCGCATCAACTTTAAAGCCTCCAACAACGAAGCTGAATATGAGGCCCTGACAGCAGGCCTGGGTATGGCTCGCAAGGTAGGGGCACAGCGTATCCAAATATTCAGTGATTCGCAGCTGGTCGTGAATCAGGTCTTAGGAGAGTACGAGGCGCGAGACGACCGAATGGCTAAGTATCTAGCTAATGTCCGAAGTCTCATGGATTCATTTGAAAAGGCACAAATCCAGCGGATCCCTCGAGAAGAAAACTCCCAAGCAGATGCCCTCTCCAAATTGGTCTCCTCTTCACTCCAAGGTCTCGAGCAGACCGTCCTAATCGAAGTACTCCTAAGATCAAGCATAGAAGAAGAAACCCTCGACTCGATAGAGTCGCTGCCCGTCCAACTCCAGGACAACTGGATGAAGCCTTTGATAATTCCTCAGGGATGGGACCCTTCCCCAAGATCCAAAAGAAGCCCGTCGAATCCGAACGAGAGCAGAGCAGTACACCCTTGTTGAATGAGTCTTGTACGAACGCTCCTATACCTAAGTAGATGGCAGACCCTACTTGAGATGCCTCTCCCCGGAAGAAGCCTCATATGCCCTGCAAGAACTCCATGAAGGCATGGGCGGCGCCCACTTGGGATCAAGGTCCCTCGCCAGGAAAGTTTTAAACTACAGGTATTTTTGGCCTACACTACTTCGAGATGCCGAGCAACACGTCCGGCAATGCGGCCCTTGTTAGCAGTTCTCCAACATTCGTCGCCTACCTCAAGCACAACTCACATCTCTCTCAAGCTCGGTTCCCTTTGCAATGTGGGGGATGGACTTGCTAGGTCCATTTTCGCCAGCTCCGGGCCAGCTCAAGTTCCTAGTCGTTTCAATCGACTACTTCTCTAAGTGGATCGAGGCCGAACCTCTAGCCACAATTACGGAGAACAAAGTGCTGCAGTTCTTCTTGAGAAATGTAATCTGTAGGTTTGGCGTACCTCGGGTCCTAATAACTGATAATGGAACACAGTTTACAGGGGCAGCGTTCCGATCTTTGTGTGAAGACCTCGGCATTTGGCAATGCTTCTCCTCCGTCTCCCATCCTCAGTCAAATGGTCAAGTAGAGAATGCCAACAGGCAGATTCTCTCCGGTATCAAGAAGAGAATAGATAAGGCCGCTAAAGGCTTATGGGCAGAACAACTTCCTAACGTATTGTGGAACTACCGCACTACGAAACGGACCCCCACAGGAGAGTCGCCCTTCAATCTCACTTATGGGTCCGAGGCTGTGATCCCTTTAGAAGTTGGTCTGCCATCCCCTCGCCTTATTGCTTATGATGAAGAGCAGAACGCTAGAGATCTCCGGGCGAATTTGGACCTGATTGACGTGCTTCGTGAAAGAGCTTCAATTCGCCAGCAAAATTATCGGAGAAGAATAGAGCAGGCCTACAACAGAAGAGTCCGTCCCACGGATCTCAAAGAAGGGGACTTAGTCCTCAGAAAACTAGCTATCTCGTTCCCCAGCCAAAAGAGTAAGCTAGCTCCGAATTGGGAAGGACCGTACAAAGTTTCCAAAGTAGTCCGCCCCGAAGCGTATCGTCTTGAAGATCTTGAAGGCAGAGAGATACCCACAACTTGGAATGCCGACCATTTACTGAAGTATCAAGAGAGCGCCTGAACACCTCTTCGAGTACCTTCAAATGTCGAGCCATTCCTGTCTTTTTATTTGTACATTATTTTTTCATTGTAATAACAGCTTGCCACTTAGAAGCAGCCGATTAGCAGTTATCAATAAAGAACTTCTTTCCCCTCATATTTCTCTTGTGATTATTTTGTCTCTCTGTTTAAGACCTTTAATGATGCATATTCAAACGACGTGTTCGGAGTCCAAAACTTGGCCCGATTCTGCTTCGCAGGCTCGCTCTTAAGCAAGCTAGAACTGGTTCACCATTCGGAACTGATCCCACAACCGTTGAAATTTACTCGAACGGCGTGTTCAGAGTCCAAAACTTGGCTCGATTCTGCTTCGCAGGCTCACTCTTAAGCGAGCTAGAAGTGGTTCGCCATTCGGAACTGCTCCCAGAACCGTTGAAATTTACTCGAATGACGTGTTCAGAGTCCAAAACTTGGCCCGATTCCGCTTCGCAAGCTCGCTCTTAAGCGAGCTAGAAGTAGTTTGCCATTCGGAACTGCTCCCACAACCGTTGAAATTTACTCGAACGATGAGTTCGGAGTCCAAAACATGGCTCGATTCCGCTTCGCAGGCTCGTTCTTAAGCGAGCTAGAAGTGGTTCGCCATTCAGAACTGCTCCCACAACCATTTAAATTTACTCGAACGATGTGTTCGGAGTCCAAAACTTGGCTTGATTCCCCTTCGCAAGCCCGCTCTTAAGCGAGCTAGAAGAGGATCTCCATTCGGAATTGCTCCCACAACCGTTGGAACCTACTCTGGCAAAGAATGCGGAGCTCAAAGCTTGGCTCGGCCCCGCTTCTACTCCTTGCTCTTAAGCAAGTTACAAGTTACAAGTAGGTACTCAACAAATAACCAGTGTCAATTGAATACGCCAACACACAAACACAAAGGAGTAGAACAAGCTTTCACTTCTATAAAAGTTTAAAGTACAAAGAAACTCGAGTTACAAGACCAAGCTACTCTCATCTACGACGAGTTACAAAATTCGAAAAGCTATAATTACAACAACTTGCTCAACGCTTCTTCGGAACAAGGACGTTTCAGTTTAAAGACACCCGGGGATGGCGACGGCGACGCCTAACCTCGGAGCTCGTCTCCAGACTAGCAAACTAAGACGCCTCTTCAGTGCTGCCTCTGACGATGGCCCCAACCGATGCGCCGCTCGACGAAGCAGCCACACCACTTTGAGCGTCAACCGGGCTCTGCCTAACTACAGGCGAACGAGTTGCAAGCTCGTAAAACGAGATTCCTCTCTCGCTCTCTTCACGAGCACACAGCGTACTTCTGACGTTAATCCGTTCAGGTTGAGGTTTGAGCCGAGCAACTTCCTCCTCGAGCTCGACAATTCGATCCTTCAGAGAGTCGTCCTTCACGGCTATTTTAAAGTGAGGAAGCCGAGCAGAGCCTGCGGCGCCAGAGCTGTCGGCTATAACTCGACGGAGATGAGTAACTTCGATACTCTTGTCAACTGTAACCCTCCTCAACTCGTCAACCTTCGCCGTCAACTCATCACGCCCGGCCATCAACTTACCTACCGCCGCTGTCAATTCTTCTTCCTCCGTCAAAAGCTCCTCTTCTACTATCTGCAAGTGTTGGATCTCAACTAATAGTTCCCCTTTCTCCACTAAGACATCAGATAGCGCCTTCCGAAGCAACCCCACCTCCCCTCAAGAGGAGCTCCTCGAGCTTGTTTCTTTAGTTGCTTCAGCTCGAAGAGACGCTTCGATAACTTTAGCTTGAGGTGCTCTCGATCCCACTCACTCTTGAGAAAACACTCTCGACTACGAGAGAGGGCCAGCTTCGTCGCTTTCAAGTCAGATCGGAGATGAGAAGCCTCAACTGCTGCCCCGTTGTGCGACGCATCCTGAAAGAGTACGACGACATAAGCTAGTGCATCATAGCTAAATTTCAAAGCAAAAATTGCCAACACCTAACCAAACGTCAAAAGGGGTGTTGCTCAACACTTAGTCAAATTTCAAGACAAAATTATTTTCAAAAAAATTTCAAATCAAGACACACCCCAACACATGGTCGAAGAAAGCGAAATTTCATTTATACCAAAAAAGTGGTGGCCAGTCCGCTACAAGGCAATACATGAAGAACAAAAAATATACGAAAGCAAAAAGGATCAAGGGGCCACCTTGAGTGACTGCTCCTCATCCTCTGTCGCTCTGGCTTGGGGGTCAGCCACGACCTCGTCATCCCCTCCCCCCACCACCACGGTCTTGGGGTCGGCAGAAGCATCGTCACCGTGCAGCTTGTCCCCTTCCTCTCCTTCGGCTTCTTCCTAGGCTTCAGGGTCTTCCTCAACGACCAGACCCCACAGGCTGTACCCCGACCTATAGAAGCCGGGGACCCGAGCCTCGACGTGCTCGAGCGCTATGGCGTAAGATTGCTCTATATTGGCCGCCATATGCTCCTTAGCCTCGGCCTCAATCTTCGCCCTCGCCGCCACCACGGCCTCGTTCTTTTGCCGCTTCACTGGTTCCGAGGCCCTCGTCGCTTCGGCCCTCTCCTCGGCTGCTTGGGCGACCTCCGAAGCGAGATTCTCCCTCGCTTGCGCCAGAGCCGCCTCAAGGTCGGTGACCTAGACCGCCAAAGCGTCCGAGCGGCGCTGCTCCTCCTCAAACTGCTTCACGGCCCTCGCCCTCTCCGCTCTATCTTTATCACAAGCGGCCTTCAGCTCCTTCTTTTGCTCGGCATATTGCTCGAAAAGGTGGCTGAAGTGGCATGTGGCCTGCAAGAAGAAGCAGATAGAACACATCAAAAGCCGAACTAAAGACTTGGAAAATTTTCGAGAGAATATCAAAAAACAACTGAGAAAACTTACCGACATAAGCGACCGAGCTATTTCTAGGGCATCGTCGCCCGTCGTCCCCACCTTCAGAGCGGCTCGGTCCTTCGGGATTGGGAGATGGCGAAGAGCCTGCATACTCATCCCCGAGTCCCCCAAGAAGCCATCATGGTTCATCACCCGCCAATCGGGGACGAACAACTTCTTGTGGGCCTCGGTCAGTATGACCTCGGCCTGCTCGGTCAGGGGCGGGGCCTCGAGCGCCAGTGCAGTCGATATGGAGAAGCCCTCGCCCGAAGGAGCAGAGGGGGTCGGCTGAACAACGCCAATAGCCGAGGACGATCACCGAGGAGAAGTGGGGACGACGGTTCCTGACCACGGCCGAAGGAGCCTTGGTAGGTCGGCCAGAAGTGGGACCAGCGCTCGTCCTCTTTCTTTTCTTGGCGTCGGCGTCCTTGTTTCGTTTAGCCATCATCACCTTGAAGTCCATATTCGGAGCCTCTGTCGAGAAAAAGAAAAGCAAGATTAAAAAAAAAAACACAAGGCATTAAAGAAAAGTAAACAAAGGAAAAGAGATGTCCGGAGCGTACTCGGGTCGATCGGACTAAGGCCCGACCCGTGAAGCACCTCCTCAGTCATATCCCTCCAACTCAACATTGGAAGCCCGATCAGCTTCGCCGCCACCTCTGCCTCGACCAGGGTCAACACCGGCTCGGACTTGGCATACTTCGGCACGTCTTCCTTCCACCTGGGTCGGGAAGTCGCACGCCGAGGGGCCCTTGATCAGAAAGAACTTCTCCTTCCACGACTTTATCGAGTCGGGGTTCTCTATCAGCTTGACGCCTTTCCGAGGCGACAGTTAGTAACGGGACTCGGTCTTACTCATCCTGTTGATCTGATACAAACTCCGGAGGATGACGAGCTGCGGCTCCACCTTGGCTGTTCGGCATTGGAGCTGAAATCCGAGCACATGTCGCCACGTGTTCGGCATGAACTGAATAGGACTCAGTCCATACCCCCGGAGGACTTCAGTGACGAAAGGATGCAGAGGAAAACGCAGGCCGGTGTTCAACGCATCGTAGGCGAAGACACAAGTATCCGGCGTGAAGGCTGTGCACGCTCGCACCCCAGGGCCAGGGAGAATCAGGGAGTACTCCGGAGGAATGGCGAAGCCCTTCCTAGTCCGAAGTAGATCTCGTTCGGTTAGAACCGAAGGTATATCGTCCACCTCGGTAACTTCCCTCGGATCATTCTCCTCGTAGGTTTCCGAGCGACCATAGACAGCCTTGGTCAGCAGCTCGCCACTGTACTGCCTTATCCCTCCATGGCCAGACAACACGATTAGCAGCCGACCCAACTCGCTTGCTCCTCTCACCGTCTCCACCACCGTCTCAACGATCGACGACCTTAATAACTCCTTCCCCTTCCGTCGGCTCACCACTTCTCTCCCTTCCTCGTTGCTCCGACCCCCCGAGGAAGATGCCTCACTACTCGAGGATACTCGTAACATCTCGTAGAATATATATATAAGGTTAAATGAACTAACCGTGATGTGATGTTTACGGTCGGAGAAACTTCACCGGAAATTGCCTGCCTTCGTGACAGCTAGCACAACCGCCCTTGAGCTCCAATCTCCGCTAGCAGAACAACTCGAGAGCGAAAGTAAGTTTTAAGAAGTTAAAAGTGAAAGAATGAGATGAGAAGTGAGGGGGGTGAGAACTTATAGCCAAAGAGGCAACTGTTGGGCTTTTGTAACGCTTGGGGGCCTGTTAAGGGAAGGCTAAACGACGGAATAAAGACAAGCGACGATTGCGGCGGTTTGGGCTTGGCCACACAGCTCAACGGCTCGTCATGAGCCGAGCCACCGAGGCACTCTGCCGAGCTACCGGGGCATCAACCTCCATATTTGGAGAAAAATGCCGCCGAGCAACTCCTACCGTCAGATTGTCTCAAAATTCGTGTCGAAACACGATGAGCGGCTCTGATCACGCCACGCCCACAAAGCGACAAGATAACGTTTTCTCGTGATCTGAACCCCTAACCTCGTGATCCGTGCCATGACGGACGCCTCAGATCCAGACACGTGGCTCAACAGCTCGTCATGAGCCGAGCCACCGGGCACCCTGTCGATCTACCGGGGCACCGACCTCCATATTTGGAGAAAAATGCCGCCGAGCAACTCCTACCGTCAGACCGTCTAAAAATTCGTGTGGAAACATGATGAGCGGCTCAGGTCACACCACGCCCACAAAAAAACAAGATAACGTTTTTTCGTGATCTGAACCCCTAACCTCGCGATGCGCGCCATGATGGACGCCCCAGATCCAGACACGTGGCTCAACAGCTCGTCATGAGCCGAACCACCAAGGCATTCTGCCGAGCTACCAGGGCACTGACCTCCACATTTGGAGAAAAATACCGCCGAGTAACTTCGGCCGTCAAACTGTCTCAAAATTCGTGTGGAAACATGATGAGCGGCTCAGGTCACACCACACCCAAAAAACGACAAGATGACATTTTCTCTTGATCTGAACCCCTAACCTCGCGATGCAAGCCATGATGGACGCCCCTAGATCCAGACACGTGGCTCAACAGCTCGTCATGAGCCGAACCACCAAGGCACTCTGCCGAGCTACCAGGGCACCGACCTCCATATTTGGAGAAAAATGCCGCCGAGTAACTCCGGCCGTCAAATTGTCTCAAAATTCGTGTGGAAACATGATGAGCGGCTCAGGTCACGCCACGCCCACAAAATGACAAGATAGAATTTTCTCGTGATCTGAGCCCCTATCCTCGTGATTCGCGCCATGATGGACGCTCCAGATTCAGCCACGTAGCTGGCAGCTCCTGACGCGCCGAGCTACCGAGCTACCAAGGAGCTAAGGCCAAGCTGCCGAGCTACCGAGCTACTACGGCCAAGCCACCGAGCTACCCAGGGAGCTAAGGCCGAGCTGCTGAGCTACCAAGAAGCTAAGGCCGAACTACCGAGCTTCCGAGCAGCTATGGCCGAGCTACTGATCAACCGACCCTTACATTTGAAGAAAAATGACTGCGGAATTAACTTAACCGTCAGATTGTTTCAAAAGTCACGCCAGAACATGATGAGCGGCTCGGGTCACGCCACACCCACAAAACGACAAGATAGCATTTTCTCGTGATATGAGCCCCTATCCTCGTGATTCGCGCCATGATGGATGCTCCAGATTCAGCCACATAGCTCGGCAGCTCATGACACGCCGAGCTACCGAGCTACCGAGGAGGGTTGGCCGAGCTACCGGGGCACCGACCTCCGTAAGCAGAGAAAAGTGCCGCCGAGCCACTCCGACCATCCGATCACTCCGATATTCGCGCACTCAGCTGATGAACGGTCTAGATTCAACCACATAGCTCGGCAGCTCATGCCACACCGAGCTACCGAGGAGATCTAGCCGAGCAACCGAGGCACCGACCTTTGCAAACGGAGAAAAGTGCCGCCGAGCCACTCCGACCATCTGATCTCTCAGGAATTCGCGCCACTTGTCGATGGAAGGCCCAGTTCATGCCACATCATAAATCGAATTAAAAAATAATTTTTTATTATTAAATTCGAATTAATTATTTAAAAATTGCAAAAAATGATTAAATGGTCTGAAAAATAAATGAAAGTTAAGAAAAATCACCAAAAGTCCAGGATCGCTCAAGAACAACCTTGAGCGTGCGACCAACTCCGAAAATCACCATAATGCCCCGCATGAAGATTCGATACCCCTTATTTAGACTCCGGTACAACTCCGCAAGCCATTAAAACAGTAAAACTACTCCTCAAAGGCTGATCAAACTCAGTCTTCGGGAGTGGGGGGCTCGTGATATGTCTAAAAATAGAGTTAAATCGGAACCGTCCAAATCAGGCACGAATCTTAAAGCTCGGGGGTAAAATGGTAATTTTAGCTACAAACGGGTCTGAAATGGGTACCGGGTCTTTTTTCCAAAGGCCCAAAAACCCACGAACGGATCCATCTCAACTGGGTGCAGGTTCCAACCCGCATGAAACCCGGTCCAGTTGGATAGAATTAGGATTTATGATTATACTTAATCAACGGCCCTGATTCCTTATATCCATCCACTGGGAAGTAGGGATTTATCCCAAAATTGGTCCCTAAGGCGGCTATAAATACCCCCCATCCCCCAGTGTTATCAGGTAATCAATCTTTTGCCAATCAAAGCTCATTCATAATCTTTCTGATTACTGACTTGAGCGTCGGAGGGTGCGTCGCCAGGATCAACCCCGATGTTTCGTACTTTTTGCAGGTCAACGGCAGGAGATCACGGTCAAACTCTAGCGGAAAGGCTTCAGGTTTGACTATTCAGCATAACAAGAATCCAAAAATCTATCTGTTTGCCCCCACACCGATTTCAGCGGCAACAGTATCTATTACTTGGATTATTTTGTATTGGGCAATGTGACCCAGGATTATTGACTTGTTCAGATCTGGTTTATTTGAGATTATTAAATTTTGTTTCAAGTAAATTCATGTTGGTATGTTGATTCATATATGCATGCGTGGTTGACTTGTCTTGCTTCCTACTCTGATTATTCCCGTGAAATGTTGTAAAGATCCTGACAGCTTATGGATGATGAAAATCATTCGCTGGGCTTAGTCACATATCCGTATTTTGTATTATCTTTTTGGGAAGCGGAGCGTGACATATATTTAGGTTCATAATGTTCATGTTATATCGAAAGCCACGCTGGCCTAACGTAGACGACGAGAATGAGAGAAACTTGAAATGTGCTCCACACGAGTATTAGACGCAACTGACGAATGTTTAGCTCCAACAACTCTTCCGTTATTCAAAATTCCTTCTAATGTACCACAGATAACTACACATTTGGTTTCATCTACTTATGTCGCTCTTCAAAATAATACGTATGATGGATAAACTTCTTCACTACTGCCAAATATTTCCCTGCAAAGAACCTCTCAATCTTCTGACGCTATTAGGTAAATAATGTTTATATTGCTTTTGAAATCTTAACTTTTCTAGAATGTCTTTAGTTAGTTGCTCTCCATGTTCAGCTATATGATTGATTCACAAGTAAGGAGACATTAGGGTGTACTCCGCGTCATCTGGCACAACGTAGGAGACAATATCGAGTTGCTACGTCAAATTCGAATAGGTTCAAAATTCTTAAAACTTTAACTCGTGTTTATTATCCTTAGCATAAACTTAAATACAAATATATACAAGTGTGAGCTTACATTGCTGATATGGCTAAAAATGGGGTTAAATCGGAACCGTCCAGATTGGGCACGAATCTTGAAGCTCATGGGTAAAACGGTAATTTCACATACAAACGGGTCCGAAACGGGTACTGGATCTCCTTCTCACAGATCCAATAACCCGCGAACTGATTCACTCCAACTGGGTACAGGTCCCGACCCGAGACAGACCCAGACCAGCAAGAGGAAATCAGGGTCACTGATTTGACCAATTGAATGGGCCTGATTTGCTCTCACCGGGGATCAGGGGTCAGTTTCCTAAACAGATTGTGAGGATTTTACTCCTGACAGTTACACAGGAAATCAGGTCCCTAATCGCTCCCATGGCGACTATAAATACCTCCCCCTACCACTGTGACCAGGTAATCACTCTTTTCCCACCTTAAGCTCTTTCTTAATCACCACTGGTTACTGACAAGAGCGTCGGAGGGTGCGTTTCAACCCCGGTGTATCGCACTTCCTTGCAGGTAGCGGCAGGAATCGGAAGGCTTGGATCTGCTGTTCAGGTTTTTCTCGCGAACTCACAAATCTCATCTGTTTACCCCCACACCAGAATCAGCGGTAACAGATTGGCGCCATCTGTGGGAACACCACACGAACAGCCTCCACCTCTTCCTTGTCGACTAGCCCCTTTCCAACCATGCCTCCCAAAAAAGTCAGATCTAGGGGGTCCAACCACGGACCCAATCCCGCTGATTAGCCAGAGGAAGTCCCCGTCCATCCCGCTCCACAGCCTGAACAACTTCCTCTCCCGGCCCAACAGGGCCAGCCTCCTCTTCCCAATCAACAACCCCCCATTGGTCCTGCTGGCCATAACGGGCGGAGGCAGAGGCAACCTCTCTACCCAGACCATGTCTCGATTCACAATGCCTCCTCGGATTCAATGGCTTCTCATCACCTCGACATCCGCAACACCGTTCTGAACCGCCAAAAGGATGAGGACCTTCGCAATCGCCTAGATGAGAAGCGGGCCCGAGAGGGAGCCTCCCGCCAACATCAAGGCGAGCGATCCCCTCATCGCCGCGACGGCAGGAGGTCTCCGGACTGAAGAGGGCGGGGCGTATCTCCCGAGCGTCACAGGAGGAGGCCACGTTCCCCTGCTGATCGACATCATCCGAGGAACGATGAGGCACCTATCACTCGTGCCGAGTTCCTACAATTCCAGGAGACTGTGTTGCAGGCCCTCAACCTTCGCCCCAACAACCATAATGCCCAGAGGGTTCCAACACCCCCACGGGTTCCAAGTCCTCGTCACCGATCCAGAAGTCCTCTCTCGGCTCCCAGTCACCAGCAACATCATCATAGTCCTCACCGATCCCAGGACTATCGACGCCGCAGTCCCCGCTCCCCTTCCTACGAAAAAGAGTCCAGGGGATCGTTTGATTACCAACGGAGGGACGATGCCCTCTACCGTCGTCTCCACGAGGTGGAGAGGCGCATCGGCCGCATGGACAAAGAGGAGGAGTCGAGAGCAGGGACCGTCCGCCTCAGCAGACCCCCCTTCTCTCGGACAATCATGGAGGCTCCCATCCCGAGGGGTTTCAAACCTCCGCAGTTTGAAACGTACTCAGGGGAGTCCGACCCTGTTGATCATGTCGAAAGCTTCAAGACCTTAATGCCGATCCATCAAACTTCCGACGCCATGCTCTACAAGACCTTCCCCGCCACTCTCAAGGGGTCGGCACGGGAATGGTATTCCCGGCTCGCTCCCTCTTCCATCTTCCCCTTCGAGTAGTTCGAAACGCTCTTCATAACTCACTTTATGAGTAGCAGGCAAACAGAGAAGACGAGCCTCTCCTTACTCCACCTCCGACAGGAGAGGGGAGAAAAGCTGAGGGATTATGTGAGGAGATTTACCGCAGAGGTCAGGTCAATTGCCTCCCTCGACCAGTCAGTGGCAACAGTTGCGTTCCAGTCGAACGTCCTCAACTCCAACCTCCGATCGTCCCTGGCCAAGAAGCCCTCGCACAACTTTGTCGATCTTCTCCTAAGATTCGAGAAATACATTCGGGCGGAAGAGGCCGAGTGCCTCCCAAGTTTCGGAGGACCCGCCTCCGGCTCGAAGAGGAAGACAGCAGAGGAGGAAGGGTCCAAGAAGCTGCAGAAGGACAATAGCGGTCAGCGCCGTCCTCCCCCCAGGTTCGAGAAGTTCACTCCCCTCACCACCAATGTCTCCACCATCCTGATGGAAGTGGAGAAGGAAGGAGTTATACCTTCCGCTCCGAGGATGAAAACCCTGGCCAAGAGGAGGAACAAGGAGAAATGGTGCCGTTACCACCGGGACCATGGCCACGACACCAACGACTGCCGGGCATTGAAAAATGAGATAGAGGCTCTCATCCAGAGGGGCCAGTTGGCCAAATTTGTGAAGGCGAATAATCAGGGGGAGCGCGCCACTCCTCCGCCTTGGGGGCTAACAAGCGCTCCGAGCAGCGCGATGAGACCCCCGAGTTCGAGGAAGAACGAGTTCTGCACCTCTTCCACGGAGGCCCCATGGGAGGCTCCTCCAACTCCTCTCGGAAGGCCTTCATCCGAGAGGTCAACTCAGTTCACAGCGCCCCTCCCCCCAAAGGCCTCGGCATCCCAGTGACTTTCTCTGATGAAGACCTCGAGGAGGTGCGAACTCCCCACTGCGACGCACTTGTCATCGACCTTCGCATGGCAAACTTCAAGGTGCAGAGGGTCCTGGTAGACAATGGGAGCTCGGTGAACATCCTTTTCCTCTCGGCCTTCCGAGGGCTGCAGCTGTCTCGGGATCGCCTCAAACCGGCCGGCTACACGCTCCATAGGTTCACGGGGGTACCAGTAACGGTCGAAGGGGTTATCACCCTGGACGTAACTGCTGGGAAGACCCCTACTACCCGGACAGAGCCGATGGACTTTATGGTCGTCGACGTGCCGGCTGCATACAATGTTATCTTAGGCCGACCTGGCCTAGCTGCCCTGGAAGCTGTTCCTTCTGCGTACCACCTTAAAATGAAGTTCCCCACCCGGTCGGGAGTGGGAGAAGTCAGGGGCAGCCAAGAAACGGCTCGGAAGTGCTATATGACTTCCACCGGGGATGCGGTTCTCTCTCTCGAGACTCTAGAAATCCCCGAGCCGAATGTCCGACCCACGTCCGAGCCAGCGACGAATTGGAAGAAGTACTCTTCTCGGACGAGGACCCGAGTCGAAAGTTCCTCATCAGCAAGTCCTTGCCGACTGCCCTATGTTCCGACTTGGTGCAGTGCATCCGGAAGAACCGCGACCTATTTGCTTGGTCTGCCGAGGATATGCCCGGGATTTCTGAGGACCTTCTAGTGCACCGCCTCAGCGTCGAATCGGGGTGCAGACCAGTTCAGCAGAAGAGGCGTAAGTTTGCCCCCGAGCGACAACAAGCCATCAAGGAGGAGGTGGACAAGCTCTTAAAAGCTCGGTTCATACAGGAGGTGAACTATCCCGAGTGGCTCTCCAATGTGGTCATGGTTAAAAAGTCCAATGGTTCTTGGAGGATATGCATCGATTTCACCGACCTGAATAAGGCGTGTCCGAAGGACCCATTCCCTCTCCCAAATATCGACACCCTCATCGATGCCACCTCGGGCCATGAGCTCCTCAGCTTCATGGACGCCTTCTCTGGCTATAATCAGATCCGAATGTTCCCCCCGGACATTCCGAAGACTTCCTTCATTACCGACCAGGGCCACTACTGCTATAGATACATGCCGTTCGGATTGAAGAACGCTGGAGCCACCTACCAGCGCCTCGTCAACAAAGTCTTCCAAAGCCAAATAGGCCGCAACATGGAAGTATACGTCGACGACATGCTCGTGAAGAGCATCCGAGGTACCGACCATGTGGCCTGACCTCCAGGAGGCATTCGGCGTATTAAGAAGGCAAAACATGAGGCTTAATCCGAACAAGTGTGCGTTCGGGGTCTTGTCGGGAAAGTTCCTCGGCTTTATGGTGAGCCAGCGAGGGATCGAAGCAAATCCCGAGAAAATCAAGGCCACACTGGACATGGCCCCGCCCCAGAACGTCAAGGAGGTGCAGAAGCTTACGGGTCGGCTCGCCACTATTGGCCGATTCCTTTCAAAGTCTGGGGAAAAGTGCCTCCCCTTCTTCAAGGCTCTTCGGGGGGCTAAGGGTTTCGAATGGGGCCAACCGCAACAAGAGTCGTTCGACCAACTGAAGGCCTACTTGGTGAACCCTCCTCTGCTCAGCAAACCCGTTCCGGGGGAAACCCTCTTCATCTACTTAGCCGCTTCCGAGCAGACCTTAAGTGAAGTTCTGGTGAGGGAAGAAGATCGGGCTCAGAGGCCCATCTACTATGTGAGCAAGGTGCTTTGGGACGCCGAGCTCCGCTATCCGAGGATAGAAAAGATGGCCTACGCCCTGATCATGGCGGCAAGGATGCTCCGGCCATACTTTCAGTCCCACTCGGTTGTGGTCCTCACCGACCAACCACTGAAGCAGATCCTCCACAAGCCCGAAACCTCGGGCCGGCTTATGAAGTGGTCCATAGAGCTGAGCCAACACGACATCTCCTACCAGCCTCGGACTGCTATTAAAGCTCAGGCCCTCGCTGACTTCATCGTCGAGTCCACCATTCCTGAGGTCAGCCATGTCCCGAACGGACCCCCCATTTGGACGGTTTTCGTGGATGGATCCTCCTGCAACGAGGGTAGCGGCGCCGGTATCATCCTGAACGGCCCTGATGACTTCGTCCTCCAGTATGCCCTCCGCATGAATTTCAAGGCCTCAAACAATGAGGCGGAGTATGAAGCACTAATTGCGGGCCTCGGACTTGCTCGAAGTGCCGAGGCGCAGCGACTCCGAATCCATAGTGACTCTCAGCTGGTTGTGAACCAAGTTTTGGGCGAGTACGAGGCGCGAGACGAACGGATGGCGAAGTACCTCGCCAAGGCCCGAACCCTCATGGGCCGGTTTGAAGAGGCACTCATCCAACGAGTCCCTCGAGAGGAGAATTCGCAAGCTGACGCCCTCTCCAAGTTGGCCTCATCATCCCTCCAAGGTCTCGAGCAGACCATCTTGATCGAGGTCCTCATGAAGCCGAGCATAGAAGATGAGACCCTCGACTCTGTGGAGTCTTTATCGGTCCTACTACAAGATAATTGGATGAAACCCTTAGTGGAATTCCTAAGGGACGGACTCCTCTCCGAGGACCCCAAAGAAGCACTCCGAGTCAGAACCAGGGCCGAGCGGTATGTCTTGATCGAGAGGATCTTATACAAGCGCTCCTTCTCGCAGATTGACGGCCGACCATACCTAAGGTGCCTCTCCCCAGAACAGGCCGACTACGCCTTACAGGAGCTCCACGAAGGCATCGGCGGAGCACATTCAGGGTCTAGGTTTTTGGCTCGGAAAGCTCTGAATTACGGATACTTCTGGCCGACTCTTCTCCAAGATGCCGAGCGACACGTTCGGCAATGTGGCTCTTGTCAAAGACATTCCAACGTTCGTCGCCTCCCTCAAGCCAACCTCGCCTCCCTATCAAGTCCTATCCCCTTCGCAATGTAGGGGATGGATTTACTAGGGCCTTTCCCTCCAGCTCCGGGCCAGTTCAAATTCTTGGTCGTAGCCATCGACTACTTCTCGAAGTGGATTGAGGCCGAGCCCCTCGCCACTATAACCGAGAACAAGGTGCTTCAATTCTTCTAGAAGAGCATCATCTGCAGATTCGGCGTCCCCCGTGTCCTCGTAACGGACAACGGGACTCAGTTCACCGGTGCCGCATTCCGAGCCCTGTGCGAAGATCTTGCCATCCAACAGCGCTTCTCCTCCGTCTCCCACCCTCAGTCAAACGGACAGGCGGAGAACGCTAACCGGCAAATCCTCTCTGGTATCAAGAAGAGATTGGACAAATGTTCCAAAGGCCTATGGGTCGACCAACTCCCCAATGTGCTGTGGAACTATCGCACCAACAAACGGACCCCCACAGGAGAGTCCCCGTTCAACCTCACCTATGGGTCCGAGGCAGTAATACCACTCGAAGTCGGAATACCCTCCCCTCGTCTCGCAGCCTACAATGAGGAACAGAACGCCAGAGACCTCCGGGCGAACTTAGACCTGGTGGACGAGCTGAGGGAAAGAGCATCAATACGCCAGCAGAACTACCGGAGGAGGGTCGAACTGGCATACAACAAGAAAGTCCGACCCACCGACCTCAAGGAGGGGGACTTGGTCCTCAGAAAGCTAGCCATCTCCTTTCCCAATCAGAAGAACAAATTGGCTCCGAACTGGGAAGGACCCTACAAGATCATAAAGGTAGTTCGGCCCGGAGCTTATCGTCTGGAAGATTTAGAGGGCAGAGAGATTCCGAGGACCTGGAATGCCGACCACCTCCTAAAATACCATGAAAGCGCCCCGGCGCCTCTCTGAGTATCACGAGGTGTCGGACCATTCCTCTCCTCTAGCTTGTAATTCATTTCTTAAGTTGTCAAATGTAAAAACGGCTTGCCGTCAATTATCAATAAAGAATGATTTTTTCGTATTTATAAAGTTGCTTGTATCTCTCCGTCCTTATTCTTTAATTCAACCAATGGTTCAGAGTCCAATGTTCGGCTCGACTTTACTTCCCCGGCTCGTCCTTAGGCGAGCCAGAAGTAGATCGCCGTTCAGAACTACTCCCACAACCGTTGAACTACACCGATGGTTCGGAGTCCAACACTCGGCTCGACTTTACTTCCCTAGCTCGCCCTTAGGCGAGCCAGAAGTAGATCGCCGTTCGGAACTGCTCCCACAACCGTTGTACTCTAACAATGGTTCCGGAGTCCAACACTTGGTTCGATTCTACTCCGCAAGCTCGCTTCTTAGCGGGCTAGGAGTGGGTTGCCATTCGGAATTGCTCCCACAACCGTTGAACTCTAGCGATGGTTCCGGAGTCCAACACTTGGTTCAATTCTGCTCCACAAACTCGCTTCTCAGCAGGTTAGGAGTGGGTCGTCATTCGGAATTGCTCCCACAACCGTCGAACTCTCACGTGGATCGACAAGGCCACCCTCGGGTAAGGCTCGACTCGCCTCGCAACTTCGCGATAAGAGGAGACAGAAGCACCGCTCGGCACCTCCGGCCGAACACTCTTGTCGCCGAACCACGGACAAGCAAGAAGTATGCCCGGAGCACACCACGACGCTCAAACTCTCAGACCTCCGGTCGGCTGACCGAGCAAATGCCCATCCGAGCGTCAAAACGGAGAAAACTCACTTTCTCCTTAACTTTCGTGTAAGATCTCGATCAGACGGCCCAGATCTTACCAGCACCGCTAAACGACAAGATAGCATTTTCTTGGGAACTGGGCCCGTCTCGAGATTCGTGCCATCATCCAACGGTTCGGATCGCGCTACAGCGCCGAACCGCGGACAAGAGAGGGGCCGGGTCAGAGACCTCGGCACGACAAACACAGTCAGAACCGAAACAACTACGCAGAGCTACAAAAGACGTGCTAGTTCGTGAAAGAAATATTATTAATAATTAGGACACAGTACAAAACAACTCTTCCATACAACGAGGCCACAAAGCCTCAAAGAACAAAGGTTACAATGCCGACCCACTACACTTGGTTTTTAAAAGAAAAATCATCAAACGTCCCGTTCGGTCGTCAGTCTAGCTACTTCGGCAGCCAGTTCCTCTTCCTCCGTCCTGAAGCCCCGCCTCTACAGTCTGCAGGTGATGGATCTCAGAGAGCAGATCATCCCTTTCGGCTACTACCTTCGCCAGATTGTGCCGAACGCACTGGATCCGAAGGGCGTTGCTGAAGGCAGTCGGCGAGTCTCCGTCCTCTCCCATAGGGGCCATCTCGGCAATCCTGATCTCCATACGCCGGATCTCGGCATCCTGTTGACCTAGGACGAGCTGAAGGTGGCCCCGCTCGCTCTCGGCTCGGCGCAATCCCAGCTCGACTTCATAAAGCCGATCTCGGCATGTGGCCGAGCGCATCTCCGTCTCCCCCGAGCCAGCCTCAGTTCGAGCGTGATTATCCGAGCAATTGGGGTCGGCGTCTTGAGCTACCACCACGAGCTGAAAAGAGGAAGAGACGAACAACAAAATTTCAAAACGTTGCCGAAGTCCAACACTTCAAGAAATTTCCAAGCAAACTTTCAGATTTGTATTCAGATATAGTAACTCTACATATAACAAGACCGACCCTACAACAGAGTTTTACAACAGCCAGAAGAAACATAAGACGACATGTTTAGTGCCTCTTCGGAAGGGGTACGCTTCGGTTCAAGGAAATGCGGGGACGGCGAGGCCTGACCTCCGAGCTCGATTCCAAACCAACGAAGCAGGATCCCCCTTCGCCACTGATCCCAACTGTGGCGCCGACCTGAGGCACCGCTAGACGAGACGGCTACGCTACTTTGAGCGTCGGCAGGACTTCGCCTAGCCGCAGGCAAACGAGTCGCAAGTTCGTAGAAGGTAATCCCTCTCTCGCTCTCTTCGCGTGTACACGACGTACTCCGAACGTTGGCCCGCTCCGGCAGAGGTTTGAGCGACGCGACCTCTTCCTCCAACTCGATAATCCTATCCCTTAGAGCGTCATCCTTCGCCGACATCTTCAAACGAGGAGGTCTTGACGAGCCCGAGACATTGGCGCTATCGGTCGCGAGTCGTCGATAATGGGTGACCTCGATCCCCCTGTCTATCGTAATCCTCTTAAGTTTGTCGACCTCGGCCAACAGTTTTTGGCGCTCGGATGACACCTTCTCCAGCTCGGAAGTTAGCTTCTCTTCCTCCGCCGAGCGTTCTTTCTCCGCTAACTCCAAGTGTCGGATCTCGGCCAAAAGCTCGTCATTCTTTTGCTCGACGAGGGACAGCTCCCTAAGAAGACGACCGGTCTCACCTTCGGGACAAGGAGCTTGGGGTTGCTTCCTCAGTTGCTTCAACTCGCGACAATACCCCCTCACAGCTGCCTTTGTCTCCTCCAGCTTCAAGAACATGTAAAACCGCCTCTCTCGGCTATTGGAGAGCTCTCCCTTCGTTTTAGCTAGCTCCTTATGAAGGTATGAAACCTCCGTGATCGGACCAAACTTCACCTGAAAATCAGAGATAAATCCGAGGCCCAACACTTGGAGAATTTTACGCCTAATCAAACACAAGATCCGGAGACTAACACTTGGATAAATTTTGGCCAAACAAAGTGTTTTCATTCAAAACTCAAAAAAAAGCTTTACAAGAGCGGTGGCCAGTCCGCAGTTAGGCTTACAAAAAAAAAAACAACAAAAGACTAAAAGAGGCAACCGAGTCAGGGGTCGACCTTTTTGTCGTTCGGGTCTGTCGACCCCTCGGCCTTGTCCTCGCTCTAGACCTCGTCCTCGTCCCTGCTCCTGCTCTCCTCCTCAGAGTCGTCCTCCTCCTCATCCTCGACCTCGGTCTCACCCGGGCCTTCGACACCGTCAGTCTGTCCCTCGGGGCCGAGCATCCCCTGGGAAAGCTCCTCCTCCCCCTCCACGGGGTTGTAGAAGCGGTAGGAGGACGTGTCGAAACCCGGATTCCGAGCGGCGACATGAAGCAGGGCTCGGCTGTACGCGTCCTCCATGTTCTTGAACATGTGATGCTCGGCCTCGTCCTGGACGGCCTTCTTCGCCTTTGCCACCTTAGATCGGTGCCTGGCCATGATCTTCTCGGCCCTCTTCCGAGCCGTCTCCGCCTCCGATCGAGCATCGGCCAGCTCCTCCTTCAGCTCGGCATTCTCCTTCTCCGAGGCCTCGAGCTTGGCTGCCGTGTCCTTCGACCGCTGGACGGCGTCGGCCAGCTGCGCCTCCAACCCCGCCACTTCGGCCCCACGCTTGGCCGAGAGGAGTAGCTCAGCATCGAGTTTCTTCACCGCTTTCGTGCGCTCCGACCTCTCCCGGTCATACTGTGCCGTCAACTCCTGCTCCTTGCTCGCGAACTCCTCGAGCAGGAAGTTGAAGTGGCAGAGGGTCTGAAAAGAGAACAAACCGTTAGGGTCCGAACCCAGAAACTTGGGAAATTTCAGAAAAACGCTTCAACAAAAAGTGTTTGGTCCACTCACCGACATTGTGTTCCGAGCAATCTGCATTGTGGCGTCCCCAACTTGCCCGGACTTAAGGGCCGCTCGGTCCTTTGGGGTCGGCAGGTGCTTCACCGCCTGCATGCCAATGTTGCCGTCACCCTAAAAAGCCGTCGACTTTCATCACTTGCCAGTCGGGGATGAAGATCTGCTTGTGCCCCTCGGTCAAGATCTTCTCTGCATCGGCAGTGAGGGGCGGAACTTGGAGGGATAGCACCTCGTTCACGCCGAACGCGCCGCTCGACGAGCCGGGGGCATCCCCCTTCGCCGTTGGTGTCGGCGCATCAGAAACTGGAGGATCGGAGGCCGTGACCTTCTCCTGATCGGGATCGGCCTCCGGGACGATGACCTTCTGCAGGTCAGCGGTCTTCGGGACCGAAGGTATCTTTGGCGCTCGGCCCCCCTGAGGCCCAGTCGAGGGTCTCTTCTTTCTCGTCTCCTGCTCCCTCGCCTTGGCCTTCGCCATCAACGCCCTATAGTCCATCCTAGAAGACTCTGCACAAGCCAAATGAAAAAACTTAGACAAATTTTTCAAGAAATTCATTCAAAGAGCAAAAATACCAGAAGCGTACTAGGGTCGATCGGACTGAGACCCCCTCGGAACAGAGCTTCCTCGGTAATATCTTTCCAACTGAGCATCGGCAAGGCAAGGAGCTTCTTGAGGACTTCCGCTTCCTCGTCACTCAGCACCGGCTCCTTCTTCGCCCGCTTAGGCAGGCCATCCCTCGACCAAGCTATCGGAATCACCCAAGGTTCGGGAGCTCGGATAATGAAATACTTCTCCTTCCAATGCTTGATCGAGTCCGGGTTCTCGATCAACTTCACGCCCGTCCGCGGTGAGAGGTAGAACCTCTGCTCGTTCCTGTTCGGCTGGCAGGGGCGGTAGAGGCTCCGAAGGAGAAACATGTTCGGCTCGACATCGATCTCTTGACACCGGAGAACAAATGCCAAGACGTGCCTCCAAGTGTTCGGCATCAGCTGGGCAGGGCTCAAACCGTACCAAATAAGAACCTCGACGATGAATGGATGGAGCGGAAAACGGAGCCCGTCGGCCAAGGAGTTGAGAGGAAATACGCACGCGTCAGCCGAAGACGATGTGCAGGCTCGGAAACCCGGTCCGGGGAGAAGTAACCCGTACTCGACAGGGATCTGGAATCCGGTCCGGATTCGATGCAGATCAGCCTCTGTGAGAGACGAGATGGTGTGGTCCACCTCAGACAACTCTTTCGGCTCGTTCTCCTCCACCGACTTGGCAGTACCCTGGGTAACCTTCTCCAGCATCCCTTCAGAGTAGCTCCGGACACCCCCCACGCTCGACAGAACAATAGGCTGCCGACCGAACTCCCCTGCCGTCTTCGGCTGCTCGATTATCGTGACCACTCCTTTGCCCTTCTGGGACTTCGCCACAACGTCCTGGGGCGGCTCGGCTACTTTGCCGCTCTTGCTCGGCCGAACAACGGTCTGCTCGGTCGGCTCTATCACCTCCTTTCCTTTACCCGCTCGGCCGACGACTTGGTCCGAGGCGGGGGTCTTATCCGAAGAAGTAATCTTAACCATTTTTCTAAAAAGAAAGGAGAGAGACTGACCTTGAAGTGACTGCTACGGTCGGAAAACTTCGCCGGAGTAAGGAAACGCCTCGCCGCGACAGCTAGCAGCACCACCCGGGAGCTAAAAACTTCGAAGGTGAAAAGTAAAAACTTGAGAGAGAAAGTAAAAGCGAAGAATGAGATTTGGGGTGTGGGAGTGAAGATTTATAGTAAAAATAAAAGTCTCTTGGGCTTCCCAACGTAAGGGCGCGACTCTTGGGCCGCCCTCGAAACGTCGCGAAGGCCCAAAACGACTTTGTCTTTTCACCAAGTCAAGTAGCTCGGCACAGCAGGATCTAAACCCGAACTACGTGCGATCCGAACCCAGCAGCAAAGGGCCCGGTCGGCTAACCGAGCAAGTGTCCATCCGAGCGTCAAAACGGAGAAAATTCACTTTCTCCTCAACTTTCGTGTAAGATCTCGATTAGACGGCCCAGATCTTGCCAACGACGCTAAACGACAAGATAGCATTTTCTTGGGAACTGAGCCCGTCTTGAGATTCACACCACCATCCAACGGCTCAGATTGCGCCATGTCGCTCGGACAACTGTGCCACATTGCCCAGTCGGAGCACTTCGGACCCAGACGCTCCACCTCTTTCTGAAGAAGCCAGAGAAAATTTGGATTAAAAGTTTTAAGGCACCGCCCTCGGCGAGCCCCCCAGGCCCCAGGTCTCGGTCGGCATCCCTCTCACTCGTGAGCAAATCAAAGCCTGCGGCCTCGGAGCCGAAGCCACGAATCGTTCAGGGATTAGAGAGAAACCGTCGACTCACGGGGCCCGGTTAAAAAGCAGATCGGCACACCTCCCATCTCTAACTCCTTCGGGCTGACAACCATCAGAAGCCGTCAGCCCTGGAAGGAAGACAGAGATCGGAAGAGACCAATCATTCTGAAGCAGCTTGCCCCTCGGCTCCGAACTTTGGTCGTCACCTCTTCTGCCATGATCTCCGCCGACCCTGACACCCGCATCGGGGCCATCAGAGTCAGGAGAAGATCATGGCGGAAGCATGACCACCCATCCTTCCGAAGCAACTCATCCATCGGCTCCGGACTTCGGTCGTCACCTCTTCTGCCCTGATCTCCTCCGACCCTGACATCCGCATCGGGACCGTCAGAATCGGGAGAAGATCATGGCGGAAGGATGACCACCCATCCTTCCGAAGCACCTTGTCCCCCGGGTCCGAACTCCGGTCATCAACTCTTACGCCCTTGTCTCCCCTAACCCTGACACCTACGACGGGGTCGTCAGAATCAGGAGAAGACAACGGCGGAAGGGTGACCACCCATCCTTCCGAAGCTTCTTGTACCCCGGGTCCAGACTCCGGTCGTCACCCCTTCTGCCCTGATCTCCTCCGACCCTGACATCCACATCGGGACCGTCAGAATCGGGAGAAGATCACGGCGGAAGAGTGACCACCCGTCCAACGACCTCAGGGTTAGGATTTTTCAAAAGAAGACAGCCATCCGCCTTGACTCCGGTCGTCACCACTTCTGCTTTGATCTCCCCCGACCCTGACATCCGCTTGGGGGCCGTCAGAGTCAGGAGGAGACCATGGCCGAAGAGCAACCACCCAAAGCAGACACCTCCGAGGGCTAAAACTCAACATTGTTGTGACTGAAACTACAAGGGGAGTGGGGTATTTATAACCTCCCCTCCAAGAACCAGCCATTATGACCCTCGGGAACTGAAATGCCACGCATTAATTGGAGGGCGCCATTCTTAATAACCCCGGGAAGTTGGAACGCCGCACAAATTTTGGGGTGCCATTAATGCTCTTGGGAACCAAACCACCTCGATATTCGGTCCGCCACTCAACGGCCCGGATCGCACTACCACGCTCGGATTGCCGAACCCTCAGACATCCGGTCGGCTAACCGAGCAAGTGCCCATCCGAGCGTCAAAATGGAGAAAATTCACTTTCTCCCTAACTTTCGTGTAAGATCTCGATCAGACGGCCCAGATCTTGCCAGCGACGCTAAACGACAAGATAGCGTTTTCTGGGGAACTGAGCCTGTCTCGAGATTCGCACCACCATCCAATGGCTCAGATTGCGCCACGTCGCTCGGACAACCGTGCCCTCAGATCTCCGGTCGGCCAACCGAGCAAGTGTCTATCCGACGGCCCAGAATGTCGCTCGGACAACCGTGCCCTCAGATCTCCGGTCGGCCAACCGAGCTAGTGCCCATCCGACGGCCCAGAACGTCGCTCGGATAACCGTGCTCTCAGATCTCCGGTCGGCCAACCGAGCAAGTGCCTATCCGACGGCCCAGAATGTCGCTCGGACAACCGTGCCCTCAGATCTCCGGTCGGCCAACCGAGCTAGTGCCCATCCGACGGCCCAGAATGTCGCTCGGACAACCGTGCCCTCAGATCTCCGGTCGGCCAACCGAACTAGTGCCCATCCGGCGGCACAGAACGTCGCTCGGCCAACCGAGCCCTCAGATCCCCGGTCGGCCAACCGAGCAAGTGCCTATCCGAGCGTCAAAACGGAGAAAAAAGCACCCGAACCATGACAACCGTTGGATCTTCCAGAAATTCGTGCTCCTGATGATGAACGGTCCAGATCTTGCCACGTACGCTAAACGATAAGATAGCGTTCTCTTAGAAAACGCGTCTGTCTCAAGATTCGTGCCACCATCCGACGGCTCAGATTGCGCCACGTCGCTCGGACAGCCGAACCCTTACCCCTCCGGTCGGCCAACCGAGCAAGTGCCCATCCGAGCGTCAAAAGCGAGAAAATGAATGCCGAGCGACTACAACCGTCAGATCTCTCAGAAAATCACGCTCTCCCAAGATCAACGGTCCAGATCAGACCACCCCATAAATCAGTATTTAAAAACCAATTTTTATTTATTTAAATTGTTTTATTTATTTAAAAATTACGAAAAATTGCTACAAATTCGGGAAAATTAACTAAAAATTCTAGAAAGTAATTAAAAATTCGAAGGGATATTTTTGAACCCCTGAACGAACAATTATTGCCTAGAATGTGCTGTTAAGGCCCCCGAACGATTAGTTAACACATCGCAAAATTAAATAAATAGTCCGAAAAAATAGATAAAAACCGTCAAAAACTCAACAAGGCTTCAGAACAGCTCACGGCTTCAAAAATCACCTCACTACCCCCTTCGAGATTCAAAACCCTCCATTCGGACTCCGATACAACTCCACTAGCCACTAAAAAAGTTAAACTACTCCTCAAAGGCTGATCATACTCAGACTTTAGGAGTGGGGGGCTCGTGATATGGCTAAAAATGGGGTTAAATCGGAACCGTCCAGATTGGGCACGAATCTTGAAGCTCATGGGTAAAACGGTAATTTCACATACAAACGGGTCCGAAACGGGTACTGGATCTTCTTCTCACAGATCCAATAACCCGCGAACGGATTCACTCCAACTGGGTACGGGTCCCGACCCGAGACAGACCCAGACCAGCAAGAGGAAATCAGGGTCACTGATTTGACCAAATCAACGGGCCTGATTTGCTCTCACCGGGGATCAGGGGTCAGTTTCCTAAACAGATTGTGAGGATTTTACTCCTGACAGTTATACAGGAAATCAGGTCCCTAATCGCTCCCATGGCGACTATAAATACCTCCCCCTACCACTGTGACCAGGTAATCACTCTTTTCCCACCTTAAGCTCTTTCTTAATCACCACTGGTTACTGACAAGAGCGTCGGAGGGTGCGTCGCCGGAATCAACCCCGGTGTATCGCACTTCCTTGCAGGTAGCGGCAGGAATCGGAAGGCTTGGATCCGCTGTTCAGGTTTTTCTCGCGAACTCACAAATCTCATCTGTTTACCCCCACACCAGAATCAGCGGTAACAATTGCCATCATAAAGAATAGGTTAAATTAAGAACAACACTTTCTCGGCATGATGAATGTAACCTGCTTTTATTGTTCAGCATTGAATTAGAATGATGAAAAATTGCCCGTCTCATCTGTCAGAAATAATTATTTCGAAAAATATTGTTTACAAGAAAAAGTGAAGCTACCTTTGCTTATTACTCCACTCCCACCACTTCAAGAATTATATGATGGTGATAGTGTACAATCGACTTCATTTCGGACTTATACTCGAGAGTACAATTCAGCAAATGCTTTTACGAGTTTGGGTGTCAGAATGGATGAAAGGGTCCTCCATGGTCGGGGCCCTACCATATTCACCATACATGGAGAGCTGTGCCACGGAACAGGATCATTAATACCTCAGCTAGGCCAAGCTGCTATTTATGCACAACTCTACATTTACGATCCAGATTCTGCTTTAGGTTTTCGCACCTCTCAAAATCCTCATTTGAGAGCTGATGTTCTCCGTACTATTCAAGATTGTTTGGAGTTCAATGAATTTCAATATAATTTCCGTCAAGCTTATGCAAATTTAAACCAGACAAGTTCTTTGGATCACACCTTACCAGCAGTTCCCGCAGTTCTACACTACAATTCAGCAAATGACCAACGTAGGTATAATCTTCCAACTACTGATGAGATTGCAGTGATTATACCTGGTGATGGAATTAAAATTAGTGGTATGAGAGATATCATATTGCATTTGAGAGAAAAATGAGTTAATGCAAATTAACGAGTGCCACCCAACATATTTGCCCTTACATTATGTCTTGCTATCCCCTTATGGTAAGTTGGGATGGGAACCAGATTTGAAATAATGGGATGTCATCAATGGAAAACCTTCGACTGCTAGACTAACTCAAATGCAGTTCTATAGTTATCGTTTATTTCAATACAATACAGAGTATTCAACTATTCTTAGAGCAGGAAAGCTTTTGCAAGAATTTCTGGTAGATACTTGGGCAGCCACTGAGCAGAATCGACTGACATATTATAAGATTAATCAGGGAAGACTTCGAGCTGAACTTTACCAAGGTCTTACCGACATCGCTGCAGATGGGTTAGGACTTGATCAAGTCCTACATCACTGCAGTTGGGTTAGGACTTGATCAAGTCGGACAACGAATCATTTTGCCATCTTCATTCACTGGCAGTCCAAGACATATGTTTGAAATCTTTCAAGATTCAATGGCTATTACGCGCCACTACCAACACCCAGATATTTTTCTTACCATGACTACAAATCCCAAATGGCCAGAAATAACTACAGCTCTATTGCCACATCAGAAAGCCACTGATCACCCTGATTTAGTGTCATGCCCCGCTTCCCAAAAATACAGAATACGAGCACGTAACATTGGCCCAGCGAATGATTTTCATCATCTATAAGCTGTTCAGGAATCTTTACAACATATCACAGGAATAATCAAAGTCGGAAGCAAAGAAACAACCATACATGCATAACTGAGCTAGTAAACCAACAGAATTTACTTGAAACAAAATGTATTAATCTCAAATAAATCAGATCTGAACAAGTCAAAAATCCTGGGTCATACTGCCCAAACATAAAGAATCCAAGTAACAGATACATTGTTCAAAATGAGCAACAGGAAATAAATGAAGATAGCAAAAGCTCCAGCCAACTAGAACTTTAGATCACATACTCCATCGGGCAGCTGATCACCAAAATCTGCAATTGATAATTGTAGGAGAAGGAAAGAGAAAATAAGTACCCGTCAATTGCAAGTTACGGGCCACTTATAATGCAGGATACAAGTAAATGGAGAAAAATCACAAATACAAAATAACAGTAGGAATAAACAAGCAAGGTATAAGTGTGTCAACAGAAATGTAATATCTAACATGAATCAAGCAAATAGAATCAAGCAACACGGTATACAAATAGGTACGGGTAACATGTATCAGGTGTCAAGTATACAAGTAAACTGGTAAACGGGTGAACAAGTAACAGATAAACAGGTAGCAGGTATATAGGTAAACAGGTGAACAGGTAATCAGGTAATCAGGTATACAGGTATACAGGTAAACAGGTATAGGTACAGGTCTCATGTAACAGGTATCAGGTTATGTCAAGTCTTATATTGTTACTATCTAGGTAGCACTTCATGTATCCCTGTTTTTACTACATGATTGCTACATTCATACAATTTCATTTAGATTTCGTAGTGGAGTCCATAGGGCAGTGTACCCAGGGATCAGGATAACAGGTAAAACAAGTAGAACCTAGTGGTTCTCTTCCGAGTACACCTTCCAATAGGGAAGTATGCAGTCAGGTACAGGAAACAGGTAGAACCTAATGGTTCTCTTTCGAATACATCTTCCTATAGGAAAGCATGCAGTCAGGTACAGGTAAACAGGATCGTGAATCATGTATTCATGAACATGTAACAGGCAGGCAGGACACAGGTACTCTTCTCAGTACACGTTTCGATATTTTTCACTACTAGATTTTTCCCTTAACCCCGGCTTGGTCATTTTATTATTATAATCAGGCATGCAAGTATGTGTCGCAAAACAGAGCAAGGATAATAGGGTATAAACATGTATCAGGTTCAGAGTACAAGATAAATAAGTACAGGTACAAGATAACACATAACAGGCTAAAACAACTAGTTTTCTAATTCAGGACAGTAAGATAGTGTTGTACTAAAACAGTGATTCCCGCTACTTCAAACATGCAAACCTGGATCCGTCAGAAAATCTGGAAAGTAGACTTCTGGCCGAATCCAGCAAGTATATATAAGTAATATAGTATTTCACAAAATCATAGCTCAAAACTGAATCCAAACTAGAAAATACGTTCAGCCAGAAATCAGTAAATTGTATTCAAGTACAGGAAAACACCATGAAAACATCTTAATTAACTCCAGGAAAAATCTTGGGTATTCCCCTATATGTCCAAAATCAAAATATAAAGTTTCATAATTTTCTAGCAATATTAGTTTAGTCAACGAAAATCAGAAAACATCAGGGAAACGATAGTTTTGCAAATCTGGAATTTCCAACACTGCTGTACGAAAACTGTAATATCTCGCAAACCGTGAAACAAAATCCAAATCTGCCAAAGGGAGAAGAAAATAGACAAAATAAGATAATTTTCATATTTTGTAAATATTTCTCATACAGTAAAAGGAACTAGGGTGAAAATACGATTCTTTACAGAATAGCGAGCAAAATACAGCAAGTATAACTTTCGTAAATAAGCATGAAACGGCGTATAAACTTATCAATAAAATCCACCAAAATTCTGGATAATCTCTAGATAGATATGGAAACACTGTTCAAACTTTCAGATCAAAATAACATATTTAGGACTAGTATCAAAATAGTTTAATCATCAAAATCATCAAGAAATGAAATCTGGTAATAGAATACACCTCTATAGTAAAATAGCCATAACTCACTCATACAAAAACGAAATCGATCAAGGTTAGAGAGTTTGGAAAGAAGACCGATTTCTCTACAATTCATATTTAATACAAAAATTAAGAATTCTGACCTTAATATGATCTAAAATACAAATCAAAACTGATCATCGACGAAATACAGGTTTTCCTCAAAAACCAAAATCAACATAAAACATGCAAAACTTGATCCAAACAAAACCAAACATGAAATCGAGTCTACCAAGTGTCCAAAAACATGAAATAGGGTAATTAATATGTCCACAACAAGTCTATCACATGGATCTCAACAAACACCCAATTTTTCACAATTATCTCACACACAAGATCAAATAAAAAATGGACAAAAGCTAGTTGTTTCATGTCAAATTTGTGTTGTGAGTCAGCTATGGGCAAATAGCACTATAGAGACAAAACCTATCGAGAATGACATACAACGAGTCGTCTCTAGAACTCAACTACATTATAGGTGGTATTTTTGACTTGTATCATACAAAGAAATTGGAGTACAAGTTATTTGCCTGGAAGACGACGACGGAACGAAACAAAGAGCAAGAATAACATGAACGGATTCCCGGACACAACTCAACAAACGAATCACGGAACACGATCGGACGGCTGAGATCAAGAGATCGAGAGATCAAGGCGATCGGATCTGATCGGACGACTCTGATCGAAGATCAAGATCAAGATCGAAATGTGATCAGTATCTTGATGATGATGATGATGATCGGATCAGATCGACGATCTAACGGCCACCAATCAAAGTGATCAAAGAACTCCATGATGACGATGATCATGATGATCGACGGCTAGGAATCAATTATAATCAAAACCACTTGATGAAAACCCCTGATCAAAAGCAACTCATGGCGTAGCTGCTGCACAGGCTGACGGGAGGAGGAAAACACCAAGGGGAGTCAATGCGGCACTGCAGGGGTGAACGCCGGTGGCTAGGAGGAGTAGAACAGCGCAGGGTAGCTGCCGGTGGTGCTCCGGTCGGCATCGGGAATAGCAGCGCAGAGGCACTACAGACTGATTGGTGCTGCACTGGTTGCTAGGAGGATTGCAGGGTCGGGGGAGAGCGGGGGGATGCACACCACAAGGGAGGACAGAGGAACCAGGGGGGGTTGGCACTGCAGTGATGCAGGAGGGCGACGCCGAGCGATGGTGCAAGAGGTTCGGGAGGGTGTTGTCGCTGCCACAGGGTGGTCGGGAAAAGGGGACAGGGCGATGCACGAGTAGAGGTAGGGAGCACAAGGCAAGGGCGGTCGGGTGCTCTGGCTGTCGCGCTGCAGGCGAGGAGGTGGCAACCAGTCGACGAAGGGAGAGGATGGTGAAGCGACTAGTGTAGCGATGCTGCAGAGAGGAGGGGAAGGAGGCGCGACTAGCTGTCGAAGGGTGGCGCAATGCGAGGGAAGCGCTACAGCTGCTGTCGACCGGCTGTTGCTGCCGCTGTGGAGTGCGACAGGGCGGAGAGGGATAGGGCGGCAGGCGAGGAGTTGGCCAGTGACGGGGAGAGGGGGAGATGCGACGGGAAAGGGATGAGCGGGAGATGGAGAGGCGAAAGGAAATAGGGTAGGGGGCGGCAGCAGAATTTTTTCCCAAACCGACCTGTTTTTTGAAAGTTTTTCCCAAACCGACCTACTTTTCTTTTTAATTCCCAAAATGACCTATTCGGTCTTTGAAAGACCGAGTCTTTCAAAGACCGTGCAGTCATTTTGGTAAATACTTTCGAAAGTGGGTCAGTTTGATAAATACTTTCAAAAAGTGGATTATATTGGTAAAAACTTTCAGAATTAACTATAATTATTATAGTGAATATTATTGACCAAGGTGAGTTCTTGTCCTTCATTTAGGTGCATATTTCTCTCCACTAGTCACTGGAAAATAATTGCATCTTTTTCTTTGATTAACCGACTAAAATATTTGCTGCTGCATATCCTATCTCTCAATTCTTATCTACTGGTGTGATGGGTGTTGTCCTAAATCTAGAAAGAAAAGCATTATTGGGTCTAAAATCATAACATGCACGTGTTTAAAACTTTCAAGATCGTCTGAGCTAATTTCCTTAGTAAAACTCTATACTTTGTACGGTCTTTTTATTTTTTCATCTTTTGTTGTTATCTATTTGCCTTTTTATTACCAGGTTAATACCTGAAAAATAAGAATACAATGATGCAGGTTATTTAGTTTTTAGTTGTAATCTATACAATATATTATGCTAACTCACTTTTGGTTCAAGTATTTTTCTAATTTTTTCTTTTTAAAACAAACAAAAAAAATGATAACAAATATAGGAGGCAACTTCCCACTCCTTCTCCATCCAAATTTTGAAGTGCAATTATATTTCTTAATCAAACCTTAAAAAACATGCAATATTGTATATATGTTATCGGGAGAATTTTTTTTTTCAAAAATAGTCCTCATAATTGTTCATTTTTCAAAAATTATGTGCAATGTATTATTATATAGTGTTATATTTAAAAATTATGTGTAATACAGTGGTAATTACGGAATTTGAATCCTCTTGGTGAATAATTCTCTAGAGAGACGTTTACTGACCCATTTAACCATACATCTTGCATCAAAATGTGTGCCCTCTGTTATGATCAACAAATGATCAACAAGATGTGTGGTTAGATGGGCGACTCTAGTGAATTAGTATTTCACTGGATAGGATTCAAATCCGTAATTGCGGTACATTAGTGCCATTGTTTCATATGTTCTTCAACATAATTTTCAATTTATATTATTTTGCTTGGTTAGTTAAAACTTAAAGGTGGCGATTTTGAATATCAGTATTGCTGCTTTATTTTCTTTATTATTAAGCCACTATTACCTACACTTTTCTATATTTTTATTTTGCAAGTGTTCTTTTGAAGGTCATAATATCGTATTCTCTTGAATAGAAAATTTTGCCGTACTGACCCACTTTTTGAATTATTCACCAAGAGTGTATGGTTAAAGAGAATGACTACACATACAAGAGTTTTTATTCCAAACATACATTATAAATGCATTGGGCCCACTTCTCACTAAAAGACAAGGTTTAACATTGTCCTTTAGTGAGAAGTGTCCCCCATTACATTTATAATGTATGTTTGGGGTAAAAACTCATGTATGTCTAGCATTTTACATGGTTAAATGGGCCAGTAAACGTCTCTAGAGAATTATTCACCAAGAGGATTCAAATTCCATAATTACCACTGTATTACACATAATTTTTAAATATAACACTATATAATAATACATTGCACATAATTTTTGAAAAGTGAACAATTATGAGGACTATTTTTGAAAAAAAAAATTCTCCCGATAACATATATACAATATTGCATGTTTTTTAAGGTTTGATTAAGAAATATAATAGCACTTCAAAATTTGGATGGAGAAGGAGTGGGAAGTTGCCTCCTATATTTGTTATCCTTTTTTTTGTTTGTTTTAAAAAGAAAAAATTAGAAAAATACTTGAACCAAAAGTGAGTTAGCATAATATATTGTATAGATTACAACTAAAAAATAAATAACCTGCATCATTGCATTCTTATTTTTCAGGTATTAACCTGGTAATAAAAAGGCAAATAGATAACAACAAAAGATGAAAAAATAAAAAGACCGTACAAAGTATAGAGTTTTACTAAGGAAATTAGCTCAGACGATCTTGAAAGTTTTAAACACGTGCATGTTATGATTTTAGACCCAATAATGCTTTTCTTTCTAGATTTAGGACAACACCCATCACACCAGTAGATAAGAATTGAGAGATAGGATATGCAGCAGCAAATATTTCAGTCGGTTAATCAAAGAAAAAGATGCAATTATTTTTCAGTGACTAGTGGAGAGAAATATGCACCTAAATGAAGGACAAGAACTCACCTTGGTCAATAATATTCACTATAATAATTATAGTTAATTCTGAAAGTTTTTACCAATATAATCCACTTTTTGAAAGTATTTAACAAACTGACCCACTTTCGAAAGTATTTACCAAAATGACTGCACGGTCTTTGAAAGACTCGGTCTTTCAAAGACCGAGTAGGTCGTTTTGGGAATTAAAAAGAAAAGTAGGTCGGTTTGGGAAAAAATTCGCGGCAGCATGGGGAGACGAAACGGCTGGGTGAGTATAAATAGAGGATGGGTTTAGGGTTTCTGACGGTTTAATGGGTTAGGGAGAACAGACGGGTTGCGGGTAGGGTAGGGGCTTAACGGCTATTAGGGGTGTTAATAACTGGGTAAGGTTTTGCTGATGGGGTAATGGGTTAAAGGGATACTTGGGTCATTGGGTTTTAGGGGAAAAAACAGGAAATGGGTGGGATAATGGGTTGTGGATATAGTTAGGGATTAAATGGGTTATAGGGTAAAATAAAATAACCAAATAATAAAAATATACAATTTGGACTTAATAATAATAAGAGTAATAAAAAAAAATAAGAATTGCATTACAATATAATAATCATAGAAAATATTTACAAATAAGGTTATTGATCGAAAATAGATTTTAATAGGAGATCTAATAATACAATTTGACAAAAGAAATTGAAAACCGAAAAAATAATGTGCGAAAATTTTAAATAAAGGAAATACACGGAAAATACATTTTTGGGAAAACAGGGGTTACAAATCCTACCCACCTTACAACAAAATTTCGTCCTCGAAATTTGCTTTAGGCAGTACATAGGACAAGGCAAAACAAACTTGGGGGAGGGTAACAAAACAGAGGGTTAAGGGGAAAGGAACAAAGTAATGGCAACACCAGAAAAGGAAGCAAGTGGATAACAATGAGGTCAAATGGAATGCATGGAAGAAAATAAACAGTATCAAAGGGAAGAAAACAACACAAGATAACAAAGCAAGATAGGGAGTAGGTAGAACTGAAATCAAAGAGAGAAAGGATAGGGAAGAATTGAATCAAATAATTAATGAGTGCATGATAGCAAGATGGAATGCAAGAAGAAAGTAACCGGTATAAAAAATGAAGAAGAAACAACACAAGACTTGCAAGATAACAAAGCAAAGAGATGAAGAAATAGATATCTGGACTCGAAGAAGGGATGGACACGGAAAAGATGAACCAAGCAACGAGTCAACGGATGAGAACAAATGCAAGAGATAGAGAAAAGCACACAATGCAAGGAAAGAGAAGCAACAATAGGATCTTAGGACCTATGGGTTATAGGCCCACCACGCTTCCGCTGCGACACTCTGATGGTGACATTCCAAGCCGTAGACATGTCATTGTAGACCACGTAACACTACAAATCATGTGTAAGGATGTGAGTGACTTAGATAGGATTTTTCCCTCTTACAAACATGAGCGACATCTATGGGCCCCTTGATTGAGTGAGACTGCAAAAAGCATGGCCATGCTCAAATGAGTCAATATGAGATATTGAGCTCATTTATTTTAGTAAGTCCACTCGGACATCAAGAAACCAAAGATTGAAAAATACAAGAGTGACATGCTCTTTGCCTTGTGATCAATTAAGATATCTGGACAAAGGAACAAGACTACATGGTAACATTGGTCCGGATAGGTTATGTCTAATCACTGACATTCTCGTTACTTGAGTAGCAGTGACGTATTGCTAGATACCATTCACTGACTGTAATACTTGAATCTGATTTTAGTATTACTATCAACGTAATGAGAACGTACAGGGTCACACACTTAGAATGGATCGAAATTGATATTTAAATTCATAAGATGAATTTAATTGGGGATCCAAGTATGCCTCTGGATCCGAACATTGGTTGGACATTTAATTAGATTAAATGGGCTGACTAAAGTTCAAAGGTCCACACATGAATCTGAACCAGGTCAAATTGTGTGTCCAACAGCCTCATTACTCTCTTAGGGTTGATTTTCTATAGCTACATATATGATACGTATCTGTAGAAAAGTGTTACATGAGAAAATCCTAGCCGTCACAGAAATTGTGAGAGAGAGAGATCGTGAGGGACATCCCCTTCCGTAGCTAGCACCGCGGCATGAGGGAAAGCTTGATTTGATCCGTTCGTGTGGATACCGTAGAGGCACAGCAATATTGTAGTGTTGTGATCGACATTAATTGGAGATAGCAATCCATCTTCAAGGTATAACTCTTAAACACGATTTATGGATTTCGCATGGATCCATGGCTAGGTTTCGATATTTCATTGTAATTTTTCCGAAGTGTATTTGATCTGAGACTACCATCGAAACCTAACAGTGAGAAATACAAAAAAAAAAACAACAACAACAATGTCGTTTTCCTAACTACTTGGGGTCGGCTACATGAATCCTGGTTTTCCATTCTGCACGATCTAGCACAATATCTTCTGTAAGGTCACAAGCTAGCATATCTTTTCTCATTGTTTCTACCCAAGTAAGTTTAGGTCTTCCTCTACCCCTAACTCTACCCTCAATACTTATCAAATCACTTTTTCTAACAGGGACAATGCTATGTCGATGGGTGACATGTCCAAATCACCTGAGGTAATTCTCTCTTAACTTATTTGGATATGAGCTGCCTTTAACATGTCTCATATATGCTCGTTTCTAATTCTATCCTTCCTGATTTTACCACACATTCATCTTAGCATCCTCATCTCTCTTCCCAAGGCCCCTAATCTTGTATTCCCTGCATCAATTCATCTATAACCAAAGCAAAGAGGTAGAGGCTTAAAGCCGAACCTTGGTGTAAACCTACTGTACTAGAAAAATTACTGGTCTCTCATGTGGTTGTTCTTATAGTGATCTTTGCCCCTTCATACATATCATTAATTACCTCAATATACCGAATAGTTACTCTTTTATTATTTAATACCCACCATACTATGTCTGTAGGGACTTTATCATATGCTTTTTCTATATCTATAAACAATATATGTAGATCTTTCTTATTCTTCTTATATTTTTCCATAAGTCTGCTCATTACATAAATTGCTTCCATTGTTGACCTCCCAGACATAAAACCAAACTGATTCTCATACACTGTAGTTTCTAGTCTCAGTCTATGTTCGATCACTCTCTCTCCCAAATTTTCATCGTGGCTCATTAATTTAATCCCTCGGTAGTTGGTGCAACTTTGTATATCTCCTTTATTTTTATATATATGTGCTAAAATATTTTTTCTTCATTCATCGGGCATCTTCTTAGTCCTCAAAATTTTATTAAATAATCTTGTTAACCAACCCACTTCTTTATCCCGAAGTCACTTCCAAATTTCAATGAGTATATCATCTGGTCCTAAACCTTTTCCTATTTTCATCCTTCCTAGAGCATTTCGAACCTCCCAGGTCCTAATTTTATGGGAAAATATATGCTCTCTACTTTCCCTCAAATCCTCTATATTTAAGTTGCCCACAACCTTTTCATTTAATAACTTCTCAAAATAATTTCGCCATCTTTACTTAATTTCCTTATCTTTTACTAAGACTTTTGAATCCTCGCTCTTAATACACTTAATTGTATCTAGATCTTTTGTTTTCTTATCACTTTATTTAACAAGCTTATAAATGTTATTTTCTCCATATTTTGTTCCTAATTTTGTGTATAAATCATCAAAAGCTTTTTCTTTTTCATCTCTTACTGGTTTCTTAACTTCTTTTCTAACGGTCTTATATCTCTACAAATCTTCTTTATTTATACTCTTTTGCCATATTTTGAAGGTTGACCTTTTTTCTCTCACAATATTTTGGACTTCTTCTTGTCACCACCATGTTTCTTTAGTTGGCAACTCTCTTTACCTTTAGATTCTTCAATTAGTTCCTTTGAAATTTCTCTTATGTACATAGCAATTTTAGTCTACATCATATTTGTCTCCCCTTCTCAATTTCATGATGCTCGCTTAAGGACTTCATCTCCAAAAACCTCTCGTTTCTCTCCCTTCAAGTTCCACCACATAATTCTTGAGATCCTAGTCTCCTTTCTCGCAAATATGTATTTTCCAATCTTAACATCCAACACCATTAATCTATGTTGTGAGGTTAAACACTCTCCCGGTATAACTTTACATTCTTTACATAACAAGCGATCTACCTTTCTAGTGATGAAAAAATCAATGTGGCTTTTATTTGCACCACTTTTAACGATTATCAAACATTTCTCCCTCTTCCTAAAATAAGTATTTTATAGTATAATATCATACGAAGTTGCAAAGTCTAATACAGCCTCTCCACCATCGTTCTTATTTCCAAATCTCATATCCCATGTTATCTTCTCCTGCATGTCCATTGAAATCTTCCCCTATAAATAATTTCTCACTTAAGGGTACTCCTTGAATTATCTCATCTATATCTTCCAAAAATTTATTTTTAGCTTGTGCATCTAATCCTACATGGGATGTATAAGCATTAATGACATTAATTATGTTTTTCCCTAATACAAGCTTAATTTGTATTATTTTATCTCATTTCTTATTAACATGTACTACTCCTTTGAATTTCTTATGTACTAAAATTTCTACTCCATTTCTATTTCTAATTTTATGTAACCCTTGTTTTCATTATTGTATTTTTTTTGGTATTATTAATCATGTACTCTTCGTCGTCTTTTCTGAACCCTTTTAAATTGTTTTTCTCTTAATGAAATTCATTATTGCCTTCGACTCAATGTTTGTTTCCCAATCTATTTCATTTGTATTTTTTTGTGTTGACCCAAAAATTTGTTGTTCATCTTATTCAAATTCTTGCATATTGTCACTCTCAAATTTATCTTATTATAATCCTATTTATTATTCGTTCTTTTCGTATTGGATCCTAAACCCTATACCCATTTACCCAACACCCAATAACCCATTACCCTAATTCTAATCCTATATATAACCCTCCTTAACCCTAACACTAATCACCATTAGCAAACCTTAATTACCCTCTAAATCCCCAGCCGTCATCCCGCTCTCCCCCTATTTCTTTCAAACCACAGAGCAACCCATCATCGCCATTAACACCACCATTCGACCCCCTACTTCCGATCCCATCTGCATCATCCTCCATCCTCGCTTCCTCCCTCGCCATCCACCTTCCGTCAACCTGCACCCACCGAAACCCATCGATAATCCCGTCGACCACCATTGCTGAATCCCCTACTCACCACCTTCACCTCCATCGACTCCTCATCCTTGAACACCAGCCCTGCATCACCCCACTCCGTCGCATCCCCTGTAGCCTTGTTGCCCTCCTCGACTGCACCCTCGAACTCCACCGCGAACCATCGACGATCACCCCCACAGTCCCCGATGCTGCCATTGCCACCATTACCGCAACCAGTCTCCTGCGTCTCGCCCCGGCGACTCGAGCCACCATCGCTGGTTGCTGGGTCGTTGTTTATTGTTTGCTGTTTGCTTCGTTTGCTGTTTTTCTTTCGTGATTCTGCTGTTGCTGTGATTGTTGTGCCTCTTGCTGTGTTGCCTTATCACGTGCATTGCCCGTGTCGTTCTTGTCGTTGCACGTGTTTTCCCCGCCATTTGCACGTGTTGTGGTTGCATGTAGGTTGCACGTGGTTCCGCCATCGCTCGTCTCGCTTCCATTCACCATCTTGTAAGGCAAGTATCTTGTATGAATTTTTCTTGTTTCCCCGTACAAGCATTTTTTCGAAATACCGCAAGTAGATCTTCGTTGTGACTCGTTCCTCATGTTTTACCCATTGATGATCTTGGCCCTACCTGTTTGATTTGTTTCTATCAATTTCATAATCGGAAAAGGTCACAAACATTTCGTTATTACACCCATTACACAAACATGAATTAGATCTAGATATTTGTCTATATGAATGTATGTCCATGAATCACTATGAGTTATAGATGTTTTGTTTGTATGTTAAACATGTTAATATTGTTTCCCTCTTAATGAGTTTGGAAATAGACGTGGCATGCTGATTGAATACCTATTATATTCTGATTTGCATTATACATCAACTTGGCTCCATCGTAGTTACTATTTATGTTATAATTCATGTAAAGAAATCTCATTTACTGCTGTCCTAATTTGGCATGATAAATTAAACAATGTTAATGTCAGAATAAAGACTAAGTTTGTGAACATGAAATGTAGACCCTTGTTTCTAGTTTCCAGAACATCTCACGGATCTGAAATCTGATCTGTGATGTGTAAGATACCTCATTTTTAATACTGTTGTATTGCAAATTTTTAGATTTCTGATTACAAGATTAATCGCATGAATTATTGGTCAAAATAGATGCTAACAGTAAGATTTAGACTTGATATTAATCTGAATATGACTAGACATGATTAGGAGTCACCCTAAATTTTTGTAGAATTATTTGATAATTTTTCTGACTTAATATATTTATGTAAACTTGATTCTAGATTTGCTGCCTGCATGCTTATTCAGTAAAGAACCTCAGTTTTGACCGACTCATTTTGTCATTGATTAAAACTTATTGAATGAGAATTGTAGTCCTCTGTGTCTAGAATCTAGATCATCTAATAGTCTTACAATCTGACATACCGATTACAAGATACTTTTTTTACAGTGACGTCTGAATTCCAGAATGCGACTAAAATATACATCACCCTGCTTAATTACCTGAAACAGTAGATTAATTTAAGTATATAAATCTAAGATAATCGTACTGATATTTAACACTGTTAGGAGTTTAAATAAGATTTTAATGAAAATTTTAAATTATTTTATAAGTTACTTTTGTTTATAAGTATTTAACTCTTACTTGCTGCTTGAACATGTAATCTGTAAAGAAAAAGAATTTGAACCTAGTTTCTGTGACTTTTATATATCGTGTGTATATGCGTAGGAACCGGCAGAAAATCTAGTTTCTAGAACTTCTAACGAATCCAGATTTGCTTTCCTGTAGCAGCAGGAATTCTAGTTTTGACGCATATACGTCCTTCTATCCAGAATTTGAGTTCTTGTTGTTTCAATATTTATAATTTTTGCTTATGGCACCTGAACATGTTTTCCGCCCAGTCTGAACCTGGTTTTTGTCCCTGTCATGTTTACCTATCCCTGATTTTGCATAATCATGTTTTTTTTGGTAAAAAGATTCAGTAATCAAGTCGAGGTTTAAGGGAACCTAATAATGGGGTCTATTGGAGATTGTACTTGGAAGGAGCCTCGTGTTTCCCGTGATGATGATATAAGATTACAAGTTATATGGAACTAAGTGCCACGTACAACTAATTGCCACGTCAGGGGTTGACGGAGGTTACCTCTAGTGCCTGCGGGGGTTACCTCTACTGCCTATCACAAGATTACATGATTTTCCGTCTACATGATGTGTTGCAGTTTATGGAACTAAGTGTCACGTAGAACTAAGTACCACGTTAGAGGTTGACGGGGGTTACTACTTGATATGGCTAAAAATGGGGTTAAATCGGGATCGTCCAAATCGAGCATGGATCTCAAAGCCTAGGGGTAAAATGGTAATTTCACCTACAAATGGGTCTGAAAGGGGAACTGGGTTTTTATTCAAAGCCCAATAACCCATAAAACGGATCCATCACCAACTGGGTGTGGGTTCCAACCCGCAGCAAACCCGGTCCAACAGGATAAAATCAAGGTCTCTGATTAATCCTAATCAACGGCTCTGATTCACATCTATCTTTTCACTGGGAATTAGGGATTACATTCCTTATCTGATTACGGGGATTATATTCCTTATCAGATCGCAGGGATTACATTCCTAATCTGATCCCCAAGGTGGCTATAAATACCCCCCATCCACCATCGTTATGAGGTAATCAATCTTTTGCCAATTTACGCTCTTTCATAATCATTGCTGATTACTGACTTGAGCGTCGGAGGGTGCGTCGCCGGGATCAACCCCGGTGTCTCGCACTTTTTGCAGGTGAACGGCGAGAGTCAGCAGTCAAACTCCGACGGAATAGGTTTCAGGTTTGCTATTCAGGTTTTCCAAGAATCCACAAATACTATCTATTTGTCCCCACACCAGATTTAGCGGTAACAGATTGGCGCCGTCTGTGGGAACCAAACGAATAGCAACCTTCCCTCTTCCCGTTGGTCAGATCTTCTCCAGCCATGCCTCCTAGGAAAGTAAGATCTAGAGGGTCCAACCGTGGACCCAACCCCGTTGATCAGCAACAGGAAGTCCCCATCCAACCCGCTCAGCAGCAGGGGCAACTTCCTCCTCAAGCTGAGGACCCTCTCCAACAGGACCAGCCTCCTCTTCAGAATCAGCAACCTCCTAAGGGTCCCCCCGGTCCCCAAAATGCCGGTGCAGGGGCCTCGCGTCCCAACCCGCAGAAACAACCTCTCCATCAGGACTGCATCTCAATACACAATGCCTCTACGGATTCTATGGCCTCTCACAATCCCCGAGCTTCCGACCTTCGTAATACCATCCTCAATCGGCAGAAGGATGAGGATCTTCGCCGCCGTCTGGATGAAAAGCGGGCCCAAGAGGGAGCCTCCTGCCAACAACGTCCGGATGAGCGATCTCCTCACCGCCGAGACTACAGAAGGTCCCCTACCCGAAGAGGGCGGAGAGAATCCCCCGAGCATCACAGGAGAAGACCCCATTTCCCCGCAGGTCGGCAACATCCGAGGAACGATGAGGCACCCATCACCCGTGCCGAGTTTCAGTAATTCCAAGCAACGGTGTTACAAGCTCTCAACCTCCGACACAACAACAATACCCAAAGAGTTCCTACTCCCCCACGGGTCCAAAGTCCTCACCATCGCTCCATAACTCCTCCTCCGGCTTCTAATGACCAACAGCATATTCCTAGTCCTCGCCGCTCCCAGGGTTACCGTCGCCGTAGTCCCCACTCCCCTTCCTATGAAGACGAGTCCAGGGGCTCGTTTGACTACCGTCGGAGGGACGATGCTCCACGAGATGGAGAGGCGCATCGGCCGAATAGACAAGGATAAGGAGTTAAGAGGAAGAACCATCCGCCCGAGCAGACCTCCCTTCTCCCGAACCATCATGGAGGCTCCTATCCCAAGAGGTTTCAAACCCCCGCAGTTCGAAACTTACTCCGGGGAGTCAGACCCCGTGGACCACATCGAAAGCTTTAAAACCCTCATGCTAATCCACCAAGCTTCCGATGCCTTGCTGTGCAAGACCTTCCCCGCCACTCTTAAAGGTTCGGCTCGGGAATGGTACTCCCGCCTCGCCCCGTCCTCCATATTCTCCTTCGAACAGTTTGAAACCCTCTTCATCACTCATTTTGTGAGTAGCAGACGCACGGAGAAGACCAGTATCTCGTTACTCCACCTCCGCCAGGAGAAGGGAGAGAAATTGAGAGACTACGTGAGGAGGTTCACTGCAGAGGTAAGATCCATCTCCTCCCTCGATCAGTCAGTTGCGGCGACCGCCTTCCAATCAAATGTCCTCAACTCTAACCTTCGCTCCTCCCTCGCAAAGAAGCCTCCTCATAATTTTGCCGACCTCCATCTTAGGAGCGAGAAGTACATTCGGGCCGAAGAAGCCGAATACCTCCCGGGCTTTGGAGGGTTTACCTCCGGGACAAAAAGAAAGGCAACTGAAGAAGAAGGGGTCAAGAAGCTTCAGAAAAACAATGGCAGTCAGCACCGACCTCCCCCCAGATTGGAAAAGTTCACTCATCTTAACGCCAACATTTCCACAATTCTCATGGAAGTCGAGAAGGAGGGGGTGATACCTCCTGCGCCAAAAATGAACACCCCTAGCAAGAAAAGAGACAAAGAGAAGTGGTGCCGCTATCACCGGGACCATGGCCACGACACCAATGATTGTCGGGCCCTGAAGAACGAGATAGAAGCCCTCATCCAGAGGTGGCAGCTGACCAAGTTCGTGAGAAAGGACCGAACCGATCTTCCTCCCCCGTCTCGGGGGGCTAACAAGCGTCCTGAACGTGATGAAACGCCCGAATTCGAAGAGGAGCGTGTCCTGCACCTCATTCATGGGGGCCCAATGGGGGGCTCCTCCAACTCCTCTCGAAAGGCGTTTATAAGGGAAGTTAATTCGGTTCACGCCACACCTCCTCCTAAAGGCCTTGGAGTATCCGTCACATTCTCAGATGAAGACCTTGAGGGTGTCCGAACCCCCCATTGTGACGCGCTTGTCATCAACCTCCATATGGCGAACTCTAAAGTTGAGAGGATCCTGGTGGACAATGGCAGATCTGTTAACATTCTCTTCCTCGCCGCTTTCAAAGGCCTCAAACTATCCCGAGACAGACTTAAACCTGCCGGCGACACACTCCATGGGTTCACAGGAGTGCCAGTGACTATTGAAGGGGTGATCACCCTCGACGTAACCGCTGGCAAAACTCCTACTACCCGAACGGAGTCGATGGACTTTATGGTCGTGGATGTCCCTACAGCTTACATTGTCATCTTGGGTCGGCCAGGCTTAGCTGCTCTCGAAGCCGTCCTTTCCTCTTATCACCTCAAGATGAAATTTCCCACCAGGGCAGGAGTTGGGGAAGTAAAAGGCAGTCAAGAGGTAGCCCACAAGTTCTATATGACTTCAACAGGGGGTCCAGTCCTCTCCCTCGAAACACTTGAAATACCTCAAGAGAGCGTCCGGCCAACGTCCGAGCCGGTGGATGAGTTGGAGGAAGTGCTCTTCTCTGAGCAAGATCCGAGCCGAAAGTTCTTTGTTAGCAAGACCCTCCTATCTGCCCTATGCTCCGACATAGTCCAGTGCATCCGTAGGAACCGCGACCTCTTTGCTTGGTCCGCTGCGGACATGCCTGGAATTTCCGAAGAGCTTCTAGTCCACCACCTCAGCGTCGCTCCAGGGTTCAAGCCGGTCCAACAGAAGAGGCGCAAGTTCGCTCCCGAGTGCCAACAAGCTATAAAAGAGGAGGTGGACAAGCTCTTAAAGGCTCGGTTCATACAAGAGGTAAATTATCCCGAATGGCTCTCGAATGTAGTGATGGTAAAGAAGTCTAACGGGACCTGGAGGATTTGCATCGACTTTACCGACCTCAACAGGGCATGCCCCAAAGATCCGTTCCCTCTTCCAAGCATCGATACTTTGATTAACGCCACTTCGGGCCACCAACTCCTCAGCTTCATGGACGTCTTCTCAGGCTACAATCAGATTCGTATGTTTCCCCCGGATATCCCCAAGACCTCCTTTGTAATCGACCAGGGCCTCTACTGTTATAGGGTAATGCCCTTCGGTTTGAAGAATGCAGGTGCCACTTATCAATGCCTCGTCAACAAGGTTTTTCAAGCACAGATCGGCCAAAATATGGAGGTATACGTTGACGATATGCTTGTGAAGAGCATCCACGGGGCCGATCATGTGGCCGATCTGCAAGAGGCATTCGACGTACTCAGAAAGCACGATATGAGGCTCAATCCGAACAAATGTGCATTCGGAGTCTCGTCGGGAAAATTCCTAGGCTTCATGGTCAGCCAAAGAGGAATCGAGGCCAACCCCGAGAAGATCAAAGCCATATTAGACATGGCTCCCTCGAAGAATGTTAAAGAGGTTCAGAAGCTAACGGGTCACCTGGCAGCCATAGGGCGTTTCCTTTCCAAGTCAGGGGAGAAGTGTCTTCCCTTCTTCAAAGCTCTCAGGGGGGCTAAAGTCTTCGAGTGGGGTCAACAACAACAAGACTCATTCGACCAGCTAAAGGCTTACCTAGTCAATCCTCCTCTCCTCAGCAAACCTGTTCCCGGGGAAGCCCTCTACCTCTACTTAGCCGCCTCCGAGCAGACCCTCAGCGCCGTCCTCGTGAGGAAAGAAGATAAGACTCAAAAGCCCATCTATTATGTAAGCAAGGTACTTCGGGATGCCGAGCTCCGCTACCCGAGGATAGAGAAGATGGCATACGCCTTAGTCATGGCCGCAAAAAAGCTTTGTCCATATTTCCAGTCCCATTCGGTGGTCGTTCTTACCGTCCAGCCGCTGAAGCAAGTCCTCCACAAATCGGAGACCTCCGGTCGCCTCATGAAGTGGTCTATCGAGCTGAGCCAACACGACATATCGTACCACCCTCGGACTGCAATCAAGGCTCAGGCCTTAACTGAATTCATCATCGAGAGTACCATCCCGAGGTCAGCCAAGCAATGAAGGGACCGCCTGTCTGGTCAGTTTACGTAGATGGATCCTCTTGTAACGAGGGAAGCAGAGCCGGGGTCATTCTGGCCGGCCCAGATGATTTCGTCCTCCAATACTCTCTCCGCATCAACTTCAAGGCCTCTAACAATGAAGCAGAATATGAAGCACTCATAGCCGAGCTCGGAATGGCTCGCAAGGCAGGGCGCAGTGCCTCCGGATCTATAGTTACTCTCAGCTGGTCGTAAATCAGGTCCTAGGCGAATACGAGGCACGAGATGACCGAATAGCTAAGTACCTAGCCAAGGTCAGGAATCTCATGGCCCTATTTGAAGAAGCTCTCATCCAGCGAATCCCCCGAGAAGAGAATTCCCAAGCTGATGCCCTCTCCAAGCTAGCCTCTTCCTCCCTCCAAGGTCTCGAGCAGACCATCTTGATTGAAGTGCTCCTGAAGCCAAGTATAGAAGATGAAACTTCCGACTCGATGGAGTCGCTACCTGTCCTGCTTCAAGATAATTGGATGAAACCCCTGGTAGAATTCCTAAGGGATGGGCTCCTCCCCAAAGACCCTAAAGAAGCTTGCCGAGTTAGAACCCGAGCAGAGCGGTACATGCTTATCGAGGGCATCCTATACTAGCGCTCCTTCACACAAGTAGACGGCAGGCCTTATTTGAGATGCCTCTCCCCAGAACAAGCCGATTATGCCCTGCAAGAGCTCCACGAAGGCATCGGCGGGGCACATTCAGGGTCTAGATCCCTAGCCCGGAAGGTGTTGAATTATGGATATTTCTGGCCCACTCTCCTACAAGACGCCGAACTGCACGTTCGGCAATGCAGCTCTTGTCAGAAGTACTCCAATGTCCGTCGCCTCCCACAAGCTCGACTCACCTCCCTATCAAGTCCTATCCCTTTTGCAATATGGGGGATGGATTTACTGGGGCCATTTCCACCCGCTCCCGGCCAGTTCAAATTCTTAGTCGTGGCAATCGACTACTTCTCGAAGTGGATAGAGGCCGAGCCCTTGGCCACAATCACCGAGAACAAAGTATTTCAGTTCTTCTAGAAGAACGTTATCTGCCGATTCGGTGTCCCTCGAGTCCTCATAACGGAACCCAATTCACCGGGGCTGCCTTCCGAGCTCTATGTGAAGACCTCGCCATCCAACAATGTTTCTCCTCTGTCTCCCATCCACAGTCGAATGGTCAAGTGGAGAATGCCAACCGACAGATCCTCTCCGGTATTAAGAAGAGGCTGAATAAGTGCTCTAAAGGCTTATGGGTCGATCAGCTCCCTAACGTGCTGTGGAACTACCGCACCATGAAACGGACCCCCACCGGAGAGTCGCCCTTCAACCTCACGTATGGGTCTGAGGCTGTGATCCCATTGGAAGTCGGCATACCTTCTCCTCACCTTGTTGCCTACGAAGAAGAACAGAATGCCAGAGAACTTCGGGCAAACTTAGACTTGATGGACGAGCTACGGGAAAGAGCGTCAATCCGCCAACAGAGCTATCGGAGGAGGATCGAGTTGGCGTACAATAAGAGAGTCCGTCCCACCGACCTCAAAGAAGGGGACTTGGTCCTCCGAAAGTTAGCAATCTCTTTTCCTAGTCAGAAGAGTAAACTAGCTCCAAATTGGGAGGGACCCTACAGGATCACCAAAGTGGTTCGGTCCGGGACATATCGTCTAAAAGACCTCGAAGGCAGAGAGATCCCTAGGACTTGGAATGCCGACCGTCTTTGAAATACCAAGAGAGCGCTTTAACGCCTCTCTAAGTATTCTGTGATGTCGAACCGTTCCTCTCCTTTTACTTGTATTTTTTTCCTTTATTTCTCCTATGTAATAACGGCTCGCAACTTAGAAGCAGCCAATTATTAGTTATCCACAAAGAAAGTTTTTTCATATTTTACTTGTAAAATTGCTTGTATCTCTCTGCTTTTACTCCTCACCCTAACGACGAGTTCAGAGTCCAACACTTGGCTCGACTCTGCTTCGCATGCTCGCTCTTAAGCGAGCTAGATGTGGTTCGCCATTCGGAATTGCTTCCATAACCGTTGAACAAACTCTAACGACAAGTTCAGAGTCCAACACTTGGCTCAACTCTGCTTCGCATGCTCGCTCTTAAGCGAGAGAGAAGTGGTTCGCCATTCGGAATTGCTCCCACAACCGTTGAACAAACTCTAACGACGAGTTCGGAGTCCAACACTTGGCTCGACTCTGCTTCGCATGCTCCCTCTTAAGCGAGCTAGAAGTGGTTCGCCATTTGGAATTGCTCCCACAACCGTTGAACAAACTCTAATGACGAGTTCGGAGTCCAACACTTGGCTAGACTCTGCTTCGCATGCTCGCTCTTAAGCGAGCTAGAAGTGGTTCGCCATTCAGAATTGCTCCCACAACCGTTGAACAAACTCTAACGATGAGTTCGGAGTCCAACACTTGGCTCGACTCTGCTTCGCAAGCTCGCTCTTAAGCGAGCTAGAAGTGGTTCGCCATTCGGAATTGCTCCCACAACCGTTGAATAACTCTAACTACGAGTTCGGAGTCCAACACTTGGCTTGACTCCGTTTCCTTAAGCACTCTGAGTTACCGAGCCGAGTGGACGAGGTACCGACCTCCACATATGGAGAAAAATGCCGCCGAACCAGTTTCACCGTCGGATCATCTCAAAATTCGTGCTAGAACATGATGCACGGCTCTGATCGTGCCACATCTCCACAAAACGACAAGATAACTTTTTTTGGAATCTGAGCCTCTTGTCTCGTGATTCGCACCATGATCATGATCCACCACCAGATTAAGCCACGTAGCTCGGCCATAAATCCGAGCTACCTAACTGTCGAAGAGCAAAAAGACTTCGGCGCACCCCGAGCAAAAGCGAAAATTCTACAGCTAGAATGAATAAAAGAAGCTAACTTTTGGTTCTTATGGTTGGTTTCAAAAGTAAAGTAACTACGGCACAACAGCGAGCAGACGAACTCCAATTTTATTAAAACAACTTAATATTTTTACAAGGCAAGGTTACTACAAAAAGGCGCTACAAAAACTCGAGAGCCCAGTACAACTTTATCAACGCCTCTTCGGAACGGGGACATTCCGATTCAGAGACACTCGGGGTCGGAGTCGCTTAACCTCCGAGCTCATCTCTAGGCCGACGAACCGAGACGCCTCTTCGCCACTAACTCTAACGGTGGCTTCGACTGAGGCTCCGCTCGAGGAAACTGCTACGCCACTTTGGGTATCGGCCGCGGTCCGACCTGTGACGGGAGGACGAGTCGCGAGCTCGTAGAAAGAGATCCCGTGCTCGCACTCCTCGCGGGTACACGAGGTGCTGCGGACGTTAATCCTCATGGGCTGAGGCTTAAGACGAGCGACTTCCTCCACGAGCTCGACGATCCTATCTTTCAAAGTGTCGTCCTTCACCTATATCTTGAGCCGAGGGAGTTTTGCCGAGCCCGGGTACTCAGCACTATCAGATATGATACGACGCAAATTGGTCACCTCGATGCTCTTGTCGACTGTAACCCTCTGCAACTGCTCGACCTTCGTTGCGAGCTCGTCTCGCTTGGCCAGCGCCGAGGCCAACTCCTCTTTCTTAGCCGAGAGTTCTTCCTCGGCTATCCGCAAGTGATGCACCTCGGCCAGTAATTCGCTGTTCTTCTTCTCCACGTTGAACAGCACTCTCCGGATCAGCTCGATCTCGCCCTCGAGACGAGCTTCGCAAGACCACTTGAACAGTTCCGCACGACGCCGAGCTGCTGCGGTGTCCGAATCAAGTTCGACGATCTAAAAGACGAGGGCATCACATTGAACGACTATATCCGAGCCAGACACTTAGACAAATTCAAAACAAAATTTTCGAGAAGAAGCCTTTTCATTCACATCAAAAGAGCGGTGGCCAGTCCGCTATAAGGCTTACACAAAAAGAAAAATTACAAAACAAAAGAATCAGGGATCCACCTGGGGCGGCAGCTCAGATACTGGCACCTCGCCAGATGGCCCTTCGCCCCTCGTCACCTCGGTTCGAGGATCGGCCGACGCGGTCTTGGGGTCGGCTGGCACCTCCCTATCCCGAGGTTCATTCTCCTCTTCCTAATCGTCGTCTTCTTCAACCTCTTCGCCTTCATCCTCGCCGCCGGCCACAGCCGGTACCCAACTCTCTGAAAGCCGGGGACCCGAGCCTGGACATGGTCGAGCGCCCTGGCATAGGACTTCTCCATATTCCCAGACATGTGCTTCTTCGCCTCGGCTTCGACCTCCGCCCTTATCACTGCCGCCGTGGCGTCCTTCTCCGCCTTCGCTGCCTCCAGGGCCTTCGCCGATTCTGCCAACTCCTCGGCAGCCTTAGCAACTTTGGCGACCTCCGCGGTGAGCTGCTGCTTCGTTCGCTCCAAGTCCGCCTCGAGGTCGGCGACTCGAACTGCCAAGCCATCCGAGCGACGTTGCTCCGCCTCGAGCTGCCTAACCGCCCTCGCCTTCTCTGCCCTGTCCTTGTCACAGGCGGCCTTCAGTTCCCTCTCTTGGTCTGCGAATTCTTGAATAAGATGGCCGAAGTGACAGGTGGCCTGTGATAAGAAGGAGTTAGAGCCGAGCTGTGAACTTAGGCGAAATTCTTTAAAAGGGGAAAATCAGGACTTACCGACATAAGCGACCGGGCGACCACATAGGTGTCGTCGCTGGTCGTCCCCGCCTTAAGAGTAGCTCGGTCCTTTAGGGTCGCGAGATGCTTCACGGCCTGCATACACATCTGCGAGTCGCCGAGGAAGCCGTCATGGTTCTTCACCCGCCAGTCGGGGACGAACAGCTTCTTGTGCTGCTCGGTCAGAATCTCCTCGGCCTGAGTCATCAGGGGAGGGGCCTCGAGCGACAGCGCCGCCGAAACGGAGAAGGTCTCACCGGCCACGGCAGACGAAGCAGGGGCCGAGGGGTCGGCGGGAACAGCCACCACCAACAATGGAGCTTGAGTAGTAGGGGCAGGGTCGGCGACTACCGAGGGAACCTTGGTAGGGCGGCCGGACGAAGGACCCGTGCCCATCCTTTTCCTCTTCCTACCGTCGGCAACCTTGCCTCGCTCATTCATCATCCCCAGGAAATCCATCTTCGGCGCTTCTGTTCCGAACAACCAAACAAACAACAAGTTAGAAAAACGAACAAGAAACTTAAAGAGAAAAAAAAATTGCGACAAGATGTCAGGGGCATACTCGGGTCGATCGGACTAAGGCCTGACCCTGTGTAGCATCTCCTCGGTCATTTCTCTCCAACTCAACATTGGGAGAGTAATGAGCTTCGCTGCCACCTCCTCCTCGGCCGCAGTCAGCACCGGGTCGACCCTTGCGAACTTCGGCACCACTACCTTCCACCGTTTCGGAAAGTCTAGCGTCGAGGGCCCCTTCAATAGAAAAAACTTCTCTTTCCAACCTTTTATCGAATTCGGATTCTCTATGAGCCTAACGCCTTTCCGAGGTGACAGGTAGTAGCGAGGCTCGGCCTTATTCATCCGGTGGATTCGATACAGGCTCCGGAGGACCACCAAGTCAGGCTCGACCTCGGCGATGTAGCACTGCAGCAAGAAGGCGAGCACGTGGCACCAGGATTTCGGCATAAACTGGGTCGGTGCCAGGCAATACCACTGAAGTACCCTTAACACGAAGGGATGCAGAGGGAAGCACAAGCCGGCGCTCAAAGAGTCGAAGTCGAACACACACGTATCCGGCGACAGTACAGAGTTCGCCCGCATCCCAGGGCCAGGGAGGATTAGCTGGTACTCCGGAGGGATGGCGAACCCCTTTCTAATCCGGAGCAAGTCCTTCTCAGTTAATACCGAGGCAATATCGTCCACCTCGGTAGTCTCTCTTGGGTTGTTTTCCTCGTAAACTGCCGACCTACCAATGATCGCCTTCTTCAGAAGATCACCCTCGTACTGCCTAATTCCGGCGTGGCCGGACAGCACACTAGGGTACCGGCCCGACTCAGGGGCTCGCCTCTCAGTTTCCATGATCTCCTCAACTACAGGAGACCGGGCCACTACCTTCTTCCTCTTCTCCTCGGCCACAGATGATCTTACCAACTCCTTCCCCTTTCTCCGGCTCGCCACTTGCCTCCTCTCCTCGGCACCACTATCGTCCGAGGACGAGGCCTCACTTCCCGAGTTTACCCTTGACATCTCTAAAAAAGTATAAGGCAAATACACTGACCTTGATATGACGTGGCCTTGAAGTGACGTTCACGGTCGGAATTAGATCACCGTAAATTGCCTGGCCCATGCGACAGCTAGCGCAACCACCTTGGAGCACAAATCGCTGCTAGCGGAGCAAACTGAGAGTAAAAGTAAAAACTAGGAAGTAAAAGTGGGAATGAGCCAAGGGGTGAAGGGGGTGAGAATTTATAACCTCAAAGTGACGTTTGGGCTTCCTTAGGCATTTAAAGGCCCACTAGGAGAAGGCAAAACGACAAAACGGAGTTGCGACGTTTCAAGACAAGAACTCTTCAATTCGCTTAACTCCATTACCCGGCCACCGGGGTGCATGGCCGAGCTACCGAACAGCTTGGCTAAGCGACCGAGCTACTAAGTCGGAGGGTGGCGACGTTTCAAGACAAGAACTCGTCAAAACGCTCAACTCCATCCCTCGGCAATCAACACCTCGACGTGCCTCCGAACCGCCGTCCTAACCGAGCCGAGGTGCTGAGGTACCGACCTCCACATATGGAGAAAAATTCTGCCGAGCCAAATCCACCGTCGGATCGTTCCAAAATTCGTGTCAAAACTTTATGGACGGATCAGAACGCGCCACGCCCACAAAACGACAAGATAACATTTTCTCGTGATCTGAACCCCGTCCTCGTGATTCGCACCGTGATGGATGCTCAGGATCATGCCACGTAGCTCGGCAGATCCCAGCGCTCCGAGCCGATCTGCCGGGGAGCCGAGCCGAGGTGCCGAGGCACCGACCTCCACATATGGAGAAAAATTCTGCCGAGCCAGATTCACCGTCAGATCGTTCCAAAATTCGTGTCAAAATTTGATGGACGGCTCAGATCACGTCACGCCCACAAAACGGCAAAATAACGTTTTCTCGTGATCTGAACCCCGTCCTCGTGATTCGCGCCGTGATGGACGCTTAGGATCGTGCCACGTAGCTCGACAGATCTCAGCGCTCCGAGCCAATCTGCCGAGGAGCCGAGCCGAGGTGCCGAGGCACCGACCTCCACATATGAAGAAAAATTCTGCCGAGCCAGATTCACCGTCGGATCGTTCCAAAATTCGTGTCAAAATTTGATGGATGGCTCAGATCACGCCATGCCCACAAAATGACAAAATAACGTTTCCTTATGATCTGAACCACGTCCTCGTGATTCGCGCCATGATGGATGCTCAGGATCCTACCACGTAGCTCGGCAGATCCCAGCGCTCCGAGCCGATCTGCCGAGGAGCCGAGTCGAGGTGCCAAGCCACCGACCTCCACATACGGAGAAAATACCTGTCGACCCATACAGATCGTCCGATCCTCCAGAAAATCGCGCTCGGCGACGATGAAGGGTCCAGATCGCGCCACGTCATAATTCGGTATCATAAATTAATTTTTATCTATTAAAGCCGTTTTATTTATTTAAAAATTGGGAAAAAATGATTAAAAATTTGGGAAAATTAGTTAAAAATTTTAGGAAATAATTATAAATTCAGGGAAATATTTCAAGCCCCTGAAATAAGTAATTATTGCCTAGAATGGTTGATTAAGACCCCCGGACGACGAATCAACACTTCGCAAAATTAAATAAGTGATCCGAAGAATAGGTAAAAATTAAGGAAAAATGCCACCAGATCGGAGGAGCTCTAAAACAGCTTAGAGCACGCAACTAACCCGAAAAATCACCATACTGCCTCATACAAAGATTCGAAACTCCCCGTTGGACTCCGATACAACCCCGCAAGCCATGGAAACAGTAAAACTACTCCTCAAAGGCTGATCAAGCTCAGTCTTCGGGAGTGGTGGGCTCGTGATATGGCTAAAAATGGGGTTAAATCGGGATCGTCCAAATCGAGCACGGATCTCAAAGCCTAGGGGTAAAATGGCAATTTCACCTACAAATGGGTCTGAAAGGGGAACTGGGTTTTTATTCAAAGCCCAATAACCCATAAAACAGATCCATCTCCAACTGGGTGTGGGTTCCAACCCGCAGCAAACCCGGTCCAGCAGGATAAAATCAAGGTCTCTGATTAATCCTAATCAACGGCCCTGATTCACATCTATCTTTTCACTGGGAATTAGGGATTACATTCCTTATCTGATTACGGGGATTATATTCCTTATTAGATCACGGGGATTACATTCCTAATCTGATCCCCAAGGCGGCTATAAATAACCCCCATCCACCATCGTTATGAGGTAATCAATCTTTTGCCAATTTACGCTCTTTCATAATCATTGCTGATTACTGACTTGAGCGTCGGAGGGTGCATCGCCGGGATCAACCCCGGTGTCTCGCACTTTTTGTAGGTGAACGGCGGGAGTCAGCGGTCAAACTCCGGTGGAACAAGTTTCAGGTTTGCTATTCAGGTTTTCCAAGAATCCACAAATACTATCTGTTTGCCCCCACACCAGATTTAGCAGTAACACTACTAGTGCCTTCGGGGGTTACCTCTAGTACCCATTGCTTGACTACATGCTCATGTTCCTGCATGACCCGAGTACTTGACCATGTATAATTCACCACTAGGGTCTAATCGTTAACATGTTTGTATGCACCCGACTTGTGGAAATGAGACGTAGGAACGCATGCATTAGCTAGGATGGATTAAATGAATAAACTTAAGTTGACACTGAACACTTGCATATTCCTATTTCAAGTACATGTCCCGTTACTAGTATATGATTCATGTTTACTAGTTCATGATTCTTGTTTAAATGTTATATGCTCAGTACCAGTCTTCTTGATTCCTGATCATGAGTTGAAATTGCATGATCCTCATTTGCATGTTGTATCTTCCTGTTACATGATTCATTCTTTATACTTGATTCACTTGTTATATTCCTATCATTGTCCTTTGCTTGTACTACTTGCGGCTCGTAGCTTGCACTAATGGGCATATTATTTTCCTGTTTCTTTGTTTTTTTCAAATGATAAATATACAGCATTCGGAGACCAGTTACCTGTAGGAGTAAGCGATTATGTGTTCTAAGCTTTTGACTGGGATCTTTAATGCTTTAGTTTATTTCTGAATTGAATTTATCAGTTTCCCTTATTGCTACTTGATACCTTATATTGGGCATGTTTGACTCGGAGTTTTATTGTTTTGTTTTCCAGATCTTGTTTTATTTGAGGATCATGTATTTGATTTCAAATAATTCTTTTGATTATGAGATTTTTTTCATGCAAACGTGGTTGTACCTTTCTGTTTACTGTTGGGCTGATCCTTACAACTTATGGATATTGAAAATCATTCGCTGAGCCTTGTCACGTACTCGTATTCTGTATTCTTTTGGAAAGAGGGCATGATAGGTTTTTAGTGGTATCAGAGCCAAGTTTGGCCAGTGTGTTAGTCATGTTTGGCTAATATGTTAGTCGGGTTTGGCTTAGCCAGGGTTAACTCAACAATATGCAGGCCATGCAAATCACATGAACAATTGATAATCAACTCGATCTGGATACTAATTGATTTGGTTTTGTGCAGACCATGGCTCGCAGGAGTCTTCTACTTCCCTCCCTCGAGATGAACAACCAGAAATTGCGGCTGACACTAAGGTGCTGGAACAGTTGGTTCAAATGTAGCAAGAGTATGATGAGTTAATGAGGGCCACGCTGGAAGCTACCAGCCGGAACCCTACTGTGCTGGCTCAAGAAATTCTTCCCCCTCACCCTGGTATTGTTGCAGATTTTATGAGGCTACACCCCGACAAGTTCTCGGGCACTGAGACGCCACTGGAAGCTAAATAGTGGTTGATTTGGATGGAACAGTTACTGCAGGCAGCAAGGGTTGCGATGTTGACCGAGTGGATGTCATGAGCATCCAGCTGGTGGATCTTGCCCACATTTGGTGGAGAGCCGAGACTGAGAGGCTGGAGCGGCCTATTGCTTGGGCCACCTTCACCTGGAGATTCTTGGAGAAATTTTTCCCCAGCATCACCAAGGTGGAAATTGAACAGCATTTTCTCTCTTTGAAGCAGGTTAGTCGGTTAGTGCTAGTGTTTTGAATTTTGTTACGTATTATATATATGGTATCGTAACATAAAAACTTTCTTAACACAGGGGGATGAGTATACTGTGGAGTTTACTAGGCTCAACCATTGGCGAATGAGGAAGATCGAGCCCAGAGGTTTCTGTTGGGACTTGATCATGATATCCAGGAGCACTTGGTTGCTCTCTGCCTTTGCACGTATGCTGATGCCCTTGAGGCTGCTCGAGCTCAGGAGCAGACTTGCAATAGGAGGGCTCCTTCTCAGCGGGTTGCAAAGTACCCTGCTCCTGCTATTGCTAGGCCCACTGGAGGACCGATTCGGAGGCCAGCTCCAGCTCCAGCACCAAAGGCACTGCCATAACCACCTTCTGCTCCGAGGAGGGACATGAAATGTGATGTTTGTCATAAGGCTGTTCATGCACGCAAGGACTACAGGATAGCCAATCGTCAGTGCTTCACGTGCGGAGCTAGTGACCACATGTTCCGAGAATGCCCGCAGAGGAAGTTGGCTGTCATGCCCCGCTTTGCAAAAAGAGAAAATGGAATATGGATGCGTGACTAAGCCCAGTGAATGATTTTCCTCATCCATAAGCTGTCAGGATCTTTATAACAATTCACAGGAATAATCAGAGTAGCAAGCAAGAGAAGTCAACCACGCATGCATAACTGAATCAATATACCAACAGGAATTTACATGTAACAAAAATTAATAAATTTCAAATAAACCAGATCTGAACAAGTCAATAATCCTGGGTCACATTGCCCAATACAAAAATCCAAGTAACATATACAATTATTCAAGATAAGCAACAGGAAATAAAAATAATAATAGCAAAACTCCAGCAGCTAGTAACTCAGATCACCTACTCCATCAGGCAGCTGATCTCCATGATCTGCAATTTAATAAATTGCAGGAAGAGAAAAAAGAAAACAAAACTCTCGTCAATGCAAGTTACGGACCGCTTGTAGCGCAGGCACAAGTACTTGGGAAAGATAAACAAATTGTATGGAATAGACATGACAACAAGATAGAACAACTAACATGAATAATGAACAGAATCAAATAATAACAGGTATATATAACATGTAACAAGTAACAGATATCATACAAGCAGGTGAACATATAACAGGTGTCAGGTATCATGTACATGTATCATGTAACAGGAAAGCATGTATCAGGTATCATGTATCAAGTAAGCATGTAACAGGTATTCATATATTAGGTATCATGTCATGTCAAGTCTTGTATTTATTACTATCTAGGTAGCACTTCATGCGTCCCAAACTTTTAGCACATGGTTGCTACTTACATGCAAATTACGTTTAGGCTTAGTGGTGGGTTTCTATAGGGTCGTGTACTCAGGTGTCAGGTAATAGGTAGTGGGAATAGGTTCATGAATCAGATAGTAAACAGGTTCACGAATCAACTGATTCATGCATCAACAGGTTCATGAATCTACAGGTAACATGTACACAAACAAACAGATCCATGCATCAACAGGTAACAGGTACACGAACCAACAGGTCCATGCATCAACAGGTAACAGGTACACAAACCAATAGGTCCATGCATCAACAGGTAACAGGTACACGAACCAATAGGTCCATACTTCAACAGGTTCATGTACCAACATGAATCAAATATAAAATGGGAAACAAGGGCTCCCTTCCGAGTACACATACCTATATTGTCCACTACTAAGGTTTTTCCCTTAATCCCGGCTTGATAACTTGTTATTATTATTAAACAGGCATATACGTGCACAAAACAGGGTAAGAATAACAAGGCATGAACAGGTAACAGGTTCAGGTTGAAAGATAAACATGTATAGGTAGAAGACAACTCGTAAAAGATTAGGGCAACGAAAACTCTAGTTCAGGACAGCAAGACAGTACTGCACTAAATCTGAGATTTCCATTACCACAAACATGCAAACCTGGATCCGTCAAAGAATCTGAAAAATAGACTATCGTCTGATTCCAGCAGATATATATAAGCCATATGGTACTTCACAAAAACATGTCTCCAAAAAGATTTGTATCCAGAAAATATGTTCAGCTAGAAATCAGAAGTTTGTATTCATAAATAGGAAAACGCCATAAAAACTCACTGGTTAAATCCAAGAAAAATTTGGGATATTCCCTAGTATGTTTAGTAACAGAAAATAAAGTTTCATAACTTTCCAACATAAATAAAGTAGTCAAGTAAAATCAGAAAGCGGCAAGATACAGCAGTTTTGTAAATCTGGAATCATAAACACTGCAGTACTAAAACAACAATATCTTACAAAATATAAATTGAAATCCAGATCCGTCAAAAGGGTGATAAAATAGATATATAGGATACAATTCATATTCAAAAAGTTTTTATAGAAAACAAATAGAATCAGGTCGAAATTATGTATCTTTACTGAACAGTATGAAAAATCTACAAGTATAGTAGTCGTTTGCAAGTATAGAATAGTTTATAAAAGTCATTAATTAAATCCACAAAAATTAGGGGTTAATCCCAATCAAGTCTAGTTGTCCTCAACAAAATTTTGGATCAAAATATTATCTTTAACATTAGTAGAAAAATAAATTAGCATACAGAATTCATATAAAACTAGATCTGAAATTTTAAACACATCTGCAGTAAAATAGTCATAACTTGCAACTCACAAATCGAAATTGAGATCTGTCAGAAATCTGGAAAGTAGACAGGATTCTCTATAATTCATATTCATAAATAATTTTTATATACTGACCTTAATAGGGTCTAAAATACTGATAAAACACGGGGTAACACAAAAACTGAAATCTCCTTCATGCATAAAATCAATTAGGTCATATAAAACACATCCAAATCATAACAAAACCTGAATAGGGTATACTAGATGTCCAAGCAACATGGTATAGGGTATTTAGAAAGCCTACAACAAGTTATACTACATTGAACAAATCAAGCACCCGATATCATACGAACAACATGCACGTATACAACAAGAAGTGACTATCCCTAAGTTATTTCATGTCATGAGTGTAATGAGGCAACTACGGGCGGGTCAACACAATTGAGACAAGATATAACAGGGGTTTTGCACAAGAATTGACTCTAGAACACAACTACACTACATGCGGTATTTAGTACTTGTATTACACTACAGAAAAGAATACAAGTTACTTGCCTGAGAGACGACGACGGAAACGATGAAAAAAAGAGAATAATGGGAACGGATCCCGAGCACGAACACAACGAACGAACGAGATGAACAACCGATCGCGAACAAGATGAAGACGATCGAGATCACGAACACAATCGGACGGCTAGATCCAAGAGATCAAGATCAAGATGATAGACGGCTGGGATCCAAGAACTGATGATGATCACGATCAGATCAAATCAAATCAGACAGCTGAGATCATGGATGGTGATGAAGATGATGATGATCAAGATCGATCGACGATCGGACGGTTCAGATCAAGAGATCAAGATCAAGATATTGATGATCAAGATGATCAAGATCGGACGGCCCACGATCAAAGATGATCAAACCAACACCAACAACAATGGCTGGCTCCGATGGCAGGCGGCAGCGACAAGGTAGAGGACGGCAACGGAGGGCGACACGTTGGCTGCGTCTGTAACACCCCGAATTCCAAATAAGACTGAATCTGAAGTTCCACAGGATCTTTACACTTCACTTCATACAATTTTACAAGGAATTTTGAAAACATTATATTACATCAAAGTCTTTTACATTTAATAACACAGCGGAAGGTAAATGAAGTACAATAATGAAAAATATACAAATGTAACAACTTGAACATTTTAAATAATCATCAGCATCAAATCAACTTTAAATCTTCTTGAAAAAAAATCCAAATCCTGCATATAAAACTGTGGGCACTTCAGTTGCTTACAACCGATGAAAAGTGTTATACACGGCCATCCTCGCTATGCCGAAAGTATAACGATTTTAATACTTTAACAAACCACAAACTTGAATGTGAAATAAAGTGTTAAAAGTGACTACTCTAAACGTGTAAGTGTATGCAATGCTTTAATGCCTAATGCAGATGTTTTACGCTAAGATGACACCAATGCATACTTGTTCGAATTTTATGCATCTCATACTACATAGGTCCGAGGGCAAGCACCTACGTACTCCACAATAAAAGGGTTCGATCCCTCTCCATGATAACTATCCGGTAATAAAATAAGGTTTAGACATTCCACAAGTACAGATCCCAACCCCGAAGTCCACCGCCCAACTATACAGAATCCTCATCATGCGAACATCCCATCAAGTGTCCCTCCAGCCCTGGTATATGTATATACACTAAAGTATGGAAAACTATCTGCCTGACTACGCATAATCTCGGATTTAAAATAAAAGCTCGTCTCCATCGGAGCAACCACAGTCCCGGAATCCACTGCCCGACTAGGTCTATAGTCCCAGAGATCCACCGTCCGACTATATAGAAGCCCTCCACTCACGTTTGCCCAAGTTTACTACATCTTCACTTAGTGCCTAGTTCTTAAGTTCAAAACATGAATAAATTATAACACCTTGAGTTAGTTTTTCTCCCTACCGGACTTAATCACAAATACCGAGATAGCTCACATAGCCATATCTCAAAATAACTCAATCATTTAATTCAACATTGCCGGTACTCGGGGTCTTACTAAACCTCTAGATCACAACCTTTCCTGTCCTAGAATTCATGGGTACTCATACCCTTCGATAATCATGTATTAAACCTTATTGTATTCATATCTTCAACTTATTCATAACTTAATCAATCTCTTATTTTTGCATTATTCATGATATTCAATTCATTCACTTATTCACAATTCTAAAAGGAACAACATTTCTTTTCATGAACATAGATTCATCCACTTCAAATCACATTAGTAATTTAATCACATATAATATCTCAAGCAACATCAAGTATTTCTTAATCAAAATAAGTGTATAATCTCATCAAAAGAAATCAAATAACATAGCAATATTTTACTCTTCTTCTAAAAATAAATATCATATTCATAAATAAATAATTTCGAAGTCATCACCTCATTTTCTATATCAATTTCACTTTTAATTTCTCACAAAATACATGAAATATCATGAAACTATTTTTAATAAACTCTAAATCATTTTAGAGGAATATTAGAATTTTTCCCACATTTTTATTGCATTTAAACTCTCATTAAAAACCCAAATCATCAAAAAAAATAAATGGAGCCATCGGGTTTCGAACCCAGGCTCCCCCGTCCAAGCTACAGTGAACAACTTGTGATGCCACCGAAGACCAGGAAGTCCATGTGACTTCCCTATCACAGAGGTAGGCCGAAATTCCTAAATACCCACTCTCAGTTTTGGAGTTTATTAAAATCAATCAAGAATAAAAGGGAATACCAGGTTTCGAACCCAGAACCTCAAACCAAACCCGTGCTACAATAACAGTACTGTGGCACACAGACTAGCCAGTAAGTCCAACATCGACTACTGATATGAAAATACACTGCCATTCTTTTGTTCACACCGCACTGTGATTTATTTATTTTTCAAAACTCGATTATTCGATCGATCTACACTTTTATTAAACTGTAATTAATTTTTCCAGACTGAGTTTAATTGAGAACAGTAACCAACGATTTTCAAACTCATATTACAAACATATATATATATATTCAATTCATTTTTTTTTCTCTCAATTGCACACATAAATTTGCATTTCTCCAATTTTGAAAATAACCATTTTGTATCTCTTATAATCCACTTTATGAGCTCATTTTTACTAATTAGAATTTACTACATATTGTTTTTGACTACAAGGGAAGTCTCAACAATCTTCCTACTAGTTATAAAATTTCGACATTTACAATTCAACATGCATACTAGTATGGTTCATGGCAATAATTCATTTGTTCATTATTTCTAATTATAATGATGGCAATTATTTTCTTAGTCACAACATGGTTTCTACAATTCATGGCACAAACACAATAGCATGGAATGGTCTATATTTATCACATCACATTAATCTACTTTACTCATTTTTCAAAATTAGCATGCTTGTCCTACAATTAGAAAGCATAAAGATCGCCCACCTCTAATGAAGAATTGCAAAAAGATGAAGAGACACAACTCCTAGAGACTCCTAGCTCCAACAAGAAACACATAGTCCTTCTCCTCCTAGCAAGAGCACTCCAATGCCTCCAAATGCAACACAAGAACACTCTCTAACTCTCTTTCTTTTTCCTCTCTCTTGATTTCTTAATGTAGTGTAAATGAGAAGACATTGGGGGGGGGGGGGTATTTATAGAACAAATGGAGGGCTAGGATTTGATCTCACCAATCAAGTAACTACCCTCACACTCTCCCACTCTTCCACTCTCTCCACTTCCCCACTCTTTCACAATCCGCTCTCTCTTTCTCTCCCACACCCGGTCTCTCTCTCTCTTGGTCACACATGCACGTGTTAAGCACAAGTGCACACACACTCACAATAATAAATACAATCCTATAATTTTTTTTGTGTGCCAAAAAGTTGTTACATGTCATGTGTGAGTCCATGCACAACTAATTGTAGAATTAAATAATGGGTTTGTCTTGTGGGCTTGCTTTTAATTAATTTAATTAATCTAGTGGGCTTTAGAATCTACTCTTATGGATTAATAAAAGACAAAAAAAAAGACTTATGTACAAAATAAATTTAAATGAGAGGAAAGAAAAATAAAGATGGAAAATTTGCACGTGAATTGCACGTGCAAAAATTGAAAAAAATGTATTTTCAATTAAAATAAAAATACGGGATGTTACAGCGTCGGAGGTCTGCACTGTCTGTTGTCGCGGTAGAAGGGAGGGCGCACAGGGCTGCGGTGGATGCTGTCTGCTGTAGTCGTCGGAGGAGTCACGACAGGGGGTCACCCGGGTTGCCGAGCAGGAGGGGAAGACGAGGGAGAGAGATGAGCGGGAGGTGGAGGGTGAAGTGGCAGTCGGGAGCAGGAGTTTGGAAGGAGGCTAGGGTTTCGGAAGGTGAACAGGCGGCTGAGTAGGGTTTAGGTTTAGGTGGGTATGTAGGTAGGTATATAGGGATATATATAAGATGAAGTTAGGGTTTAGGTGGTGAAAATGGGTTTCGGGTTGGGGGATTGAGCAGTTAATGGGTTTATAGGGTAGTTGCGTTTTAGAAAAAGAAATCTAATAAGGAAAATGGGTTTTAGATAGCAAATGGGTTTGGAGTTTTAGGAAAATAAAATAACCAAGAAAAATATTATTTATAATAAAATGTAATTTGCATTACAATATAGAATTTATTTAAAATAACTACAAATATAATTAGTACATAAAAATGGATTTTTGTCAAAATTTATTAATAATAATAACAATAATAATAATAGCAGTAATAGTAATAATAATAGAAATCAAGGTAATAATAACAATAATAAGATTTGTATTACAACATAAAAATCATAGAAAATAGTTACAAATAAAATTATTGATCAAAAATGGATTTTAATAGAAGATCCAACAATACATTTTGACAAAAAAATTTGAAAGCGGAAAACTAATTTAAAAATATTTGAAATACCGAAAATAGACAGAAAATACGTATTTGTGAAAACAGTGGTTACATTGGCTTCACCGACTGGGGGACCAGTTCAGCTGGAGCACCAGCTCGTGGTCAAATCAGGCCACCGCTCCCACCTCAGAGGCCGATTTACAATCAGAGGGGAGCAGTTCCTAGGAGAGGCCAGACTGGAGGTCGTGGCCAGGCCTATAATCTGACTGCGGAGGAGGCTGAGACTGCTGGGGATGTTGTTGCAGGTATATAGTGTTATTTATTTATTTATTTATTTATTATTCTATATATTGTTTTTTTATAATTTATTTATTGTTCTGTTATTTCTTTGCTTTATGTCCTTTCTTGCATTATTTATTCTTGTATTCTTCCTTGCATCATCATTCATTACCCTCATTTTTGACTCAATCATTGGTATCATCTTAGTTCACTCTCTCCCTGCCCATATTTTGTTTGATTCTGGTGCGACTCATTCCTTCATCTCCTCTCGCTTCGTGGATCGGCATCAATTGGCGTGTAGTATTATGTCGGCAGCTAGGAATATTACTACAGGTGGTGTTGTTGTTGTCTGTTCTAGGGAGTGCAAGCAGAGCCCTATTGTAATCGGTGGTGCAGATTTGAAGGCCGATTTGATTGTGATCGGGAATTCTGGATTCGATGTAATCCTCGGGATGGATTGGTTGGGTGATTCCCATGTTGTTATTGATTGCAGAGCTAAGAAGGTTGTGTTCAGAATTTCGGGTCGTCAAGAGTTTGAATTTCATGTCGGTGAGACACCCCTTAGGCATATCAAGAACACGGTTGATCAGGAAACTGGTGCATTGGAGTTGCACGCGATTAGTGAGGCTGCGCCTCTAGTTGTGCGAGAATTCCTAGATGTGTTTCCTGAGGAATTGCTCGAGTTACCCCCAAACCGAGAAGTGGAGTTTGGTATTGATGTTCAGTCGGGTACGATGCCGATACCGAAGAGCCCCTACAGAATGGCACCTATCGAGCTAGCAGAGCTGAAAGTGCAAGTCCAGGAGTTGTTGGACTTGGATTTTATCAGGACTAGTGTTTTGCCATGGGGAGCCCCGATTTTGTTCGTCAACAAGAAGGACGGAAGTCGTAGGCTTTGCATCGATTACTAGGAGCTGAATAATGTTACAGTGAAGAATCGATACCCACTACCAAGGATTAATGATTTGTTTGACCAACTGGGGGGTGCTTCAGTCTTCTCGAAGCTGGATCTTCGTTCTGGGTACCATCAGGTCAAGGTGAAGGGTGAGGATATCCAGAAGACCACTTTTTGGATGAGGTATGGGCACTATGAGTTCTTGGTGATGCCATTCAGAGTCACCAATGCACCGACAGTCTTCCTAAGCTTGATGAACAGGGTATTCTCTCCTTTTTGGGATAAGTTTGTGGTCGTGTTCATCGATGACATCCTTGTATATTCCAAGAATCGGGAGGATCATGTTGAGCATTTGAGATTGACCTTGCAGACGCTGAGGGAGAACAAGCTGTACGGGAAACTTAGTAAGTACGAGTTTTGGCTCGATCACGTTGAATTTCTGGAGCACATCATATCAGGTGATGCAATTTCTGTGGATCCGTCCAAGATCGAAGCAATTTGGGATTAGTCAGTGCCTAAGTCAGCTTCTGAAGTGAGGAGTTTCCTTGGTCCAACAGGTTACTATCGGAAGTTCGTCCAGGACTTTTCTAAGATTGCTGGACCTTTGACTAAGCTGATTGGGAAGGAGCAGAACTTTGTCTGGGATGAGGCTTGTGGTGAAGCTTTTGCAGAGTTAAAGAGAAGATTGACATCAACGCCTGATGAGTGAAATTAAAATATGATTTTATTACTCTTTTCATGCATTAAAGTTGCGAGTTCTCGATTATTTCTTTAAAATTTATCTTCTTTCCACTTATTTTATTTTATTTATGTGATTTTGAAGAATTGAGATTTATAAGTGCAAAAAGATATGCATTTTGGTAAAATCAGGGAAGAAAAGAGGAATAAAGATTTTAAAATTCAAATTTATTTTATGTGATGATTTTCGAAAAATTAGAGCACTCAAATACATATTTTAAAAAATTGGTCACGTAAAATGTCAATAGAAAATAATATGATCAATTAGGGGGTGAAATTAAATTGTGTAATAAAATTTTTCAAAAATAAAATAAAAAGAAATTGAATGAATTGTGTTGAATTTTGGGATGGATTTGGTTGATTAATTTAAAATCAAAACATTAATTTTAATATTTATATGTTAATTAATTAACAAAATAAATAATCCTAATCTTAATTAACTTACCCTAATTAAACCTAACCTACTTGCTGCCTATATATAAATAGGGGAAGAGAGAGAAAGCACTTGGGTTGGCAGCTCTGTGGTTTTTGGGAGACAAAAGGCAGCTAGAGGTTGGTGGCTAGACCCAGGGAAAAGAAAAAAAACAAAGAAAGGAAAGCGGCTGGATTTCGGGAAAGAGAAGTAGGTGGCTCGGCACGGAGTTCAAGGGCGCGGATTTCGAAGGTAGTAGAAACGAAACAGAGAAGAAAAGGAGAGAGAGAATAGCACAGATCTCTGCAATTTCGGTCTTCAACAACAATCAAGTTCTTTCTTTTTTCTCCTCTAATTTTTGTTATGCAATCAAAGAACATGTTTGTTAGTTGCAAATTTATTATGAACTAATTTTATTTTTCTAGGACTTTGATGTAGCATAGTTTTGAGAACACAATTTTAATTCCATATTATTTTCTATTTTCCCATGGTTGTGTGTTTGATTTTTGTTCTTAATGCTTACAATTGTTTGGCCAACTTTTGTATGATTTATTAAATCATGGAGAGGTCGAACTGGTAATTTGTGATTTCGAATTAATAAAATTAAACACCGTTACAAGAGCAAACCACTGTTAATGTAACCGTTAAGAAATCCATTGATTTTAACGAAATTAGTAATTTGTGCATGAACTATGGCAAATAATTAGTTGAGAATATTTTGATATTGCTTGAGAGAGAATATTGAATAATTTAAGAATTTTATTCTACAACTTAAAAAATTAATATTTTTATTCACATGGAGTTATAAATTGTGTGGGATTAACTAGATGAAATCGAAAGCCCTAAAATTAATTTTACTATTAACAAACAGCCAAATTTCGGATTCCATTCCCTTTAATTAGTTTATTTCTTTCCTTAGTTTAATTTAGTATTAGTTGTTATTTTTATCATACTTTCGGTTTTCCAAATAGTAGTTAATCTAGTAAATTTTGGTACTCAATAAAATAATTAGCCCTTGTGGGTTCGACACTCTTTTCACTTATCTATACTACTTGCTACGATTTTGTACACTTGCGAATAAATTTCCATCAAGTTTTTGGCGCCGTTGCCGGGGACTAATTATTTTTTTATTGATATTGACAATTGCTAGATTGTTAGTAATTTGGAATTTTCTTATTAATTTTATTTTCTTTTTAGTTTTTAATTTTACTTTTTCTATTTTTTAATAGTTATATTTCAGGACAGAGAAGTGTATCACAATGGCAAACAATGAGGAAAACAATGCTTTGAGAGATTATGCTATGCCCTCACTTAATGGAGCAACATCAAGCATAAAGAGGCTGGTTATACAAGCTAATAATTTTGAGATTAAACTGGTGATCATTCAAATGATTCAACAGACCGTTCAATTTGGGGGACAATCGCACGAGGATCCTAATGTTCACATTGCAAACTTTCTAGAAATTTGTGACATTTTCAAGCACAATGGAGTATCAGATGATGCAATTCGATTGAAACTCTTTCCGTTTTGACTAAGAGATAAGGTGAAGGCTTGGCTAAATTGTCTACCACCCGGTGGTATTACTACTTGGGAGGGACTTCCACAAAAATTTATGGCCAAGTATTTTCCGTCGACAAAGACAGCGAAGCTAAGGAATGACATTACCATATTCACTCAATATGAGACTGAGTCTTTGTATGATGCATGGGAGAGGTATAAAGAGTTATCGAGAAAGTGTCCTCATCAAGAACTACCGAAATGGCTATAGATTCAAATATTCTATAATGGTTTGGGAGTTACAAATCGATCTATGGTAGATGCAGCAGCTGGAGGTGCACTAATGAGCAAAACCCACGAAGCAGCCTATGAACTTTTAAAGGAGATGACATCCAACAATTATCAATGGTCTTCAGTGAGAACAATGCCTAGAAAAGAAGCTAGAGTTTTTGAACTTGATCCTATTACTACTTTAACTGCAAAAATTGATATTTTATCTAAACAAATAGATAATATGAATGTTAATGCTATTCAAACTAATATGATTTGTGATCTTTGTGCAGGAAATTACTCAAATACAGATTGCCAAGTAGGAAATCCTTTTGCTCAATCAAAATTTCAATCAAGCAAATTACGTGTCCAATTTCCAACATCAAAACAATCCTTATTCAAACATGTATAATCCAGGATGGAGGAACCAGCCCAATTTTTCATGGAACAACAACCAAGGAGCAATTAGACTACCTCAGAATTTTCAGCATCAAGAAAAGAAGCCAACACTTGAAGAGATGTTTATGCAATACATGCAGAAGACAGAGCAATACATGTAGAAGACAGATTTGGCGATACAAAATAATACGGCTTCAATTCACAATCTTGAGGCTCAGACTGGTCTGATTTCAAATATTATTACAGAGAGAACAACAGGAACATTACCCAGTAACACAGTGACAAATCCAAAGGAGCATGTCAAAGCAATAACACTGAGAAGTGGAAGAACAATTGAGCAGCCACAAGAAGAAAATGCCGAACAAAATGTGGTGAAAAGCCAGATGAGTTACAACCAATTTTGAAGGAACAAACACAGCATGTGGCCAATCACCATTCTAATAATGATAAAAGGAGTTTCAAGCCAAACAATTTCAGGGGAGTTCAATTCTGACAGCTATCCTAATTCACCTTATGAACCACCTATTCCTTTTCCACAAAGACATAAAAAGAACAAGCCTGATAATCAGTTTTCAAAATTTATAATTTTTTTAAAGCAATTTCATATTAATATTCCTCTCATTGAAGCTTTGGAACAAATGCCTAAATATGCTAAAATTTTTAAGGATATTTTTTCAAACAAGCGAAAATTGGAGGAACATGAGACGGTGATGCTAACCGAAGGGAGTAGTGTAATTTTATAAAAGAAGTTGTCTCCTAAACTTAAAGATCCAAGGAGTTTTACAATTCCTTGCACTATTGGAAATTCTTCTTCTGATAAAACATTATGTGATTTAGGAGCAAGTATTAATCATATGTTTTATTCTGTTTTTAGGAAATTAGGTATTAGAGAAGCAAAACCGATCACAATCTCATTGCAATTGGTGGACAGATCTATTAAGTACCCAAGAGGAGTAATTGAGGATGTTTTGGTGAAAGTAGACAAGTTCATGTTTCCCGCTAATTTTATTGTGCTTGACATGGAGGAAGATGAACAAATCCCTTTGATTTTGGGAAGACCCTTTCTAGCTACGGGGAGAGCTTTGATTGATGTCCAATAAGGAAAACTTATTTTCAGGGTTGAGGATGAACAAGTAATGTTTGATGTTTTTAAATCCATGGAGGTTGTTGCTGAAGCTCACTCATGTTTTCAAATTTGTGAAACTAATCTGATTGTGGGAGAGACACATAGAGCGGAAGTTGAGAAATTACCAATTAAAGTGTGTCCAACAAATTCAGCAACTCTTGAATCTAAGAAAGAAAAGATTTCAGAATACGTTCAAGTTGCACCATCTATTAACTTTTCTTCTCAGCTGACATTCAAGGAGGTTTGGATATCAAGAACGCAATCGTCAAGAAAGAAACGACTTAAACTCAAGCTTCAACCATTGCCATCTATCTTGGGGGATGCTCAAAGAAAACCTAATCCAAATGTGAATAAAGTTATTAGAAAAGATGTTTTGATGTTGTTGGATCTTGGCGTCATATAACCATCTCTGCTATCAAGTCTGGCTAAAGACTTAAAACTTAGCACTTCTTGGGAGGCAACCCATGCTTCCTTTTTACTACATTCGATTTGATTTTTCTTTTAGTTTACTTTAAATTTTAATTTTAATTTTATTTTATAGGATTGCATAATTTTGAAGGTTTTTGAGCAGAGCTGTTTTCTGGACCAACATTGATGGCTGTTTTTTAGCAGTATACAGTCCGAATCTGGATAAGTGTATAAAATACCGATCAAAGGAAATTGTCTTAGCTTTCTAGAACAAAAAGAACCAGGCAATTCGGACATCTACAGCACCAGATATCACTGAAACAATGAATGTCGCGCGTCCAAAATTTTAACACGAATCAGGGGAGCAATTCTGAACTTTCCACATTCCTTTTGTTTTTCTTTTTTCTTTCCCATTGAGGACAATGTGATATTCAAGTTTAGGGAAAAGGGTACAATTTTTTATATATACTTTGAAAAAAAAAAACCTGCAATTAGGCTTACCATTACACTTTTGAGTTCTTTATTGTGCTAAAGCATTGAAATAATTTTTTACTTTTTGGATAGACAATATCTTATAAAGCAAGATTAAGCATACTTATTTACTTTAGAATTATTGAAGTTCGAAATTCCTTACACAATTGTGAAAGTCATGTGATTATACATAAAAGAAAAATGTGATGTTTTTTCCTTGTGATGATCCCCTTTGATCTAGTCCTAAACAGGGTTTAAGTAAATAGAGTGATAATGAAAAAATAATTGAATGAATAAAGTTTTATCTACTCCAATGTTTTGAGTTTCTTAGTAACTAGGGGTATTTATCACCAATGTTTACTTTTACGTCAAATGGCAACTTGAAATATGAGTACGCAAAAGCACTCTAAATTTGTGACTTGTTGAGTAACCGGTGAATTCATCACAAATGTTTGCATTCACGTCAAAAGGCAAATGAACAATTAGAGAAGAGCAAAAAAAAAACTTTAGTTTGCTACTCGGTTTGTAGTAGTGAGAAGGGGTAGCATTGATATCGGGTCGGGTCGGGTCGGGTCCTTCACTACCCGAACCCGGACCCGGACCCGGACTCAGATCCGTGAGGACCGGGTCCGGTTCCGGGTCCGGGTCCTATTAAAATATTCCTACCCGTTCGGGTAGGAGCGGGAGTGTGAGCGGCGAGCGGAGACGGCGAGTGGAGGATTTAGAAAAGAGGAGAGAAGAAAAATGCATGAGTTTTGAGTTTGGAAGAGGAAGATTTAGAATTGAGGAGGATGGAAGGGAGGGATGAAGATAGGATATTTATTTTTACATTGATCTTTTGGGTTTTTTTAACGGGTCTGGGTCAGGGTCAAGGTCCGGGTCGGGTCTATTTTGAGCGGACCCGGACCCGGACCCGAAAGTGCAACGGGTTCCATTTTAGGACCCGAACCCGAAACGGATAGGCCGGGTCGGTTCCGGTCCAATGTCGGGTCCGGGTCAGGTCCGGGTTTCGGGTATTTATACCAATGCTAAGAAGGGGTAATTACAGAAGGAGTTGTTACATGATATAATTACATTAATTACATGACAAATATGATGGAGTTGGGAATTATGAATGAATAATTGCACTGGTGAAAATGAGTATGCTTAGTTTACTTTATTTGCTATTATTTATGTTAATGTTTTAAGTTGAAATTTTGATGCTTGCATGATAAGACCTTTTAAGTGTGATTAGTTGAGCTTACGTATGATCATTATTCTTTGATTTATGGTTTTACTTTTTACTCGAGGACAAGCAAAATCTTAAGTTTGGGGGTATTTGATGAGTGAAATTTATATATGCTTTTATTACTCTTTTTACGCATTAAAGTTGCGAGTTCTCGATTATTTCTTTAAAATTTATCTTCTTTTCACTTATTTTATTTATTTATGTGATTTTTAAGGAATGAGATTTATAAGTGCAAAAAGATACGCATTTTGGTAAAATCAAAGATGAAAAGTAGAATAAAGATTTTAAAATTCAAATTTATTGTATGTTATGATTTTTGAAAAATTAGAGCACTCAAATAAATATTTTTACAAATTGGTCACATAAAAAATCAATAGAAAATAATATGATCAATTAGGGGTGAAATGAAATTGTGTAATAAATTTTTTAAAAAATAAAATAAAATGAAATGGAATGAATTGTGTTGAATTTTAGGATGGTTTTGGTTGATTAATTTAAAATCAAAACATTAATTTTAATATTAATATGTTAATTAATTAACTAAGTAACTAATCCTAATCTTAATTAACTTACCCTGATTAAACCTAACCTACTTGTTGCCTATATATAATCAGGGGAAGAGAGAGAAAGCATTTGGGTTGGCGGCTCTGTGGTTTTTGGGATAAAAAAGGCGGCTAGAGGTTGGTGGCTGGCCCAGGGGAAAAAGAAAGAAAGAAAGAAAAGAAAGCGGCTGGATTTCGGGAGAGAGAAGTAGGTGGCTCGGCACGGAGTTCGAGGGCGCGGATTTCGAAGGCAACATAAACGAAACAGAGAAGAAAAGGACAGAGAGAGAGAGAGATCTCTGCAATTTCTGTCTTCAACAACAATCAATTTCTTTCTTTTTTCTCTTCTAATTTTTATTATGCAATCAAAGAACATGTTTGTTAGTTGCAAATTTATTATGAACTTATTTTATTTTTCTAGTGCTTTGATGTAGCCTAGTTTTGAGAACACAGTTTTAATTTCATATTATTTTCTATTTTTCCATGGTTGTGTGTTTGATTTTTGTTCTTAATACTTACAATTGTTTGGCCAACTTTTGTATGATTTATTAAATCATGGAGAGACTGAACTGGTAATTTGAGATTTTGAATTAATAAAATTAAACACCATTTCATGAGCGAACCACTGTTAATGTGACCGTTAAGAAATCTATAGATCTGAATGAATTTTAAATTAGTAATTTGTGCATGAACTATGACAAATAATTAGTTGAGAATATTTTTAATATTGCTTAAGAGAGAATATTGAATAATTTGGGGATTTTGTTCTACAACTTGGAAAATTAATATTTTTATTCACATGGAGTTATAAATTGTGTGGGATTAGCTAGGTGAATTCGAAAGCCCTAGATTTAATTTTGCTATTAACAAACAACTAAATTTCGGATTCCGTTCCTTTTAATTAGTTTATTTCTTTCCTTAGTTTAATTTAATATTAGTTGTTATTTTTATCATACTTTCGGTTTTCCAAATAGTAGTTAATCTAGTAAATTTTGGTACTCAATAAAAAAATTAATCCTTGTGGGTTCGACACTCTTTTCACTTATCTATACTACTTGTTGCGATTTTGTAGACTTGCAAATAAATTCCCCTCAGCGCCCGTGTTGACTATTCCAGATGGTTTAGAAGGGTTTGTGGTCCACTCGATGCTTCTGGCAGAGGTTTGGGTGCAGTACTGATGCAGAAATGTCGAGTCATTGCTTATGCATCTAGGCAGTCGAGGCCGCATGAAAAGAACTATTATCACTAGGGATGGCAACTGGGCCGGGTCAACCGGTGACCCACCCGCGACCCGGCCCACCAACCCGGCCCGTTAAATTGCTTCGCGGGTTCGGGTCGAACCCGGTGAACAGTACCAGGTCGACCCGGGTCTCTATTTTCACGAATCGAATTCGCGAAACCCGGCCCACGAACCCGACCCAACCCGTGAATTTGACCTGCCAACCCGCGGGTCGACTCGCGGGTTTCGACCCGTTCGACCCGTGACGGGTCGACCGTTGACCCGCGGGTCGAACGGTCGAAAATCACACCGTTGGCAGCGCTGCGCTCTGTCTGGGACAGAGCCGTTTGGTTTTTTATTTTTTTTTTATTTTTTGTTTTTTCCCACTTATTTAGCCTATAAATATCCCTCAAAAATCTCATAAAAAATCACACCTCACTCTCTTACTCTCTCTACTAAGATACATCACTTGTAAAGAATTTTTGAACAATTGTAATATTCATCAAACAAGTGTACAAGGAGACATATACACGATCAAATTTCGGTCGTATCGGAAACAAAATTCAACGTCTTCAACTCTCTTCAACCCTCGTCAAATCTACTTCAACCTCTTCTCAACTCTTCAATTGCGGAATCGGCAAAGTGCTCCTCCATCTTTTCTATTCTATTCTTATTTTAACGGTTTTTTTTTACATACGCGTATTCCACGGTGAATGGTATCAAAATATCTCTATCTCTCTCGTTAATTTTTTTTTTGCGTTGTAGTTAAAATTATTGTTCGTTTTTTTGAACTTCTCTATCTCAACCCTCTTGTTTTTTAGATTTTTTTTTGTATAATTCACCGCTCCTACATTGTATATTTTTTTTTACATACCACATTACTACATTATGTCTAGATCACGCAGTAGCGGTCGTAGCGGACAAGATTCCTCCTCCTCTTCACGTAGGCCACCAATTGTCCCAACTAGTGAGCCCGCCCAAGATTACATTGATCCTACTATGGAACAATGGGGTATACACGACGATGTTGTAGGTGACATACAATTAGAAGAACAACAACAACAACAACAAACCGAAACTACACAACCCCGTAGTAGTAGGAAAAGTAGAGGAGAAACTAGCGATTGGCATAAGTTTTATGATTATATCCCGGACGAACATACTCCGGGTATAGGTTTGAAAGTGTGTAAAACATGTAGTAAAACATACAAATTCAAGAGGGGTGACGGCACCGGTACAATTAGTAGGCACATACAACATAATCATAAAGAACTTCTTGATCAAATACAAGGCCAACAAAAAATCAACCCTAGGACCGGTCAAGTAGATAGCCACCCTTATGATCCCGAACTTGTTTGTCGGGAAATGGCCCGATTAGTCATTAAGGAAGAGTTGCCATTTTCCTATCCCGAGAGTAGGAACTTGGAAAATTTTAATCAAACGGCCTTAAACCCTCATTTTAAAAGAATTCCGAGAAATACTTGCAAATCAGATTGTTTTAAAGTGTACATGGAAATGAAGGACGCTTTGATTGCAATTTTATGGAGTTTAACTTGTAGGGTTAGTTTAACTTCAGATTGTTGGACGGGTGTCAACAATATTCCAACGATGGGAATAACCTGTCATTGGATCGACAATGATTGGATTCTTCAAAAAAGAATCATATCACTTGCGTCGTTGTCGTATCCCCATAGTGGCGCTGAAATAGCAAACCGTATTATAGAAATTTGTGATGTTTTTCATATTCGCGATAAAATTATGGCTATTAGTTTTGATCATGCATCTAACAACAATGTAGCAATTACTACTTTAAAATCTGTATTAAACCCTCCATCTGACAATATTTTACATGTTAGATGTGCATGTCATATTATAAATTTATGTGTTCAAGATGCATTAAGAATAGCTGATCCATATATACATAAAATTAGAAATTGTGTACATTTCATTGCATTAAGTCCAAGTATTTTACAAGAATGGAAAGCTTGGTGTAGGGTTAGAAATGTTCCTTTTAGAAAATTTCCAAAGGATGTTAGACACCGATGGAATTCTACTTTTGATTTACTAAATGTTGTCATCGATTATAAAGCAGTTGTAAATGATTTTTGTATCACAAAAAATATGCACAATTTTGAAATGACTCCCAACGATTGGTTTTTTGCCGAATCTTTGTTGAAATTTTTAGAACCTTTTAAAACCGCAACTTTAAAGTTTTCAAAAACATATGAATCTACTTCTAGTAGCATTTTTATTGAATTAGTTAGCATGATGCAAATATTTAACGAAATATTAAATGATCCCTATATTAGTGACATTGTAATACCTGCATTTCAAAAATTTTTGAAGTATTATTTTCCTCCTCCTATATTGATTTGTGTTGCTACTGTTATGGATCCCCGTATCAAATTAGAAGGTACGAAGAATTTGATAGAAATGTTTTTTGGATATTTAGAGAACAATGTAGAATTAACAACTGATTGCGCTACTTTTTTAGTTCAGTTTGAATCTATGTTAAATAACTTGTATGATTATTATGATAGACATTTTGCTTATAGTAGTACAACTTCTGTACTTAGTTCTTCTTCTGGTAGTTCTAAAGGTAAGGGTAAAAGTAGAATTGGTGATAGAACATTTAGTTTACTTGAACAAATTCAATCTAAAAAACCTAGGACTAATCAACCAAATGAATTAAATTGGTATAACCAACAGGATACTGAGCCTACTCTTTCTCCACTAGATATTTTACAATGGTGGAAAGAACATGGACACACTTTTAGTATTCTGTCAATTATGGCTAAAGATTTACTAACTCCTCCTGTCTCTACAGTTGCTTCTGAGAGTGCATTTTCTACAAGTGGCAGGGTTCTATCTAATTACAGGAATCGGTTGAAGCCCGAGGCATTAGAGATGCTCGTTTGCACAGAAGACTGGCTGAAGGCTGAAGATAGGACGCAAGGGAAAGCACTATCAAGTTCCACAAGTGGGAGCAACTCGCCCGAACAATAACAACAACAACAACAACAACAACAACAACAATAGCTTTGCTTGTTATGTCAAATTAGAAAACTTGTACTCAATTAAAATTGTATATAAGAAATATGTTATTGTATAAAACTTATTTGTGAATTGAATTCTTCATTTCGTTATAAATTGTTCAAATTGTATAACTTAAATTCATATGAATAATATTTCAAAATTTGTTGTCAATTTCACTCTTTCAATCTTATTATTATTATTACGATTTTTATTGTTTATTAGTATTATTACTTACTTAGTATTATAATTAAACATCATTTGGGGATATTTGAAGAATTGTAGTATTATTACTTATTAGTATTATTACTTACTTAGTATTATAATTTTTGAAGAATTGTAGTATTCATCAAACAAAGATATGGTTGTTTGTATACATCATTTGTAAAATTATTATTATTATTATTTTAATTTAAGCTACCCAAAAAAATAAAAAATAAAAAAATAAAAAAATAAACGGGCCAACCCGCGGGTCGACCCGGCCCAACACGGGTTGAACCCTAAAGGGTTCACGGGTTGGGCGGGCCACCCAAACGTAAACTTAGCCCGGCCCGGCCCGGCCCGTATAAGGGTGCAACCCGGCCCGGCCCGGCTAAGTATACGTGCCAACCCGTACGGGTTGGGCCCGACCCGGCCCACTCGACCCGTTCGCCATCCCTAATTGTCACGCCCCGCTTCCCAAATACGGAATACGAGTGCATGACGAAGCCCAGCGAATGATCTTAACATCATTCATAAGTTGTAGGATCGGCTCAGCATCACAACAAGAATATAAGAGAGAGATATATATAACCAAGCATGCATGAATAATTTATTAGCAACAGAAACGATTGAAAATATAATAATAACATTCAAATAGTTTCAAGTCTGGATCAAGTTAAAATTCGGGAACATCGGCCCGTTACAAGTTCTTAAAGAGCAAGAAGTAATAATTCAAGAAAAACAAATAATTCAAGAGAACAAGTAGTCTAATCAAGTTCTTTCTCCACTTGGAAGCTAGAACCTTTGCTCACCAATTCCAGCGGGTAGATCGTTTCCAAAATCTCCTTAATAAATATAAAAAGAAAAAATAGGAAAAAACAAGAGAGAATGCCCTTAGTGCAAGCTAGGGCCACAAATAGTAAAAACGAGTACAAGTAATGGGAAACAAGAATTGGAATCAAGAATATAATAGGGTTTACAACAAGTAATGGAGATTCAAGAACTAACTAGTAGGAAGGACAACTCAAGAGGCTAGATTGGGTAAACAAACACTAATGGTGGAACAAGTGACAAGTGTACATGTAGGGATATCTAACCTTAAGTGACAAGCATCTAGTAAGTGTCGGGTGTCAAATCTCAAATCTAGTGTCAAGTTGTCAGGTCTCAAGTATCAAGTTATAAATGTCAAGTGTTATTATTCAAGTATCAAGTCTCATGTAACAAGTCATCAAGCTTCAAGTAAACATGTATCAAGTTCGAGTTTCATGTATCAGGTTTCATGTATCATGTGATCAAGTATCGAGTAAACATGTGTCGAGTTCAAGTTTCATGTTCAAGTCTTGTGGTGATTACTATCTAGGTAGCACTTCATGCATCTATCTTTTTACTACATGGTTGCTACAGTCAAAACAATTTCATTTAGACCTAGTAATGGAGTCTATAGGGCGATGTACTCAGGTATCAAGTATCTAGCAAGTCATGGTTCATGAATCGGAAAATAAATAACAAGTTCACGAAGCAAGTTCGCGAATCCACTAACAAGTTCAAGAACCGCACAATGGGTTCATGAATCAAACAAGTTCATGAGCCAAGTAGCTGACTCCATGAATCAATCAAGATACAACAAGTTCATGAACCAAGTATTTGGGAAACACGGGTCCCCTTCCGAGTACACTTACCTATATTGTCCACTATTATGGTCTTTCCCTTAAACCCCGGCTTGTTACATTTATGAACTTTTATCAAGCAAGCATATAAGTGTGCGAAACAAGGTACGAGAAAGTGGTGGGAACATGTGTCAAAACAGCGAAATTCACGGCTCAAGTGTTCAGGCAAAATTGTGTATTTGTATTTACACATGTGAAATAGTATTGAAATAAGGTTAATTAATTCTAAGAAAAATTGAGGATGTCCTATAGGGTGTCCAGCAACCGCATATAAAATTTCAAGTCAAACGCTTGTTGTTAACATAGTTAAATTAATTCGCAAAGTAAAGGTGTGCAGCAGTTTTGCAAATCTGTGTCTACCAACATAGCTGCAGTAAATCTGCAATAGCTCCTAGACCGCAACTCCAAATTCAAAAATTTCGGAGGCTATCGACATCTAGACATCCAGAGCTACATTTTCTATTCAGGGCTCGGGTTCCAATTATGATGTTAAAGGGGTCAAAACAACATAACAAGATTTAGGACAGCAACATGTGGGAATATCTTACTAGTATAGGTTACATGAAAATTTGTTATTAGGCGTCTAGATTAATGTGTGATATAAATACAGGATAATGGTTGTCAAAACAGCAAGTAATAATTGTTTTTCAAGCCAAATGGGTGCAAGTTCATCAAATGCAAGATATAACATAAGTCTACAAATCTAGGGCTCTTTAATTTCATGTGTCCATGTGTTCAGTGGGTAAAATGAGTTCAAGTAATTGTAATATAAAACAATGAATTTATTGTGACTCTTAAGATTATGAAAATGAGGAGGTTTAATAATTGATCAACAACGACAGTCAAGAAGGAGTCACAATTTCTAACTATTTACAGTATTTTCAAGGAATGCTTGTACTAGAACAAAAATGTGTACAAGAGGAATACTTGCCTTGATTGACGACGAATAGATCCGTTAGTTGAAGAAAATGGGATCGAAAATTCCCGGGCGAAGCCTCCCAAAAGCACGTGTGAAAATCCAACAGTAGAGTGAATTTCCCCCACACCGGATCGGCCCAGAACAACAAACGGCAAGAGTGATCAGCTGTGCACACAACGCGGGACAGCAAAACCCACCAATCAAATCTCTCCCACACACCAGATCCAATCCCAGAACAGCGAACACCCAAATCAGATCCGATGCGGCTGAACAGCGAACACGGATCAGATCTGATCTGAGTGGCACAGATCTTGATGTGATCCAAAGGTTGAGATTCAATCCCGCCACTCGCTGCTTCTTCTTCCTTCGTTCTCTTCTTCGATGAACCAGCGAGCGAGAGAGAGGGAAGGTGCGGTGGCGACTGGCGATGGCTTCGACGGTGACGACTCGACGGCTTGACGGCGATAGGGGGAGGATGACGGCAGAAACAGTAGCGCGACGTCGAGAAGTGACGAGCATCGAGTGCGGCTCTGTTTCTGGGTTCGAACAGAGGGTGAGAGCGGTAGGTGGATTCGGTGGGGTGCGGCGACGTGACGGAGGATGAGAGGCGACGGGTAGAGGCGTCGAGATGGCGAGGATGGTGAAGGATTGGGAAATGGCGATATGGGTTTTTGGAGTTTGGTTGATGGCAGAGACAATGGTGATGGAGGTTGTGGTGGTGTTGACGATTGATGGGTGGTGGTGCTGTGGGGTTGACGACAATGAGCGGGTGGTCGAAGTGACGGTGAGGGAGATCGAAGGTGATGGTGGGAGAGGCGATCGGAGGTAGGGGATTGGGTTGTTTTGGTGATGCGAGAAGAGCGGAGGGGAGAAGGTTAGCGGCGGACTGTTAGGGGGGGTTTTACAGTATACGGGGTAGGGGTGTTAAGGGTTTATATAGTGAGGGTTTTGGGTTTTGGGTATTAGGGTATCCGTTTTGAATAGGATCCAACTGGAGAATTGGTCAAATGTATTAAAATGGGGAATAAAGAGACGATTGATATAGAGTAGCTCATTCTTCATGAAGAACGACACAAGAGCATACAAATGAATTCGATAAAAGGACCAAAAATTTAGTCGAGGCAAAAATAATGATTTTATTCAAACTGAAATAAAATACAGGATCTCAAATAGATGAAGAAGTACAATGTGGCAAAATACAGTATAGAATACAAATACTGGAAATAGGAGTTACAACTATCCCGCGCACGACTTGGAGCTTGTCGCCGTAATCTTTGCCCTGAAGTTATGGAGGCATTACTTTCTTGGGGATAAAGTGGAGATATTCACTAACCACAAGTGCCTCAAATACGTGTTCATGCAGAAGGAGTTGAACATGATACAGAGGCGATGGTTACAGTTGATGGCTAACTTTGATATCAACTTGCAGTATCACCCCGGTAAGGTGAACTTGGTACCCAATGCACTGAGCAGGAGACCTACTGCCATGTTTCTTACTCGATAGAGAGAACTTTGGAAAGATATGAAGAGACTAGAATTGAATGTGGTTTTGCCTGGTGCCGAGCGGTAGTGTATGATGCTTCAGTTGCAGTCTTCTTTGGTGGAACAGATCAAGGAGGCCCAATTGGGCGATGAGCAGTTACAGAAGTTCCGAGCTGAAGTGGAAGCAGGTTCAAGGACTGATTTGGATGTTCACTCAGATGGATCACTTCACTTTGGGGCTAGATTGTGTGTCCTAAAGGGTGAAGTCCGGCAGAAGTTACTTGAAGAAGCCCATCAGTCCTCTTATTCTATTCATCCTGGAAGGACGAAGATGTACATGGACTTGAAGCAATATTTTTTGGTGGCACGGCATGAAGAGGGCAGTGGCAAGATTCGTTTTCCAATGTTTGATCTGTCAGCAAGTGAAGGTAGAGCATCAGAGGATGACTGGACTCCTTCAACCTCTTCCTATTCCGAAGTGGAAGTGGGAGAACATCACCATGGATTTTGTGACTGTGTTGCCCATGAGTCCCAAAGGTCACAATGCCATTTGGGTGATTGTGGATAGACTGACGAAGAGTGCCTATTTCATCCCTTTTAGAGTTGGTCAGTCTACTGAAAGTCTAGCCGAGAAATACATGCAGGAGATTGTGCGTCTTCATGGAGTTCCGGCTAGCATTGTATTTGACAGGGATATGAGATTCAGGTCTCAGTTCTGGAAGAGTCTTCAGGGGAGTCTTGGGAGCAAGCTGAACTACAATACAACTTTCCATCATCAGACAAATGGATAGTCTGAGAGGACAATTCAGACTCTGGAGGACATGTTGAGGTCTTGTGTCCTTCAGTTCGGAGGTTCTTGGGAGGATCATCTGCACTTGGTGGAGTTCTCGTACAACAGCAGTTACCAGGCAAGTATCAAGGCAGCACCGTACGAGGCACTTTATGGTCGGAAGGGCAGATCGCCAGTATGTTGGGGCAACATTGGCGAGAGGAAACTTTTGGGGCCAAAGTTGATCACGAAGACTGTTGATGCAGTGGCATAGATCAGGAAGCATCTGTAGGCAGCTCAGGATAGACAGAGGAAGTGGGCTGATGTTCATCGAAGGCCATTGGAATTTGAGGCAGGAGATCATGTCTTTCTCAAAGTTTCATCGCGGAGAGGTGTCATCCGCTTTGGAAGTGGGGCAAGCTAAGCCCCAGGTTTATTGGGCCGTTTGACATTGTGGAGGAGTAGGCAAGGTAGCTTACAGAATCGCACTGCCACCAGCTTTGTCAGGGGTTCATGACATGTTCCACGTCTCTCAGCTGAGGAAGTACATCAGAAATGAAAGCCATGTGATCGACTATTCGGAGTTGTCTGTGCAGCCAGACCTATCTTGTGAAGTCAACTGGTTGCCATCTTGGATAGGTGGGAGAGGGTATTGAAGAACAAGGCCATCAGGTTGGTTCGGGTTTCTTGGAATCCTCACTCGCCGGGTGAGTCGACTTGGGAGTTGGAGGAGGAGATCTAGAAGAAGTTCCCTCAGCTATTCGAGTAGCTTTTTTTGTTTCTTTTCTTTTCGGGGTTGCCCTATGTACCACATGTATGAATTTCGAGAACAAAATTCTTCGTGTAAGGTGGGTATGATTTGTAACCTCTGTTTTCATTACTGTATTTTTTTGGTATTATTAATCATTGTACTCTTCGTCGTCTTTTCTGAACCCTTGTAAATTGATTTTCTCTTAATGGAATTCATTATTGCCTTCGACTCAATGTTTATTTCCCAATCTATTTCATTTGTATTTTTTTGTGTTGACCCAAAAAATTTGTTGTTCATCTTATTCAAATTCTTGCATATTGTCACTCTTAAATTTATCTTATTGTAATCCTATTTATTGTTCTTTCTTTTCTTATTGGATCCTAAACCCTATACTCATTTATTCAATAACCCAATAGCCCATTACCCTAATTCTAATTCTATATATAACCCTCCTTAACCTTAACCCTAATCACCATTAGCAAACAATAATTACCCTCTAAATCCCCAGCCGTCATCCTGCTCTCCCCCTATTTCTTCCAAACCACAGAGCAATCCATCATTGCCATTAACACCACCAGTCGAACCCCCTACCTCCGAACCCATCTTCATCATCCTCCATCCTCACTTCCTCCGTCGCCATCCACCTTCTGTCAACCTGCACCCACCGAAACCCATCGATCATCCCGTTGACCACCATTGCCGAATCCCCTGCTCACCGCCTTCACCTTCGTCGACTCCTCGTCCTCGAACACCATCCCTGCATCACCTCTTTCCCTCGCATCCCCTACAGCCTTGTCGCCCTCCTCGACTGCACCCTCAAACTCCACCGTGAACCACCGACGATCACCCCTGCAGTCCCCGATGCCGCCATTGCCGCCATTGCCACCATTGCCACAACCAGTCTCCTGCCTCTCGCCCCCACAACTTGAGCCGCCATGCTGATTGCTGGGTCGCTGTAACTGTTTGCTGTTTGCTGTTCTTGATTTCGCTGTTGCTGTGATTGTTGTGCCTCTTGCTGTGTTGCCTTATCACGTGCGTTGCCCGTGCCGTTCTTGTCGTTTCACGTGTTTTCCCCACCGTTCACACATGTTGTGGTTGCACGTAGGTTGCACACAGTTCTGCCATTGCTAGTCTCGCTTCCGTTCACGATCTTGTAAGACAGGTTTCTTGTACGAATTTTTCTTGTTTCCCCGTACAAGCATTTTTTTGAAATACCACAAGTAGATCTTTGTTGTGACTCGTTCTTCATGTTTTACCCATTGATGATCTTGGCCCTACCCGTTTGATTTGTTTCTATCATTTCCATAATCGTAAATGGTTACAAACATTTCGTTATTACACCCATTACACAAACATGAATTAGATCTAGATATTTGTCTATATGAATGCATGTTCTTGAATCAATATGAGTTATAGATGTTTTGTTTGTATGTAAAACATGTTAATATTTTTTCCCTTTTAATGAGTTTGAGAATAGACGTGGCATGCTGATTGAATAACTATTAAATTCTAATTTGCATTATACATCAACTTAGATCTATCGTAGTTACTATTTATGTTATAATTCATGTAAAGAAATCTCATTTACTGCTATCCTGATTTGGCATGATGAATTAAACCATGTTAATGTCAGAATAAAGACTAAGTTTGTGAACATGAAATGTAGGCCCCTGTTTTTAGTTTCCAGAACATCTGACGGATCTGAAATCTGATATGTGATGTGCAAGATACCTCATTTTTAATACTATTGTGTTGCAAATTTTCAGATTTCTGATTACATGATTATTTGCATGAATTATTGATTAAAATAGATAATAACATTAAGATTTCAACTTGATATTAATCTGGATATGACAAGACATGATTAGGAGTCACCTTAAATTTTGGTAGAATTATTTGATAAATTTTCCGACTTAATATATTTATGCAAACATGATTCTAGATTTGCTGCCTGCATGCTTGTTCGGTAAAGAACGTCAGTTTTGACTTGATTCTATTTGTCATTGATTAAAACTTATTGAATGAGAATTGTAGTCCTCTCTGTTTAGAATCCAGATCATCTGAACACTTAAGTTGACACTGAACACTTGCATATTCCTATTTCGTGCACATGTCCCGTTACAAGTATATGATTCCTGTTTACTAGTTCATGATTCCTGTTTACATGTTATATGCTCAGTACCAGTTTTCTTGATTCATGTTCATAAGTTGAAATTGCATGATCCTTATTTGCATGTTGTATCTTCCTGTTACATGATTCATTCTTTATACTTGGTTCTCTTGTTATATTCCTATCATTGTCACTTGCTTGTACTACTTATGGCCCGTAGCTTGCACTAACGGGTAGATATTTTCATATTTCTATGTTTCTTTCAAATGATAAATATATACAAGATTCGGAGACCAGTTACCTACATGAGTAAACAATCAAGTGTTCTAAGCTTTTGACTGGGGTCTTCTATGCTTTAGTTTATTTCTGTATCGAATTTATCAGGTTCCCTTGTTGCTACTTGATACCTTGTATTGGGCATGTTTGACCCGGAGTTTTGTTGTTTTGTTTTCCAGATCTTATTTTATTTAAGGATTATGTATTTGATTTCAAATAATTCTTTTGATTATGAGATTTGTTTCATGCATGCGTGGTTGTACCTTTCTGTTTACTATTGAGTTGATCCTTACAGTTTATGGATGATGAAAATTATTTGATGTGCTTTGTCATGTCCTCGTATTCCGTATTCCTTTGGGAAGCGGGGCGTGACATTTTACCTGTATAATATAATTTAAAACCATCTATCTCTTTTGCTTTATTCCCTACACACTTTGTTTCTTGTAAACAATGCATACTAATATTCCTTATAATCATGGAATCTACTAATTCTATACATTTTCTTGTCAATAATCCTTCATTACAAGTCACTAACCTAAGCCTATTTTTCTGAACTAACTTCTTTACTCGTCCAGATTGGTGCAGGAACCGCTGCCCTTTTTTCACCGCACCCGGGAGCTGGTGCGACGCCTCTTGCACATTTTTCGAAGCTCCCGAAGGTAGACACAACACATCGCTTCCAGGGAATGCCCTAGCATTTGCGCGTATATTATTAGGATTCATGTTTATAGGGATTGACAAAGTTTTGTGCTGACTGTCAACTGCCTAACGCAACCCTCCTCCTTACCCGGTTTGTGGCCGGATTCCTGGCTTCAGACAATGGCAGAGTTCCAAAATAGTGAGAAATAACCATTAAAATTGATGTTTTTCGTGCTTAATAATTGTCCAATCTTCATGATATTAATCGTCACCGATACTTAAGTCTACAAATAATACTATGGCACAAAATTAAGAATTTAAAAGATGATTTTCTTGCATGGTACGATTTTTTTTAGCAACATGTATATATATTCATGAACTAAATAAAAGCAACTAATTCTTTCTACGATTAACAAGATCTTCTTATCTCTTTTAATCATTCAATATTCATAAAAACCATACGAACAATTTTAACTTGCATTCTTTTTATGAAGATAAATGAAAAATAATCTATCACGCATTCAATTCATACATCAAACAATGAAAAATAAAGCATGCATCGATAGATGCTAATCACAATCCATAAAACCCTATTATGATACGAATAACAATAACAACAATAATCATGAGAAGAGAAGAATGCCCACCTATCGTCGGATTTCTCAATCGAGAGCCTCCAAAAGTCCTTCTCCTCCAAAACCCTACAGGAACTTCCACAACAAAAAGTGAGAGGAACTCTCCCTCTCCCTCTTTTTATGCTTGGCCGGCTAGATCCAATAGGGTAAGGGGGATTTCAAATCTCCTTGATCATATCCCTAAAATTGTGGGATTTATGGTTATTATGATAACAATAGTACTAATTACTCAACCCTAAATAATTGGCTAATTAAAAAAAAAAAATCAAATCAAATCCCACCTTATCCCCTCATGCTTGACCGACCAAACCTAACCCTAGGGTTTGTGCACTTGGTGTTGGGTTGGACTTTACCATGTTTTTATTTGTTCATGGGCTTAATAATAACATCTTCTTGTTAATAATAATTTTAATTAGTATTATGGCCCACTAACCAAATCCTTCCATCAATATAAATAATAATAAAAATAAAGGTAAATAAATAAAATAAGAAAGTGTTACTAACACTTGTAACACACGTATATTGAACGTACTAACTTTCAGGCATGAATAAATAAAATAAAATTGTTACTTTTTATTTATGCAGGGGGTTACACTTCTGGTTACCGACTAGATCATCGGAGGGTTTGTCGTCGGGATCCACCTCGATGTTTTAGGTTGTCCTTACAGGTTTTCAGCGGTCAGCAACCAGCGCAATCACCACAACCTACACCAATAGTCCACAAATACTATCCTTACATCTGGATCCGATCAAGGGTTGGAATCTAAGCGTTCCACAAATACAAGGGCTCATCATTTGTTTCCCCCACACTGAAAAAAGCAGCATCACCCATCTGCATCCGTATCCAAAATTTGCGGATGCGGATTTATTTTTTTTCTTCGAGTCATATCCATATTCATATCTAAATCCATCCGTGGAATGTGAATATGAGTATTAGTATAGCCAATATCCAATCCAAAAGAATCCCTATTTAAACCTCGATATATATCAACCCAATGATATTTAACGTGTACTACATGTGCAATCCATGTAATCCAATCATGTTGTTAAATTATTTAAAACTTACTATATTTGGATCTTAAGGGAGGCATATCGTATAAAATAATTAGTAGATCTGCAAGTGGATTTTATGATATCCAACCCGAATCTATTTGTGCCAACCGTCAATCTTTGTTCTTTGACATCCCGTCTACTTTCTGGTAAAGTAAAAAGTAATTAAGCTATAGTAGAATTTCATTCAAGGTCAATGTAAACATACCATTGTCTATTTCACGAATTTTATCCATACATTAACAACTCCAATTCCTTCCTTCCCATGGCTTCCCATCTCTTATGCATCCATGTTTCACAACAATGTTGGGGCTTCTTATTGCATCTGTAGTGATTTGCTTTTTTGCCATTTATTTCATTTCTTAGCAAAAAATCGATTGCACTGGTTTGCTATTTTGCCAATAAATGGAAAAAAGTGAGCAGTGCATTTAGCAATTACCAAATTATAGTGGATGGAACAAAATGTTTCGTTCAAAATTTTTTTATTTTATTTAATGATCGGACGAAACAACTTGTTTCGTCCGATAATTTTTATTTTTATTTTTTAGATCAAATTGTAGATGAGTAGTTTCGTCCCATCAAGTAAATTTGTGTACATTAGGTCCCTTTAAGACTTTCAATATTCCCATGAATCCTTAAGTGACTTTAAATATTCCCATGAATCCTTAAGAGCTTCCACAGTCGTTTGAGGCAATATGCATATCTGCATATTATACTTTAGCAATTCAATGTTTCGTTGCAGTGGGAAAAAATGCAAAATTTAGCTAACTTGTAGACGGATGTTTCGTCCGCCTTTTTTGGGTGATTTTTTTGGCATTTTTTTGGAATTTTTTAAAGGGTTTAAAAAAAAAGTTCGCGCGGGACCCACCCACGGTGTCATGTTTTGTCCCAGTGGGTGGATGTTTTAATTATGATGTTAATTGTGTTTTTAATTAACTAAACCTAATCAATTAACTAATTATTTAACTAAAAGTTTAATTAAAACATTAACTAAACTAATTAACATCCTAAATTAGGAGCTTAAGATTTAATATAATTTTTTTTAAAATTTAGGATTTCATCGGACAAAACATATTTTTTTCATGTTTCGTCCGATGAAAAAAATAAAATAAAATATTACGAACGAAACATCATTTAAAAAATTATTAAATAATCCAGACGAAACATACACATAATATGCATATTGCCATATCTCGTGCTACCTTTAGCTTTTTACTGTAGCGAAAAATGAAAAAAATGACAGAATGCCTTAGACTGCGTCTACAGTGCGAAAATATGCATATAATGCATTTTAGCTAACCATTGTGGATACTCTAAGTGGGTTTTAAATATTCCCATGAACACTTTAAATTTAATTTTATTAAGATTTTTCAAAAATTGGTCTTCTTGGTCTGTCCCTTCAATTTTTTTTAATAAATATAAAGGTTCGAAATGGTTAGATTTATTTTTCGTTCGCTTCATTTATTTTTCGCAATTGTCAAATTTTGACAATAAACAGCTGCATCAAATTGAACATTTTACCAGTATTTTGCCATTTTGCCAAATTTAGCTAAAACTACTAAGAGCAACTCCATCACATAGCTATTTGGGTTGCCATTTTCATATTTGGGAACCCAAATAGCAAAAAATCCCACACCGATTAGCCATTTTGATAGCCAAATATGAGAAATGCATTTTCCCCCCTCAAATTTGGCAAACATTATTGCCAAATGTCACATCACTTCTATTTTTTCCTTTTTCCATCAAATTTACATATATTTATGTACATATGCACTATTATACACTATTTATACATATTTGACAACTATGAGAATAGAACTTAGAGCGATTTTTTTATAAAAGTTGTTATTCGAATTGCCAAAAATAAAAACAGCAACCCAATCATGGGTGGGGTTGCTCTGCGATGCCCTTATTGAATGATATTGTACTCTCCGGTTTGTGCCTGTAACCAATTTATCGTTTTGCCCCTCTAAGTAAGTTATCTCTACTACTATAATGGAAGAAGGTCTTAGTGTAATTTGCCCATCTATCAATCCGTGTAATGTACGTGTATAACTATTACAAATGAAGTTTTAGATCAAATTCAGACCACGACTGAATTTTTACTTTTAAAAAAACTATATTTATTCAGACGTGCATGACACGTGTAAACGGCTAGTTGTATTTAATTTTAATTCCAGACGAACCTGCCCAACAGCATAGGTACCATTGTTACCGGCGCCCTCGTCTCTCGTCGCCGGCCATGGACGCGCACCACGCATCCCTAGGTCGACGAACGGTCAGATCTTGCTCTCTCTCTATGTCCATCAATTTGTCTCTTTCTTGATTGGATTGGATTTGATTTGATTTGGTGTTAATCGATGCAGTTGGAAGAGATTCGCCAAAAGAGAGCCGCAGAGAGGCTGTCCAAGGCCTCATCGGGCTCCGAGACGGAGTCTCTAAATCCATACGGTATCGGCTTTTAATTATTGAAATTAGGTTTATATCTCATTTCTTGTTGTTGTTGTAAATTTCTCATTGTTGTTTGATAATTTGATGCAGAGATGCACTCGTCTGAGAGCGCGAACCGAATATCTGAGGTTGGGGTTTCCTGTTGGTTGGATCTCCATGCTTCTTGATTTGGAAACTATGCATTTCACTCGTATATCTGCTGAATTAAAGAATATTTTTATTAAAACAAACATGATTTTGTGAATTGATTATATCGATTTGTTCAGTTTCGTGATATGTTTCGAGATATTTTTGTTGTTTGATTTGAAACAATAGGCCCATGTCTACAAAATACTCCAGCTACAAAATACTCCAGAAAAAGCCACCTTGATGACTTTACTATTGGTTTGAGTTATGAACTACGTTCTGATGCTCAAGATACATACTGCATGATGCCTGTAAGAAAGGTCAATGGCTTGTCATCTTTTGCGCATTAAAAAATACTTATTTGGATATGGAAACATAGCGGCATTGTAATTGGGAAGATACAGTACATTGAAGGGGCTGTGTTCCCAATGGCTGAAGTGCATTTCGACAAGTTCTAACCAGAAATAGTGCAACCAAAAAATTGTTAATCTAGAAAAGTTTTAACTTTCTAAATTGTATTCAAATGATGTATATGTAAATATCTATATAGAGAGAAGCGGGGACATCCCAAGTTTTGGCCCACTCAACAGACCTTGTTTGTTGGATAGCTTCTGGCTCTTACAAGTTTGACCTGGATGATCATACACCATGGGTTAATCTATTTCTGTTGTTGAATCGAAGGATTCGTTTGCTTTGGGTATTGAAACAAGTTGCTACCTTTATAATGTTCGTTCCATGTCTGGGCATTTTTCTTTTGCAATTTATTTTCCTGTGTCAAGTGAAAATGTGTACTATAGACACCTTGGTGCATATTTTGTTAATGAGAATAATTAAACTGGAACTAAGAATTTGTAAATTTTCCTGAGGTGTTTGCAAAATCTTCGGGAGCTCAGACCATGCACAAGTGGAGCTATGTCCCTGTAACTACATGAAACAAGCTATTCTGAATTTGGTTATTCATGTTTAACACAATAACCAAGAAAACCTATTTAACTATCATGCTATGCCTTTACGGAATTATTTTCTTACTGTGATATCTCTGCGATTGCTAATTTTGTACTAAATATTTTATCTATACTTCTCTTACACAAATCATAGCTAGTTCCATGAATTCTGATGGTTCTCCTTTTCAACTGCAGAGAGATACATATGCATTACTATCCCGGGTGAAGGAGCTTGAGAGTAGAAACACTGAATTGGAATTGGGAAACCGTAACCTGTTGTATCAGGTTATTTAATTAACTTTACCCTCGTAAAATTAAATATTTGAACCTAAATTCTTGCTTACTATTTTATATTTATCACTCTTTTAAATTTCGGCCGATACGGCCTAATTTCGTTCAAAATTTTGTTTTGGCTAGCTTGACGATACGAAATCACAGATTTATACTCCATATTCTTTTGGACCGAAATGTGTAGATTTCGGCCAAGATATTGCCGAAATTCTCGAAATATTGGCCGAAATAGATATTAATGTTATTGTGAATATATAACTTTTTTTTGTTTAACTTTTTGCATAGAAGTCTTTCAATATAGGACCTTAAGCTAAGATAATGTGAGAATTTGTCTCTCCATTGTTTGTGTATATGCAAAGTCAAGTTATGTCTATATTAACGAATACATTTTTTTTCTAATCAATGCAAATTCAATTTAGTTATATACTTATATTACATTTTCTTTTATATTGCTGTTAAATTCTGCAAATATTTACCATGATTAATTCATGTCGATAGTTACATTATACAATATTTTATATGAAAATTGACATGTAGAACATATGATATCTTGTTTAGGAAAAAAAAATATGTTTATTGAATGTCCAAAATGAAAATCTGAGATGATCACATTTTTCCGAGATCTCCTCCGATATCTCCGATCCAAGACGAAACACCCCTTGCCGAGATGAGCCCGAAATCCGATATTTAAAACCTTGAAATTTATTTATTTTTTGGAATTTGATAACTTGCTTTCAGATTGAAGAAAAGGAAATTGAAAATGAGACATTGGTGAAGAGGTTAAATGATTTTGTAAGTTTCCAAGCTGGTATTAAAAGCAATGCTTACTACTTATGGAGCTCTAATGTCCTGTATAAATATTTTCATTGTCGATTGATTCACAGGAACAAAATAGTTTGCCTTCCTTAAGAAAAGCTCTGAAAGATGTGTATTTTGAGAAGGATGCTGCTATTGTTGCTAAGGTATATATTTCTAGATACTGCTTTTACCTTTTTGAAAATTTGAAAATTTGAAAATTTGAAAATTTGAAAATTGAAACTTTGACATTTGAATGACTGCCTCTGATATTTGCATGTAGGAGGATGCGGTATCTCAGCTTCGTACAATTAAGAAACAGTTAAAGGAGGCAGAAGAGGAGCAATACAGAGTATGTGATCTGGTATTTGTGCAAGATTTGTTAGAAAGATATTCAAATTCTGAAGGTTCTATCTTTGAAGGCTGAGGAGGATGCTGCAGCCTTGAGAGCAGAGTTAAATTCTCTCCAACACCAAAGCATAGGAAATCCATATGCTGCGATCCCTTGTTCAAGGTACTCCGAAGAGCAAATTCTTTCAATGGAAAAGGAAATAATGGATTTGAAATCGTTGTTACAGGTAGAGTTGTTTTCTGCCCTGCCTTAGTAGTTTGATTTAATTTACTTCACTGTCTTACTATGTGATCTGATGCAGCAAGAGTTAGTGTTGAGACAACAAGAGCAGCACAAACTGGCGGAGGAGCAACTCCACGCTTCTACTCTTATTACTGAAAAACAAGACCTGGAAAATAGACTTGTAGCTTTGACCAAAAAGATCTCAGGTAAATAATTTCATATGGTGTTTGACTGGTCATTATATACCAAATTTCAAAAGACAATGTAGACATATTCTGCAGGATTAACATTTCACTTCCAAAAGAGCTAGTTATCTCCATTTCAGTGCACATAAGCGGTTCTTGTTATTGTTGTCATTATTATTACAAATAATAAGGTGAATAGCAAGTGGGACTAGGGTCTAGTGGTCAGGCTCTTTGTTTGTCAGCAAGTGGCCGGGTGTTCAAATCCCACTTACACCAATTCCCTTTGTGGGATAAGAGTGTGCGTGTGTGACTTACTGGCCTTGTCCATAATAAGGTGTATATCTCCCACCCTTTCTCATGTCAATGAAAAGATTTTTTGTTTAGTCTCAAACTGTAACTTCGTTATTGCGAACAAGTGCTTCACCAACAACCTATGTTCCTCTTCTTATTAGATGAAGAATAATTGGTAGTTTAAGCTTATTATTGATGTTTAATTATTTCTTTGCATCTCTTCTATAGTCTTATTCCCGACCTTAGATAACTTATCTGTGACAGTGACAACTATTGTCACTATATCTGACTCTGTAATGTTATAATTGATCTTTGTGCTTACTGCTGTCAACTTTATTGCGATAGTGTGATGCTGGGTGAGTTGTGTGTTTATTGTTGGGGTCCTGCTTTAGTTGCAGAGTAAAGTAAAATAATTTTCTCTTTTCATTTAGACTGATGAGTTGCATGAAAATCTTCTCCGTGTCTATGGATCCTGCCAACTACATGCACTAAACATTTTTAATCCTTGGCTGATAATTCCTGTTACTGGATACATCCGGTATTACGTGTGTTTCCTATATCTTCTCTACATAAATATCTTTTTGTAGAATCTACCCTATATCAGTGAGCCATAGGGGTATATTGGCTCCTTCTAAACAACATCAGCTTATTTCCTTTGCAATTGATTAACGCTTGACATTGTCACTTAAATCCAGCATAACCTATATCCTATTATTATAAGCACTTCAACATTTGTCAGACATATAACTTTTATGTTAAACAACTCACTAACCAACTTTTTGTTTACTCAAGCATTCTTAACAACTAAGATATTCAATAATGATTTGTACTGTAATTGGCAAGTAGAAGCACACACTCAATATTTGTGGATGACAGATAATTTATATAATATTTTAGAGATGATAAACAGTACCACAAGTAATGGAGGAATGGAAAAAAATTACCGGGGTTTGATGAACGTGTCGCCGCCACAGATGGAGAGAAAGAAAATGCTAGTCGTCGACGTCAATGACGTTGTACTTCTCCATAGATCATTCTCTTGATGTGAAGATTATGTTAAGGGATTGAAGGAAGATTTGGGGGATTAGGGCTTCAGATTTGAATTGGATTTGGAGATTAGGGTTTCGAATTTGAATTGGATTTGGAGATTTGGAGTGGGGGAGGTTTCAGTTGTGGTGGTGGAGGCTAAAGGGGTGGTCGGGTGTGTTACGGTAGCCGACCAGGGGTTTCGGGTGGTCAAAGGGGTGGTTGTGGCGTCGGTTTGGGGAAGCCAGGGGCTCGAGGTGGAATCGAGCTTGATGATAAGGGGTTTCAGGTGGTTGGCTGAAGAAGAGAGAGGGAGTGGGGGTTGGATGAGGAGAGAGAAAGTGGGTGGGATTGTGGAGCAGCGGGTAAGAGGTGTAGGTGTATGCCCTAGAGGTCAGTTGTATATTGACATTACTAGTTTACATTGTATCATGATATTTATTTCATATTTAGGCATTTCATTTGTTGTGTTATTTGAAATGAACATAATAAAGTCTCTAGAATAGTAAGTTCAATGCCATGGGATATCAAGTGCATGACTTGATTGTGAGATCCAATTGACTGAAATTAGAACACCGTTCTTAAATGCCCCTAGTCAAGTATTATTATGAATTAGGACAATAATAATACATAGAGACTAGTGTATGTGTAGACTGATGACCATTCTCTCGGGGTCATGAATATGAGATATCAAGTCTTCATATGAGTACATATTGGAGTAATAATGCACTGAACTGACTCACCATGAGAACGCTATATGGATTGTTATGTGAGTGTCATAAGCGGTTCTCACTGTGACCATGGTGTACGTAGTCCTTTGACTTGAAGTCACTATGGTTTTCTACATGATAAGTTATATGTTTTAATGCTGACAAACGTTGCATGTAATAATGTGATTATAAAGTCAACTATTGGAATGCTACAAATCATGTGGAGGGATGTGAGTGACTTAGATAGAATTTGTCCCGCTTACATAACATGAACGATATTGAGTGTGGCTGCACAATATATGGCCGTGCTCAAATGAGTCAGTATGAGATATTGAGCTCATTTGTTTTAGTAAGTCTACTCGGACATCAAGAAACCAAAGATTGAATTGTACAAGAGTGGCACGTTCTATGTGTTGTGCTCAATTAAGATATCTGGACAAAGGGAGTAGACCACATGGTGACATTGATCACGGATAGGTTATGTCAAATCACTGACATTTCCGTTACTTGAGTAGCAGTGATGTATTGCTAGATGCCGCTCAATGTTTATAATACTAAAATATGATTTTAGTATTACTGTCAACGTAATGTGAACCTGCAAGATCACACACTTAGAATGGATCGAAATTGATATTTAAATTCATAAGAAGAATTTAATTGGGGATCAAGAAAGACTTGGACTCCTGACATTGGTTGGACATTTAATTAGATTAAATGGGCCGACTAAAGTTCAAAGGCCCACACACGAATCTGACCCAAGTCAGATTATGAGCCCAACAGCCTCATTATTCTAGTAGGATTAATTTTTTTGCACCTGTATATATGATATATATCTGTGGAAAAGGCACGTGAAAAAATCTGAGTTGTCACAGAAAGTGAGAGAGAGATTGTTAGGAACATCCTGTTCACGCAGCTAACCCTGCGGTTCGAGGGAAAGCAATTTTTCGTTCTGTTCGTGTGGATACCGTAGAGGCACCGCAATATTCCAGTGCTGTGATCGACATAGTGTGGAGACAGCAGATCCATCTTTAAGGTATAACTTCTAAACACGATTTATGGTTTTTGCATGGATCCATGGCTAGGTTTTGATATTTTTTTTGTAATTTTTTCACTGGGTATTTAATTTGTGATTTCCTTCGAAACCAAATAGAAGGAGCAAGGAGGGGATTTCGGTGGGGTATAAGGGTGGAGATGGAGGTGAGATCTAGGATTTCTCACAAACCCTAATGTTCTATTAATATCTCACACAAAGGAGAGGAATGAAGAGCAAAACTCAATCACACAAATTTTTTAATCAATCAAAGCATGACTTTTCATTAGGCTAAAGGCCTATATATAGGCTCAAAACAAATCTCAAAATAAATCTCCAAAATATATCCCAATGTGCAGATAATAAAGGGTGCTAATAGCAAGACTACTACAAGTGCTGAAATGAAAATAACTAGGCTAATAATATAGCCATCCTAGGCGATGTCTGCGCTGATAGAAGCGCCCAAAGCGTTTCACATCGATATCCTCATCATTCTCTCCGGGCGGGAGGGAGCTCGATCCAGTCGAGTTAAAACCAGTGCTCCTGTTATAGTGCTCCAAAAGGTCTGGATCCAAGCACTGGAGCTCCTCACGATCAATCCAAGTGTCCTCCAACTTCGGCTTGTTCTTTCATCGCACCAAATACCTATGAATACCACAATCTCTAGTAGAGATTATCTGATCATCTAAAATATTATCCAATTTTTCTGTCGGTGGGTAAGCAGTGTCAGGTAAAGGGGGAAATGTGGGAATCTCACCAGTAAGCTGCATGGTAGATTCTAGGGTTAAATTCTGGGCCTTCATAGGGTACTAGATCTTCAATCTTAAAAGTCTTACTTATGCCAAAACCTTCACGAAGGTCAACGACATAGGCATTGTCATTGATTTTATGCAAAATTCTAAATGGGCCTGTAACACGTGCATTCAATTTCTTAACGGACTAAGCTGGAAACCATTTCAAACGAATCTGAACCATTATCTTGTCATCAACATCAAAAGTTTTAAATTTTCTTCTACTATCTGTCCTTAACTTGTAGTTAAAATTATTCTCATTAATTTTCTTGGATATTTCTCTATGCAAATCATGAATGCGGGATACAAATGTGCATGCGGACTCTGAGACTATGATGTTCTAACATGGAGACAAGATCTATGGGCTGCCGAAGACGATAACCATGCACAACTTCATGTGGATCATGCCAGTGTATCTATTCTTTGATGTGTTATAGGCAAATTCAATAACAATTAATTTAAGTTCCAAGTTCCTATTTTTTTCTTCCACAAGAGTGCGCAAGAGATTTCTGAGACTCCGGTTGACAATCTCAGTCTGTGGGTGGAAGACTGATGAGAATTTCAATTTCGTTCCCATTTTGTGCCTAGGGTCTTCCAAAAGTAACTCGTGAATTTCATATCCCTACAACAGCAACAACAACAAAGCATTTTTCCCACCTAGTATGGGTCGGCTACATGAATCCTGATTTTCCATTCTGCTCGGTTTAGCACAATATCTTCTGTACGGTCACAAGTTATCATATATTTTCTCACTGTTTCCACCCAAGTTAGTTTAGGTCTTCCTCTACCCCTAACTCTACCCTCAGTACTTATCAAATCACTCTTTCTAACGGGGCACTACTAGGTATACGTGTGACATGTCCAAACTACCTAAGACAATTCTCTCTTAACTTATCTTGGATTAGAGTACCTTTAGCATGTCTCGTATATGCTCATTTCTAATTCTATCATTTCTTGTTTTACCACACATCCATCTTAGCATCCTCATCTCCGCTACACTCATTTTTTATACATAATTTTTCTTTGTTGCCCAACACTCTGCTCTATACATCTCTGCTACACTCATTTCACATCCCTATCAGACAATTGTTTTTGGTAACCCATGTAGCTTCACAATATTCAAAGAAGATTTAAGCTACACAAGATGCATCAAAAGTTTTCAAATATGAAAGGAAGTGGGCCATTTTAGAAAAACGATCAACGACGACAAGAATGGAATTTTGCTTCTTTTGTATTTTTGGTAAGCCTAACACGAAATCCATGCTGACATCTTCCCAAGAGCAACTGAGAACAGGTAAGGGAGTGTACTGGCCTATGTTTTGTTTTTGTTGTTTGGCGAGTTGACAAGTATAACTCTTGTTAACAAGTCTCACAATGTTCCTTTTAAGTTTAGGTTAGTAAAACTAATGTTCTACAACATTAATGGTTTTGCTATGCCCAAAGTGTCTAGCAAAACCACCAGCGTGCAATTCCCAAAAAAGATACTCTTGTAATGATTACTGGGAATGCACAATTGGACCGATAGAATAGATAATCATCTTTCAGGAAATAATCATCTATCACTTGAATGATGCCATCCTTCAAAGATGTGTAGATCTCGTGAAAATGTGGGCAGAAGGCATACTCATCTTTTAATATCTCAAAACCAATAACTTCGGTGTGCAGTGTGGATAAGATCATGTGACAACGACTTAGCGCATCTGCAGTCTTGTTATCAACCCATTTCTTATGCCTAATGACATACGAATATTTTTTTAGGAACTCTAATCATCGAGCATGTCTCAGATTCAGCTTTTGTTGAGAATTGAGGAATCTTAGGGCTTCATTGTTTGAGAAGATGACGAATTCTTGTGGTAGGAGGCAATGTTGCAAATAGCAAAGTGACTGAATTACCGCGTAGAATTCCTTTGTCATAAGTGGAGTATTTTTTGTTTTGCTTCATCCAACTTTTTGTTGAAGTTGGCAACATGGCGACACGTTACTTTGCAGACTTCAGTGAAATCAGACAACCTCATGACAGGTGTGAGATTCTTTTCTTGATCTTTTCGAAGGTTTTCATGGCTACTTTCGAACAGACGAACTCACAATTCTTCAAATAGTCGGTTATCGAAGTTATGATTGTGCTAAATCCTTGCACAAACTGATGATAGAAAGTGTAAGACCATGAAAACTCTGTACATCACGTATGCTGCAGGGCTCAGGCCACTCAATAATAACTCGGGTGGAGATAATAAATCCCAGATAGTGTGATCAGAAAGGAAGATACATATGGTAGGATTAGCATAAAACTGTTCCTTCCTCAAAATTCCACAGGCCCGTCTCAAATGGTCAAAGATGTTGCCCAATGGATCAGCTGAAAATGAGAATGTCATCAAAGGACACCACAAGGAACTTGCTAATAAAACGACGGAGTACTTGTATCATGATTCTCATAAACGTACTCGGGGCATTCGTCATTCCTAACGGCATGACCATCCATTCGCACAGGCTATCCTTCATCTTGAAGGCGATCTTCCATTCATCACCAGGATGAACACATATTTGGTGGTAACTACTTTTAAGGTCAATCTTGGAAAAGATTATGGCTCCAGACATCATGTCCAACATGTCATCTAAACGGAGAATGAGAAAACGGTACTTCACCATGATTTTGTTTATGGCACGACTGTCCACATACATATGCCAGGTCCATCTTTTTTTGGCGTCAACAGAGCAGAGACTACGCAAGGACTTAAGCTTTCTGTAATGAAGCCCTTTGCCAATAACTCGTCAACCTGCCTTTTCAACTTAGCATGTTCTGTCAGATTCATCCGATAGTGTGGCAAGTTAGGAAGACTCGCTTCCGGAACCAGATCAATAGCGTGTTGGATGTTATGCAGTGGGAGTAACTGGTTTGGGAGGTTAGTCGGAAACACATCTGCAAATTTCTAAAGGACAAGAGTGACTTGAGGACGGATGGATGACTCAGGCTCTTTAGGGACTTCTCTCGTTGTAAGTAGGAGAACTATCGTTTCCTTGTCAATTTAATCCGTGAGTTTCTTTTCACCCATATAAGCTACTTGCTATTTTTCGAGGGAGTTGTTGTCATAGACAGACTAGTTTGTGGTTTCACGAGTATGAGCTTTATCTTTAATCCGTCGTGCTGGAACACGCATTGATTGTATCGACCATATATTGTCACATCGTGGTGGTATAGCTAAGGTCTCTATAAAATTACTTGACTCACATCCATTTTGAGCACATCACACCAAATTTGTTCCTTGTAGGCTTTGAAATCTATAGGGACCAAGCAGCGCTGTGTTACTTGGAGAGCTATCGCATCAATTCAAGATACTTTGTATGGGTGTGGATGAAGTTCATCTTTAAGCCCGGTCTTGGCTAGGACTGCTGAATAGCCAACATTGATGATGCTTCCACTGTCAACAATCACCTTACAATTTTTGCCACATATGGTCGTGTAGGTGTTTAATATAGCAGTGCGCTTCCAATCATCTTCTTCTTTTAGTTTGGACAAAGCACATCTGACTACATCCAAATGAGGTGATTGGATCGACCAAATACAGTTGATATATTGATCATCCTCTTCTTCGACAAAGTCATTACTTTCATTAGGTTCATAGAAAAACTCATTGTCGGAATCATCCACAAAAACAACGGTACCTTCTACTATATTGATCCTACTGGAACTGGGGCAATTGCCAATAACATGGTTGTATCTCTTACATTTAGAGCATTTAGTGAGAGGATCAATTTTAGAACAGTCTCTTTCAGTGTTCTTACCCTTGTCATTTCTAGGCGGGTAGAAATTTGAAGTAGTCTTGCTTGGGTAAGACTTGTTGGGGTACTGGGAAGAGGAGGGCTTAGGTCTACAGGGATCAGTGGAGGTCATTCTAGATGGATGATCTCTCGAATCTCTGGATTTGTAGGAGGAGCTTGTTTTAAGGGAATCGATATTGAGGACAAGGGCATAAGCCGCTGCCAAGGACTCCACATTTCTATGGATTAGCTCGTTTCTTAGATCGGCCCGTAGTCCAGCTCTGAACCTAGAGAGGGTTTGTTCTTCGCTCTCTTTACCTAAAGCATTGCACCGAATGAGGAAGTTATTGAACTTATCTACATACTCTTGGGAGGATTTGCTTCCTTGATAAAGTTGGTTTCACGAATTTAGTAATCTAGTGTGGAACGATAAGGGCACATATATCTTGGTGAGCTTTTCTTTTATGGCCTCCCAAGTGGTATGGGTGCCTGGCTTCGGCCTATGTAGGCATGTTCAAGATTGGTCTAGTATTGTTGAGCTTTACCAGTCAATTTCATCGTGGAAAGTTTGACCTTCACGGCTTCGCTCATGTCAAACCACACGAAGCAGTGGTTCATGACATGGATCCAATCGAGATAAGCCTGGGGTTCCATTTGGCCTTCAAAGTAGGGAATGCCGGCCTTTACGGTTTTCTTGTATTGTTCGTGAGGGTTACGATCTTGACGTTGGTCGTCACGATCATTCCCTTGAGGGATCTGACGATGAAACTCAGGGACAACATTTTGATTTAATTCCAATTCTTTGATTGATATTAGCAAGAGTCGCTTGAATGGCAGCGATGGTAGTGAAAATGTCAGTGTTATCCATTTCAGTTCGAAGAGGGTCTCGCTGATTTCTAGGACTCATGATTGGGTAGTTTGGGAGGGACAAGAAAGTCTCTTCAGGATTCGTGATGGTGCTGCGAAGACGCATTCACCAAAGCCAGAAAACTAGGGGTCGTGGGGATGTGTGCTTGCTGAAATTTGAAAAAACGTGACCTAAATGCACCTAAAATAATGATTTTCAGGTCTGAAATGATCTAAAATGACCCTAAAATGATTCTAAATGAATACATAAATTATGGCTAATTGATACAAGAACTAGTGTTTTAAAATTTTTGCTCTGATACCAAAATGATGTAAACTCAACTCTAGGTAGAGAATTATCCAAGAATATTAAAAGATCAAGTTTATCAACAAGTAGTGCCGATTAAGTTAAAAATTAAAACAAGTGATTGGTTTGATGGATTTTTAAAAAATAGAATAAGTTAACATTCTTTATTAAGATTCAAGTCTAACAATCAACAATTATACTTAAGCGTTCTTAGCAAGTAAGATATTCAATAATGATTCGTACGCTGATTGACAAGTAGAAGCGCACACACAATATTTATGGATGACAGGTAATTAAGATAGTATTCTAGAGATGATAAACAGTACCTCAAGTATTGGAAGAATGGAAAGAAATAACTGGGGTTCGATGAACGTGTCGCCGCCACAGATGGAGGTAGCAGATGCTAGTCATCGCGTCAATGACGTTGTATTCCTCCATAAATCATTCTCTTGATGTGAAGATCAGGGCAAGGGATTGAATGAAGATTTGGAGATTAGGGCTTCAGATTTGAATTGGATTTGGGGATTAGGGTTTCAGATATGAATTGGATTTGGGGATTTGGAGTGGGGGAGGTTTCAGTTGTGGTGGTGGAGACTAGAGCGGTTTTCGGCTGTGTTAGGGTAGGCGGTTAGGGGTTGAAGGGGTGGTTGTGGCGTCGGTTTGGGGTAGCCAGGGACTCGGGGTGGCGTCGGGTTTGATGAGAAGGGGGTTCGGGTGGTCGGCTGAAGAAGATTGAGGGAGTGGGGGTCGGATAAGGAGAGATAGAGAGTGGGTGGGGTTGTGGAGCCGCGGGTAGAAGATATAGGGATGGAGATGGAGGTGGGATCTAGAGTTTCTCACAAACCCTAACGTTCTCACAATGTCTCACACGAAAGAGGAATGAAGAGCAAAACTCAATCACATAAATTTTTTAATCAATCAAAGCATGACTTTTCTTTAGGTTGAAGGCCTATATATAGGCTCAAAACAAATTTCCAAAATTTATTTCAATGTGCAGAAAATAAATGGTGCTAATAGCAAAATTACTACAAATGCTGATATGAAAATAACTAGGCTAATAAAATAGCCATCCTAGGCGATGTCTGTACTGATAGAAGCGCCCAAAGAGTTTCGCACCGATGTCCTCATCACCATGTGTCCCTCGTATGATCACTAATAGACTCAATAATTCTCATTTTTTACTGTGTCGTTTAAAACGTCTATTAGATTTTTTAAGTCCAGAAGGTGCCAAAATGACAGTTTATAAGTTCCACTTCTTTCTATTATCATTAGGTGGGAAGATCTACTCAATAAATTAAGAGTTTCATAACTTGTAGATTAAAAGTTGTGGAATGTCACATAAATTTTTGTAGACTGCATGAAGTAGGATACATGGAGCAGCAAAGACAGGTTACTTATCGAAATTCAATGTCACACACATTGATTGCAGTTGGTGCATTCCCATGACGAACATTAGCCTTGTACTTTCAACCGATTGATTGTCAACTTAAATATTTAATGCCCTTGATAATATGTTGTTGCAGAATGCAACTACTGAGATGTTTCAAAATGTTAGTTAAACTGGACTAACAAACTTACTGTGAGTATAAACCATCATCTTGGTTAACCAAGAAACACCATGAAATTTCACCCAATTACTTTTGACTATAACAAGAGAGAGATGGATGAGGACATATTTAAGTGTAAGTGTTCTCAGTTAACTAAAGTTGAGAACTCTTGTAAAACATAACATATGGAGAGATCGAGTCAGGACTCCTATAATGAAGAGATAGAATTTTCAAACACTCTTGTGCATGGAGGGCTAGAATCGGATACCTCATCGAAATTTGGGTTTAAACTGGGTTCTTCCGATGAATCTGAACTCCTTTGTGCTAGGGCTATTCAGCAGCTGCTGTTACAGGCTTGATCAGGTCAATGGGCCTGAAAACGGCCCAACCTCTCTCGTCAGGCCTGTTTCTACTGAAAATTACCATTTTACTCCTGAGAGCTTTAAGATTCGTGCCCAATTTGAACGGTCCCAATTTTGTTCTAGGCCCCTTTACTCCCGAAGACTGAACTGCACAACCTTTGAGGAGTAGTTCGCCTATTTTTAATGGTTTACAGAACTTATCGGAGTATTCAGGGACGTTTGAATCTTGCTCGGGGTGTAATGGAGTTGTTCCAATTTTGTGAAATAGCCAGAATTATTTTAAGAATTTTAAATATTTTTTTTTTGTGATTTTTGGGAATTTTGTGAAATCATTTTTTCACAATTTTTATTAATTAATCCAAATTTTAAATTAATTTTTCTAAAATTATAATTATTGTTTGGAATTTTAAAATAAAATTTTGATTATGTTTTAGAATTTTTTAAAATAATTTTCCAAATTTTAAAATTAGATTTCGAAATTTTAATTATTTTTTTGAAATTTTTAATCAACACATAGAATTAAATATTATCTGAAGTTATCTGGATCGTCGTTCGAGATGAGCAAGAATTTTGAGGAGATCGGATGGCGTTGGGAACGTGAAGGAGGCGCTCTTTTCGGACAACAAAATCAATTCGAGGAGGCGTGGGACCCACGTGAGGCCCGGTGGCGATGACTGGGCAGAGGTCAGCGTTGCCCGGTCAACACCATGTCAGCAACGTTGATCGGTCAACGCGGGGTTCATAATTTTTTTCTCCTTGGCGCAGCTGCATTGTAACTAACTTTTTCGGTGGTACAGAGATTCGATCGAGGCGTATGACCACTCGTTTCGAGGACTCTAAGATCTACAACTTCTGTTGAGAACTTATTTAAAGAATCGTTCGTTTTTAGGATCAAAACCGGTCCACATTGTCTCTGCCTACGGAGAGTTAAGAAAGAGGAGCTCTGCAGTAAACGAACATTCCTGGTACTACAAATGTTCGATTGGGGCGTATGACCAGTCGTTTTGAAGAGGACTGAAAGGTCTACAAGTTCTATGCAGAGGCTGATTAAGGAATCATCTGTCTTCAAGGTCAAAATATACCTGCAATGTCTGTCTCCGGGGATCTGAGAAGAGGAGCTACGACGATGAGCTTCGCCACGGATAAGCTACGAAAAGCAGCTTCACCCCCGGGGAGCTTCAAAGAGGAGCTTCGTTCCCGAGGGGTGCTACGAAGAGGAGCTTCGCCCCGAGGGGCTAAGAAGATGAGCTTTCCCCTGAGAAGATTCGAAGAGGAGCTTCAGCCCCGAGGAGAACTATGAAGAAGAGCTTCGCCTTCGAAGAGCTAAGATAAGGAGCTCTGCCACCATGAGGTTATGAAGAGGAGCTTCATTTTCGTGGAGTTACGAATAGGAGCTTCTGTTGTTGTATGCCCTCGAGGCCAGTTATGTATTGACATTACAAGCTTACATTGCATCATGACATTTATTATTGAGACATTTTATTCATTGGGAATTAAATGAACATAATAAAGTCCTTGGAATAGTAAGTTCAATGTCATGGAATATCAAGTATATGACTTGATTGTGAGATCCTATTGACTGAAATCAGAGCACTATTTTAAATGTCTCTAGTCAAGTATTATTGTGAATTAGGACAACGATAATACATAGAGACTAATATGTGCGTAGAATGATGACCATTCTCATGGGTCATGGATATGAGATATCAAGTCTTCACATGGGTACATATCAAGTCTTCACATGGGTACATATTGAAGAAGACCTTCGCTGCCGTAGAGCTACAAAGAGTTTTGCCACTAGGGTGCTTCAAAGAGGAAATTTGACTCCGAGGGGTGCTATGAAGAGGAGCTTCGCCCCCAAGGGGCTAAGGAGAGGAGCTACAGCGCAGAGGAGATACTAGGGAGAGCTTTGTGGTTGGGTAGCTTTGTGCCTGTACTAGAAGGTTGATAAGGATTTTCGAAGTGTTTTCGTCTTGACTCGTACTCTCTTTGTGTTGCCACCTCCTGGATTGGGTTTGTGAGTTTAGAAAGCAGCTCTAGGAGAGAGTTGGACTTTAAACTTGCTTTGTTTGATTCTAGCAAGTTTGTAGAGAAAACACTAGAAGGGAGTTGAATGTCAAACTTGCTGTTTTAACCCAACAAGTATGTAGAAGTGACTCGGGGGGAGTCGGATTCTGAACTTTCCCTTTGAAATCAACAAGTTTGTAAGAGTAACTCTTGAAGGGAGTTGGACGTCAGACTTGTCGTTTAAGCCCGACAAGCTTGTAGAGATGACTCGTGGAAGGGAGTTGGATGCCGAACTTGCCGTTTGAGCCCGGCAAGCCGGATTGCTGTTTGGACCCAGCATGCTTGTAGAGACGACTTAAGGAGGGAGTTGACGCCGACCTTGCCGTTTGAGCCCGAAAAGTTAGTAGAAGCAACTTGTTGAGGGAGTTAGGTGCCGAACTTGTTGTTTGAGCCCAACAAGTTGGTAGAAACAACTCGAGGAGGGAGTTGGATGCCGAACCCAATGCTTGAAGGTGAACTAGTTGTGGGAGAAGCTTTATGGACGAGCTGGACTTCATCACCATTGCCTGGAGTTAAGGAGTTATTGGAGGAATTTGAGCAAGGAGCAGAGCACCGAATTCGTTATCTTGAGTTGATAAGTTGTTGTAGCTCGGAAGAGACACCGAGCTCATTGTTGAGGGTTGTCGAGCCGCAGGAGCAGCTCTAAGGGCGAGCTAGACCCTAGATTCAATATGTTTGGGTCAAATTTTGGGATAGCCCTGTGAATGAGCTGAGCTAGTCTTCGAACTTTGCTTGTTGGAAAATTAACAAGTTTCTGGAGTAGTTCGAATGGTCGTTTCGAACCCCGAACTCACATACTTGCAAGTTGTGATGGCGATTTCGAGCCATGATTGTGAACTCCGAATCAGTTGCTTAGTGAGTCAGAAAGTTGTAGGAGCAGTTCGGTTGATGAGTCGAGCTTCGAACCTGCTTGTTAGCGAGCTATAGGAGTAGCTTCGAGCCACAAGTTTTGACTCCGCACCTGTTGTTTGAGAGTTATCAATGAATTATAGGAGCAATTTCGAATGGTGAGCCACTCCGCACTTGCTTATTCGCAAGCGACTAAAGCGGCGCTGAATCAAGTGTTGGACTCCAAACTTGTTGTTTGAGGGGGTTAACGATTTGTAGAATCAATTTCAAATGGTGATCCCCGCTTCGCACTTGCTCTTTTGCAAGAGACTAAAGCGGGGTCAAACCAAGTGTTGGACTCCAAACTCGTTATTTGATCCTGTAAAGTTGTGGGAGCAGCCCCTGGGGACAAGCTAGACTTCGAACTTGCTGTTTAATGGGTCGTGGATGTGACTCAGGGGTGATAGATTTGAAGCCAGTGCAATGATGCTTATAAGAAAAAGCTAAGTTTTATTAAAATAAACTAAGTGGCTACCTTGAGGGGGGCTAGCTGTTATTACATGCTTTAGCTGTATCGCAAGTGTCTGCCTTATTGAAAACCGAAAGCCTACTTCTACGAGAGGGTGTTAGGCACCCTCGTGGTACTTCATTTGATGCTCTGTATTCCAAATCACCTTTCCAGAAGAGGGGGATCTCCTTGAGTTCATCAAGTAGCTTGGAAAGGACTTGACTGTTTCGTTGGGGGAGCTGTAATGCTTCAAGTGGGAGAATCGAGCCCCCCATTGTAGTAGTGTAGCACCTCTGAGCCGTCTCTTGGCTCCCCTTGGCTTCTTTTACCCCTGTTGGCGTGAACTTTATTTTCATATGGAAAGCTGAGGGCACGACATTAAGTACTGCTAGACAGGGTCAGCCAAGGATGGCATTGTAGGCGGCCTTTACATCGACAACCATGAAGTCCATTGCCTCGGTTCGGGTTGTGAGGGTCTTTTTTGCAGTCACATCGAGGGTGATTAATTCTTCAATTTTGACCATGACCCCGGAGAACCCATGGAGAGTATCCGGCCGGCTTGAGACGATCTCGAGAGAGCTTGAGACATTCGAAGGCTTCAAGAAAGTGGATGTTGACAGAACTGCCGTTGTCCACTAGGATTTGTCGTACCTTGTGGTTGGTCATGTAGAGACTGATTACAAGTGCATCGCAGTAGGGCATTCGAACGGCCTCTAAATTCTTATATGAGTGTCACTGGAACCCCCGTACACTTAGCTGGGGGAAAGATTGCACCGAATTAACCTCTCGTATGAAGGCCTTTCGGGAGGAGTTTGGTTCTCCCATGGGTCCGCCGTGGATGGAGTGGAGACCTGCCCTCTATTCTGAGTCTTGGAACTCAAAATTCCCTTCATCGTGCTTGTTTAGCCCCCTGAGTGGGAGGGGGATTGGCCCTGTCTTTTTTGACGAACTTGGATAAATGCCATCACTGGATAATCTTTTCGTTTTCTTCCTTGAGAGCCTGACAATCATCTGTGGTGTGGCCGTGATTTTTGTGAAAACGACACCCTTTATCTTTGTTCTCCCTCTTCCTCGGAGTGTTCATTCTCAGAGGAGCGCAGAGCAGCCCTTCCTTGTCCACTTCCATGAGGACTGCCGATATGGTGGCATTGAGAGGGGTGAACTTCTTGAAATGAGGAGAGGAGCGGCGCTGATCATTATCGTCTTTTTGAAATTTCTGGGATCCTTTATTTGCACTCTTCCGTTTGTTTCCGGATGAGGGATCTTCTCGACTGGGAGGTTTGATAGCCGCTTCAGCTCAGATATACTTCTTGATCTTAAGTAGGAGTTCCGAGAAGTCCCGATGGGGCTTCTTGGCTAGGGACGCCTTAGGTCGGTGCAGTTATTACGTTGTGTTTGAATGCGGCAGCCGCTCAGATTCTCCGTTGTAGGACTCGAAGTGAGGCAGCTTGAAGGTCTCGGGGATGGACTTCTATGATTGATTTGGAGAAGGGTGGTCTGCTAGGGCGAAAGCTTTTGGCTTGACGGTTTACCTCACAGTTAATTTTGTTGAGACATTCCTCCATCTCTCGGAGGCAACGGAGGACTTGGTCTTCCCGTTGGTCGGATGTGGTCGACTCGTGGGACTCTTCTTCATGTACGGTTGTGATGGGGAGATTGTTTGCTTGTTGGCCCCTGCTTAGGACGACGTTGAGGGATTGGAGGATCTCATCTTTGAAATTTTGGAACTTTGCCTTGGTGACGGATGCCTTTTCATCTTGGTTGGTCCTGTGGACCGGTCGACCTGCTGCGATTTGGCTTCTTCGCTGCCCGAGAGGGAGGAGACCTTCTTCGTCCCCTATGAGAGGGAGATCTTCTTCGCCCCCTGGATAGGGAGTTCTTCTTGGACCTCTATCTTTGAGGAGAGAGGCTCCTCTTGCTTTCCTGCTGTTCAGGGGAGGGGACTTCGTCATGGACTCGTCTTTGATTCAGGCGAACTCGGAGGTCGGACCCCTACTGTCGGTTGATGATGACTTGACGAAGGTCTGGCTATGATTGGGGGACCATAGAAGGGGTCGAGGTACGGACTGAATCTCTATTTTCAACAAACGGCCGTATAGGGTACTGTTCTGAACGGCTTCGGCGGGAGCCCCTTGGTGATGCTCCTCAGGACGAAGGCTGAATCTGCTGAAGAGGGGACTGTTCTGGTTGAGATTGCCGAACCTGTTGAAGTTGTTGAGGGGGTTCCTTTGCAAGAGGAGGTGAAGGAAGATGGTTGGCTTGTCCGCTAGTAGTTGCCGCCTTCCCCTTTCTTCTTGGAGGCATGGCTGATGTTGTTGCTAATTTTGGTGTAGGAGCAAACAGATAATTTCTGAATTCTTTTGGAATTAATAAAAACTAACCTTTTTACTACTTGCCGATGTTTGACTGTTCTCAATGCTGCTGCTGACCTGCAAAAAAGTTCGAAACACCGGGATTGATTTCGGCGACGAACCCTCCGACGATCATGTTAGTAATATGAAGGATTATGAAAGAGCTTTTTTCGAGAAAAATACTGATTACCTTTTTTATGGTGGGGGTAAAGGGGTATTTATAGTCGCCTTTGGAACCAATTTTGAGATAATCACTTATTTCTACTTCCCAGTATTTTTGGATAGGAAATAGTATTTAAATTTCTTCATGATAAGAGATTTGGTTTAAACCGTCTCTTAGGAATAACCATGAATTTAAATAACTATTTAAATGATCTGGGTTTATTTATAATAGGCTGCTCATAACCCAGTAATACATATCTGTTTTGGGTTATTGGGCCTTGGAAATGACCCAGTTCTCATTTTTGGACTCGTTTGTAGGGGAAATTACCGTTTTGCCCCTGAGAGATTTGAGATTCGTGCCCCGATTTGAACGGTCCCTATTTGGTTATATTCCTAGCCGTATCACAAGCCCCCCACTCCCGAACACTGGGTTTCACAGTCTTTGAGGAGTAGTTCACCCGTTTTTAAGGGCTTATAGAAATTATTGGTGTACTCGGGGACGTTTAGATCTCGTTTGGGGTGTAACGATCTTTTCTGAGTTTGTAAAATACTTACAGTCATTTTTTCGAATTTTCTGGATTTTTTGTGATTTTTCTAGAATTTTCTGAATTTTTTCCAATTTTTAATCATTTTTTGAATATTTTATTCAGTTTCAGAAATTTAAAAATTAATTTTTGAAAATTTTAATTAATTGTTCTAAAATTTTTCGGAATATAAAAATATTTACCAGAATTAATATTATTTTAAGATTTTTTAAATTAATTATTTCAAATTATTTATTATTTTTCAAAATTTTTAAATAATTAATTCATTTTAATAATTAAATAAAGGAATTAATAATTAATTATTTACCTTTAATGACATGGCGAAATCTGGATTGTCGATCACGATTGAGTGCTAATCGGGACGAGTGCTCCATTTTTTATTCAGTTTTTGGTTTGCGAGGCGTGCATCGGCGATTGATGAGGGTGTTCGCTGTGTCAACACGTGGCAGTCAATGCTGACCGAGTTAGACCATTGGCTCGGTCAACGTTGACCGTTGTTTTTTTATCGAATCTCAGTCGTTGATCAAGTTTTGGGCGCGGATTGGGAGGAGAGTATTTTGCTCTATTTTAGTTCGGAAACACATCTGCTCGGCATGCTTCACCGATCGATGAGAACGTTCGCCATTCCGACACGTGGCGTTGACCGTTGACCGGTCAACAGTTTTTTGCCCTGTTTTCGCTCGGTTATTCGTTTGCTCAGATTTGGCCTCCGAACGTTGGAGTTGCTTCGGTGAGCTGTACTGTAATTAGCTTTCCCGGTGCTACAGAGATCCGATTGGAGCGTGTAACCCCTTGTTTCAAAGTTGACTCGAAAATCTGCAATTTCTCTTCAGTAGTCAGTTGAAGAATCATCCTTCTTCAAGGTTAAAACAAGCCCGCAATATCCTTTGCCTCCATGAAGTTGAGAAGAGCTTTGTATGACTTTTGGGAAGATCCGTTCTTGAGGCGAGTTTGGTGAGCGTCTCTAGACGAGTTTGGTGAACTTGCTGTTGGTGAAGAAGATGGTCGCTCGAGGAGCGAGCGTGATGAAGAGTATCACTTGGCTCTAGGAGAGAGCCGTTTGGGAGGTGAGCGAGATGAAGAGCATCGTCGGGCTCTAGAAGAGAGCCGCTTGAGAGACGAGTTTAGCTCCGAACTCATTGTGGAAGAAGACAGCCGCTCGGGAGGCGAGCGAGATGAAGGGCATCGACGGGCTCTAGGAGAAAGCCGTTCGGGAGGCGAGTTTAGGGAGCAGCTCTAAGGTCGAGTTAGCTTCGAACTCATTGTGGAAGAAGCCGCTCGGGAGGCGAGCGGGACGAAGAGCATCACCAGGTTTTTGGAGAGCCGTTCGGGAGGCGAGCTTGAGGAGAAACTCTAAGGGTGAGTTGAGCTCCGAACTCGTTTGGAAGAAGGCTGCTCGGGAGGCGTGCAGGACGACGAGCATCACCAGGCTCCTATGAAGCACAGATACGGGTACAGGGTGCGGGTACGATACGACACGGATACGAGGATACGTGATTTTACAAAATAGTAGGATACGGGTGCGTTGTGAGTATGTTAAACATAAAATAATTTATATTATATTTATAGATACAAAAATATTTTTCTTGTTAAAATTGCACATTTAAACCATTTCATAGAAATATAAGAATACAATAATTATGAGCATTTTAGAGAAAAGAAATGATAATCTAACTATCAAATCTTTGGGTAGTCTTGTTTTGTGTTTGACCATAATTGTAAACAACAAACTTTTGCAATTACTCTGGGACCCCATGCATTTATCTAAATATAATTGTCTAAAAGTTGTGAAAAATGCATTCTAAAAATTGGGTGCTCCTTGGGTACGCACCCGGGAGTACCCAAGGAGTATCGGCACCCGATACGCACCCGACACGGGTACGTCGATCATTTGGAAGTATCCGTGCTTCCTAGCCAGGCTCTAGGAGAGAGCCGTTTGGGTGACGAGCTTGGGGAGAACGAGTTGTAGGAGCAATTCCAAACTTATTTGAAAGATTCAACGAGTTGTTTGAAAGTGGACTCCAGGCGGCGTCGAACCAAGTGTTGGACTCCAAACTTATTGTTTGAAAGTTTCAACGAGTTGTAGGAGCAATTCCGAATGGTGAGTTGCTCCACACTTGCTTGTTTGCAAGCGGCTAAAGCAACGTCGAACCAAATGTTGGGCTCCAAACTTATCTTTTGAGCCTAGCAAGTTATGGGAGCAGCCCTGGGGGACAACCTGGACTCCAAACTTACTGTTTAACGAGTCGTAGATGTGACTTAGGGAGATACATGAGGCCAATGTCAGTGATCTTTATAAGAAAAAAATTAAGTTTTATTGAAACAAACTAAGTGGCTGCTTTGAGGGGACGAGCCGTTATTACATGCTTTGGCCGTATCGCAAGCGGCGACCTTATTGAAAACTGAAAGCCTACTAAGTGAGGGTGTTAGGCACCCTCGTGGTACGTCATTTGATGCTCTGTATTCCGAGTCCGCTTTCCCTGAAGAGGGGGATCTCCTTGAGTTCATCAACTAGTTCGGGAGGAACTCGAGTGTTCGGTTGGGGGAGCTCTAATGCTTCAAGTGGGAGGACCGAGCTCCCTATTGTAGTTGTGTAGCACCTCCGAGCCGTCTTTTGATTTTTTTTGACTTTCCTTACTCCGGCTGAGGTTGGGAATTTCATTTTCATGTGAAAGGCTGAGGGTATAACATGAAGTACTGATAGGCCTGGTCAGCCTAGAATGACATTGTAAGCGGCCTTCACATCGACGACCATGAAGTCCATTGTCTCTGTGCGGGTTGTTGGGGTTTTCTTACGGTCACATGAAGAGTGACTATTCCTTCGATTGAGGCTAGAACCCCAGAGAACCCGTGGAGTGTGTATCCGGTCGGCTTGAGACGATCTCGAGAAAGCTTGAGGCCTTGAAAGGCTTCCAGAAAGAGGATATTGACGGAACTGCCATTGTCGACCAGGATCCGGCACACTTCGTGGTTGACCATGCTGAGACAGATGACGAGGGTAGGGCGTTCAGACGCCTTCTACATCCCTGTCTAAGAACGTCACCGGAATCCCGAGGCTTTTTGGCAGTGGGAAGTTCTGTACTGAATTAACTTATCATGTGAACGCCTTTTGGAGGAGTTTGATTCTCCCCCTATAGGCCCTCCCTGGATTGAATAGAGGACTAAACCTAGCTCCAAGTCTTGGGACTCAGAGGGCATCTTGGTCCGCTTGTTAGCTCCTTGGGGTGGAGGATTGACTCTGTCTTTTCTGACGAACTTGGCTAGGTGCCCCCGCTGTATGAGCTCTTTGATCTCCGTGAGAGCCCGACAGCCATCCGTATCGTGGCCATGGTCCTTGTGGAAGCGGCACCACTTGTCTCTGTTTCTCCTCTTAGCTGGGGTATTCATTCTCGGGGAGCGCGGAGTAGATATTCCTTATCCACCTCCATGAGAACTGCTGATATACTGGCATTGAGGGGGGTGAATTTCTCAAAATGAGGAGAAGGGCAACGCTGACCATTGTCGTCTTTCTGGAATTTCGAGGATCCTTTTTCGTTTGCACTCTTCTGTTTGTTCCTGGAAGATGACTCTTCTCGACTGGGGGGTTGAGAGTCTCTTCACCTCGGATGTACTTCTCACTCCTAAGCAGGAGTTCCGATAAGTCCCGAGGAGGTTTCTTGGCAAGGGACGTCTTGAGGCCGGTGTTTTTGACGTTGTGTATGAATGTTGCAGGGACTACTGATTGGTCGAGAAAGGCAATAGACCGAGCTTTTGCAGTAAAGTACCGAACGTAATCTCTTAGGTGTTCACATTTTCTTTAACTGAGGGCTAGCAATGATGCACTTATTTTCTCGGCTCGGCAGCTGCTAACGAAGTGGGTGAGGAAGAGCTCCTCAAACTGGTCAAATGAGAAGATGGAGGTTGGGGATAAACGGGAGTACCATTCTCTCGTTGATCCCCGTCAACGTTGTTGGGAAGGCCTTACAGAGGAGCGCGTCCGAGGCTTGATGGATCATCATGAGGATTTTAAAACTCTCAATATGATCAACCAGGTCAGACTCCCTATTGTAGGATTCAATATGAGGCGGCTTGAAAGTCTCGGGGACACAGGCTTCAATGATGGTGTTGGAGAAAGGGGGTCTGCTCGGGCGGAAGTTCTTGGTCTGTTGACCTTCTTCAAGGTTGATCTTGCTAAGGCGCCTCTCCATCTCTCGAAGGCGGTGATGAACTGATTTGTCCCTCTGGTCAGATCAATCGACCCTCGGGACTCTCCTTCATGAATGGTGGCATGGCGAGGGCTATGTGCTTGTTGGCCGTAATTTTGAGCGATGTTCAGGGCGTGCAGGATCTCATCTTTGAAATTTCGAAATTCTGCCTGGGTGATCGGTGCCCCTCCATCCTAGCGAACCCTTGGCCCTGATCGGCTTGTAGCTGTGTGACTTCTTCGCTGTTGACGGGGAGACCTTCTTCGCCCTCGTGGGGATGTGGGCATTCTGGATCTCGGCTTTCGGGGAGAGCGACTCCGACTTTTCTGGTGTTCTGGATGAGGGACCTCGTAACGGGCTCGTCTCTCATTCAAGCGGGTTCGGATGTCGATCCCTTGTTGGCGGTTGACGATGATTTGACGGAGGTCTCTTGACTCCTGAGGACCTTGCGAGGCCATCGAGTCGGTGGAAGGATTATAGGTCGAGACATGGTTATGGAGAGGATGCTGTTCTTGACGGCTTCGACAGGAGCCCCCCATCGCAGCCCCTCTGGACGTGGGGTAAGTTTGTTGGGGAGGCGGCTGTTCAAGTTGAGGCTGCTGAACTTGTTGAACTTGTTGAGGGGGAACATCCTCAAGTGGAAGAGGTGGAGAAAGAGGGGTGGCTCTTCGGCTTGACGCTGCCGCCTTCCCTTTTCCCTTTAGAGGCATGGTTGAAACTGCTTTTACCGGCGAGTATGGTCGGATTGCTTTTTCTGATTTCCACAGACGATGCCAATCTGTTGCTGCTATTTTGGTGTGGGGGCAAACAGATGATTTGTGATTTCTTTTGGAACCAATAAACACTAACCTTTTTACTACTTGGCGATGTTGACCGTTCTCAACGCTGTGCTGACCTGCAAAAAAGTTCGAATACCGGGATTGATCCCAGCGACGAACCCTTCGATGCTTAAGTCAGTAATCTGAAGGATTATGAAAGAGCCTTTTTGGAGAAAAACACTGATTACTTTTTGTCATGTCGGGGTAGAAGGGTATTTATTGTCGCCTTTGAAACTAGTTTTGAGATAATCACTTATCTCTACTTCTCAGTGTTTTTGGATAGGAAACAGAGTATAAATTCCTTCATGATAAGAGATTTCGTTTAAACCGTCTCTTAGGGATAACCATGAATTTAAATCTCTTTAAATGTTCTGAGTTTATTTATAATGAGCTGCCATCATAACCCAGTAATACAGATCCGTTTTGGGTTATTGGGCCTTGGAAAAGACCCAGTTCCCATTTTGGACCCGTTTGTAGGGAAATTACCGTTTTGCCCATGAGAGCTTTGAGATTCATGTCCGATCTGAACGGTCCAGATTTGGTTCTATTTTTAGCCGTATCAGCTGATAAGGTAATTTTTGGGCCGACGAAGTTTGATCGGAGATCTTTTTTGTTTTCCACAGATGACGCCAATCTGTTGCTGCTAATTTCTGTGTAGGAGTAAATCAACATGTGAATTCTTTTAATAAAAACAATAAAGATCAAACATTCGCTCTTCATTTGTGTTGACCGCCAAAAACTGCACTTGATTTCGAGATCTGATCGTCAGGAACCGCTGATATCACTCCCGCGGACCTGCAAATATGTCTAAAACACCGAGGTGGCCCCCGAACCATCCAACGACCAAGTCAGAAATTCAGAGATATGGTGGGTTTTCAGAGCTGGATTCGCAATTATCTGGTATCTGAGGAGGTATCCCTACTTGCCGGTGTTTGGATAGAGTCGGTTATCCCCTCCATATGAAGAGATCGGGTCAGGTGTCTTCATTTAATGAAGAGATAGAGTTTTCAAACTTTCTCTTGTGCGTGGAGGGATAGTATTGGTTACCCTCTAGAAATAGGGGTTTAAACTGGGTTCTTCCGATGAATCTGGAACCCTTTTCTCTAGGGCTGTTGTGGTGTTGTAGCAGCCCTGTTACAAGGTGGATCGGGTCAATGGGCTTGAAAACAGCCTAGTCCCTCTCGTCGGGGCCTGTTTCTACTGAAAATTACAATTTTACCCCTGAGAGCTTTAAGATTCTCCCCCGATTTGGACGGTCCAAATGTTGTTCTATTTTTACCCATGTCATGCGGTATGATCCATGGGAAGATATAGAGAACATAATGCATCACAGGAACATTAAATCTGTATCAGTAGGAATGGGAAGGCTACAGTTTCTTGATGAGATTTCTTTGGGGGTGTTTGGAAATACCCATGCTGGCTGTACAAATTTTTAGAAGTATTTACTAGAATGTAGGATGTTATTGGTAGAATATATGTGCTGCATATTTTATCCCTTTGTTCTAAACAGTGGAATTGCTTTTCTTTCTTGTTTCTGCTCCAGTTTATGTTAATTACTCCTTTTAGTTATAGTGAGTAACAGTGGATTGATGGTTGATGATCATATTGCTTGTTTTTTATGCAGAAGAAGCTTCAGATGCAGCTGTGCATAAGGCATTTTCGTTGGTAAAATTTCTGTATCTTGTTTCCTCTGCCGGCCAGTAGGATTTTCTCGTATTTCATAATTAAATTAATTGGGTATCAAAGAAAAATAAAAACCTGTTTACATTGTGATGCATGAATATTGTGTTTCTGGCATGTAGTGCTTAGATTCCTGATGGTTTTGGATTTTCTTCCCCTTGTGAATGACCATTATTTCATGTCATATGGAATGCTTCAAATGACCAAAATGATCTTGCAGATTGTACTAGTACATTATCGAGTTTTCTCTGTTCCAAGTTCAAGCCCCTATTTAAAAGATTGTTTTGTTCGGATGTCTTTTATCTTTCACTTCCATGTTTGAAAATCATCTCTAGATTTTCGTAACTTTTCACCATTTTCTTCTCCGTTGTTTTATATCTTTCTTTTGAATGCTGTCTTTTGTCTCACTAGGATTGATTTGTCTATTCATTGTTTATCAATGTGCTTGTGTTATGTTCGTGCACTGTACTATGGTACTTATACAGTTATACTCAGTCATGCGACCCCTATAGTTTTATGGAATGCTCTCGTATTTGGAATGCAGTTACATAGAGATATTTGCTTGTATTTTCATAATATGAAATTTTTATTATTAAAAAATTTCACCTGAAATTTGTCACCATCCAACTATATACCAGAACTAGCTGGTATTTTTTACTGTTCTTGTCATGAAATGTTTGCATTATTTTCTGTCACATTCACATAGTGATATCTTAACTTTGCCAGCAAGATAAGGCAAAACTTGAACAACAATTACATGACATGGCACTGATGATTGAGAGACTTGAAAGCGGCAGGCAGAAACTCTTAATGGAGGTAATTGTTCGTCCATGTTGTTATTTTGCATTGTTCTTTCATGATTAGTAAGTTAACTTGTTTTGGCAGATTGATTCACAATCGTCAGAGATAGAAAGGTTATTTGAAGAGAACTCCAGTTTATCTTTGTCCTATCAAGATGTGCTGCTTGTTGCAGGACAGTGGGAGACCGAGGTGGGCTAAATACATTGATAATAATGATTGACTTCATCCTGGAAGCCTTGCTCTGACCTATTCTTCAATTATTCAAAATGTTTATCATGTTATTTTGTTGGCAATCACACCCCTCTACTATGTGAAAATGATATATTTGAGCCACTCAAGTGATGCAACCAGTTATATAATTGTTTTTGTTCAGTAGGTACCTTTACTGCTTAAAATGATTTAATTTTCCTGCATGTTTATTCATCCAGTCAGCTTGTCTTGTAAATAGTATTAGTGAAATTAGATGGATCATATTAGTGATATATGATGAATATAGAAGTTATTTGGAAAAGATATTTTTCCAACCTATATGATGTTTCGATGCATAGCAAATGTCCTCAACATTTGTTATCTGACATGTTCATTCTTAGACAGACACCATGCCTGTGTCTGGCAGTAAGAATCTGATGGCCGCAATGTCAAATTGAGAGTGCATGTTCTATCATGAAATTGAAGAACATGGTTTGAGAAGTGCAACCCAATTAAGGTAGTTTTTAAGGGGAACTACTGATTCGAATAGATTGAGGGAGCTATTAAAGAGAATGAATTTCAATTTGGGAATGTACACTAGAACTTCTGTCATGTACTATGCGGCATGGGCGACGGTACTTGTACTGGATACTGACACTACATGAACCTCCTTGGATGTGGATGCTTCTCTTACATTTCCTAAATTTTATATCTATAGTCCTAGTTGACAGACACATGTAATTCCACATTAAGAAATAGGGTTGAGCCAGCTGGGTCACCATTTTGGGCCAAACCGAACCCGACCTGAATAGGTTTGTGATCCGATCTGAACAGGCCAAATACGGCTTGATTCAGTCGGTGACCACAAAAATTTGGGGATGAAAATGATGATGAAGTTGAAAAACCTAAACCAAATACTTCGCGGTTGTTGTTCCAAAATAAAATACAAAAATTACATATAAATAATTCTGATTATCACCACCATAAAAAACAAACAATACCTTAAAAAATAATATACTAAACAAGAAAAAGAATAACATCAAACACTTGGTCTCTTTTATCTCTCGAGGTTGGCTCAAAGATGTGGCTGTCTTGATAAAGAAAGGAAATAGAGGTGCGAGAGAAGATGATATAGAAGTAGAGTAAAAGCGAAATCACGAGAAGAAACAATCAGAGAGGAGCAGCAGCAGATTTGGCATAGATGGGGATTAGGGTTTGGGTTTTAAAAGAGATTTGTACACTATTTCTCTTTTATTTTTGGGCATTGGATTGAACTAAGACTATTAATTCGGGTTTTTAACCCAAAAATTTACCAGAAGAAACCCATACCCAACCCGATTTCTCAGTATATGAACCGCAATTTTTGGGTCGGTTTCAGCCGCTTCGTCCAATTTCCTATTTTGGTTCTCACCCCTATTAAAAAATTATATTCATGTCCGATTTCTGTGTTTAGGAGTCCACTATGGTCTATGGTCTATTGTCTTTACTTATTTGTTGGCCAAAGTATAATCAGGTGAAGAAAGCAACCAGAGTGAATTGAGAGGGTGCATCAACTTAGTGAACATCATTTGGAAAACTGATGTGGTTCTTACTGCTGAGTCAATGCTCAGTCCTCATAATGTCTCTTTCTGAGAGGGATGAGCACAAGAAAGAAAAATTGCAATACACAATAATGATGATGGCATTGTATTAGATGTTGACTAAAATATTGTTTCGTGAAAACTATTTGATGAGGCCACCCTCTTGATGGTTAACAGATTCTGTGCCCTTGAAGTATAGCAGTCTCAATAGCAGCTCTTGGCCAAATGCTCTGGATGAGAACATCTGGTCCATTGACTACCATAAAGGTGGTTCTTTGGGCAAAGTGTAATAGGAATGATGGGTGCATAGGTAATTTTTTGTGTCTTTGTAGTTGCAGAAGATAGATTCTGCACTGCTTATTGGAAAGTGGTTGTAGAAGGTGGCCCTTGCTGCAATGAGAAAGTTCTTAGCTGTTGATATAATTTTCAACCTTGTGGTGGCACTGCCGAGGACATTTTTGTTCTTTGGATAGTGATACATTTGCACATGACGCGTAGCCGCGTAGGTGATGATCACAATGAAAACCTGGGATGAAAGTCATGATCTCGATCAGTTACTTGATCTCATTCGCTGAGATCATGTTCAATACTTGGTGGAAGAAAAAAAAGGAAAATCATACTTGTAATACTGCCTCAAGCTTTTCCTACTCAAACTGAAATATTGACAAAATTCAGAAAAGTGCTACTAGCAATCTTGGCCAGTATGAATGTTAGTATCAGATTGGCTGAAAGAGGTGATGCCAAGGCAGTCAAAATCGGCGATTATCGGCGATTAATCGCCGATTAATCGGTATCGGAAGTTGGCCGATTATTTTTTTAGAGATAATTGCGAAATTGGCTTCCAGCGATAATATCGCTATTATCGGCCGATATTTATACTAATCGGCCGATATGCAAATAGTCCGATAAGCCGATTAATCATTTCGTTTTAAAAATGGGTATAATTTACCCTAAACCCGACCCGTTCCAATCATACCCGCAACTCCCCCTCTTCAATCGATCTCTCCCCTTCCCACTCCAGTTCAATCCTTCTAACCTAATTCCCAAAATCGAAAACAGCTGCGCCCTTCTCCCTCCACCTCGATAGCGCCTCTCTCTCTTCTCTTTCTTCGAAAGCTTCGTCAAC